>CM075862.1:13110624-13478124 GCA_037975125.1 Latrodectus hesperus | reverse complement strand
ACGCAAGTAAAAGTTTTAGATGATATCAAAAGAAAAAAATAAGAAACAATAAATCCCCAATTTTTATATTAAATTATTTTACTGTGAAATATGTTTGAAATACGAATTTTAAATATTCCTCAAGTTTATAAATATTCACTCAATTATTAATGAAATTTATCGATTTTTTTAACCAAAAAGTTGAAGAAATTCTACTTTTTATTTGATAAACAATAAAATCAAAGAAAATATTAGAGATATTCATATCATTTAATTATTATTATAATCAATTACATGAATTTCATCAATAATAATGTAATTATTTACTATCAATACGTGAATCCCCTTATTTATGAATATTTTCACACTATGATGAATTTAATCGTTTTTATCTTCAAAAAAATTCCCAATTTTTATTAATTCTTTTTTTTAGTGGTGGTCGTTTTAAATAAAATGCGGAAACATTTTTACAAAATGTTAATGCAAATCTCAAGAAATAAAATAATATTTTGGGGACCTCATTTAATAATACAATAATACATTATATATATATCTTTTTAGGCGATTTCTTTTTCATGTTTCTTTGGGATTAATTTCAAATTATTTTGCATATTTATTGAATATTATAAAAGTACTCGCGTGCATAAAAAATTACTGTTTTAGTATTTAAAAAAATTTACATATTGAATCAAGATATAACTATAACAAAAAAATAAATTTTTTTATATTATAATTGTATCTATACACACAGGAATTGATTTATTAAATCAGAGTTAATAACGCATATGGGTTTAGTAATGCATAAAATTTTCCTGCTTTCTTTAGATATTCAATAAACGCCATTACATTATCTTTGCTTTGATAATAAGTATTAATAATAATTAAGAAAATAAGTATTAAAAACATTAAATATTAAAAATAAGTATTAGATAATTAAAGAATTTACAATTTTTAATAAGACATTAAGCAGTTTTTATCATCCATTACTAGATCTATACTTAGCAATCAACTTCTAACATAAGTAATCACACAGAATATTTAAAAAGCATTTCAATTTGCGATAGACAAATTGATTATTAAAACACCTTTATTTGTCAGCTTTTATTAGAAACGGCGATGAATTTTCTTCTAAATTACATGCGTGCGGAGAGCAATCGCATTTCTCCCATAAAAACCTCCATTAACATTCGTGGTTAAAAGAATTTTATGAGCTTCATAAAAGTGCGTGAATACACTCAAACGCGCCATTTTTATCAAATAAAGATGGGCTTTGTTTGAAAAGCCCATTCTGAAGCTTCCTGCTTGATAGCTTCCTAAATGAATCGAATTCTTCAAACGGTTGCAGTGAGAAAATACGTGGCGATTTTAGTTAATATGAAAACAGACGTGTTAATTTCCGACCACTTAAATTTCATTAGTAAATGGCCATTTTAATTTCTTTCATTGTTCTCTCTGCTAATGTGTAACACGAAGGCCGTGTTTTTCATATAATGAAGACATGTTCTCGGGCTCATAAAATAAGCATTAGATAACGATATGCGAGACTTAATGAATCAACATGGTTCTCAGTTTCAGATCATTAAATGTGGATAAGAGAGGGCTGGAAAATAAAAAAAAGATTTATTTATTTTTATTTTTATTAAAACATTCCAATGTAATGTTAATTTTTTCCATCAAATTTTATAGATCTATTCTCACAAAATAAAATATTTTAAGATAGTACTTCATTTATTTACATATGTTAACAGTTAATACTAAACTATAATTTATATTTTAACTTAATTAATAGAACAATTGAAAAAGTAAATTTAAAAATGAGATGTTATATATATGTTCCATGAGTTATAATTTATTGAATACATATATATATATATATATATATATATATATATATATATATATATATATATATATATATATATATATATATATATATATATATATATATATATGAGCAGTTGCATGTTTTAACATACATGCTAAAATCTTATCTCTTTTGAATAGGAATAGATTTACTTTTTGGAAGCATGTAAACATCACATTTAAATTTATAAAATCAATTTTTTTTACAAACATTTTACAAATATAAATAATAAAAATTATATAAATAATAAATAACTTATGTCTATTAGTGAAATGTTTGTAAAATGATACAAATAATGGATATTGAATATATATGTATATATAGATATCTGAATATAAAGAAAATGAAATCTGTAAATAGCTGATATTCTTATAAAATAATTTTTTTCAATCATTAAAAAGAAATTTATTTAAATATTGTTAAACTTTTCTCAAAAAATTATAAATATAAATTTTAATTTATGTCTAGCAATTATTTAAATTGGTGGTTTCAATTAAAATAAAAAGAATTGCAAAACTTAATATATGCTCATAATCGTATATTTACAATACAATGTAAGAATATGCAGTATAAAATATTATCATGTTAGAGCACAAAATATAATTGTTTTACTAGAAATATGTTACATAATCTGTGTGATGAGCTTCATATAAATTAATAAATAATTTTTACGAGTAATATATAGTTGTATTTCTCAAAATTCTTTAAAATATCAAGCACATAAAAATTATTTTTTAAATAATCCTTTTTTTAGAGTGATATTTTAATATGTCAGTTTCTAAACACTATTATTATTTCATAGTATCTTCTAAATCACAAACTTATTTAACTTTTTTGACACTAACCATTTTCATTCCAGCTGACAGAAAGAAATATTGCAATATAACGCAGTTATTAAGGTTGCTCCGATTTGTGAATCATATGTAGTGAAATGCATATTTTTTACGCTAACTTCACGTGTAATATATTATTATATTTATTCCGTTGTACAGGAAAAATCTATTAATGGAAAAAAGGATAATATGCGCATAATATCATGGTTTTCCTTTAAACATTTATTATAGTTTAAAGCGGATACAATATAAGTTATATTGAATATATATATATTAACTTCTTTTTTAAATTAATAAATTTAATGTATAGTGATAAAATATAAATATGTTTGCCAATATTTTTGGTTCAGTAATCTTTGGATACATTTTCTTAATCTATTGTAAATAATCGATTAATGAAATTTAGTCAAAGCCTGAATTCAAACAAAACAACAAGATTAATTTTAAAATTATTCTCATAATGTGTAAGCAATCATTAACATTATAATAAACCTTTCTTGCTTCTGAATTTGGTTTTACGTTTTATATTTTATTTTTCACAATGCTACGGTACAATTTACATCGAAATTTAAGAAAACAAAAAGCTGCTGATAACTGCTTTTTTGAAAATATATGATCATAGCAAGAGACTGTATATAAATGAAAAAACTTATAGTAAATTCTATTTTCCTCTGAAAAATTAGACCTTTTAAAATGTTTTTTTATATATACGTATATTTATGTATTTCTGATTTCAGAAATTCTTACAATAATTATTACAAAAAATTTTCAGGCAGAAGATAGCTGTAAAATCAATAAAAAAACGTATATCTTATGTCTAATTTTGTTATTTAACATATGCTTAATAATATAATTAAGTTATTTACATTTAAAAATTTTGTTTTTAAGTTTTCATTTTCAAAATTTTTAAAGCATTTTCTTTGATTGTTAAAATAATATTAAGAATCTTTTTGTAAGAGTACATTTAAAGTTTAATAAAAGAATCTTAAACGCTGAAATTTCTTGACGAAATGTTTTATCTTAATGTAAGTTAATACTTGTTGAATCAAAATTACGCATTTTGTAAAAATATTAAAAATTTTGGAAAATCTGTATTGCTTATTTTCCCCACAACATTCCTAAATGCATAAAATTTATCTTATTAACTCTCATAAAAATAATTTTTATCGAAATTTTCTGATAAATAAAAAACAAAATGCAAGTTTTTAATAATAGACTACAAAAACTTCTCTAAAAAATTTGCCTAATTTTTTAAATACTTGAAAATTTAAAACGTATATAATAATTATAAATAGCAGATAAATAATTGTATCTAATAAACTTAAATATAAGACCGTAACTCTCCCATTTTTAAACTCCAAATACATACACAAACATGAAGAGAAATTAAAATTTGTAAAAATTTATTCGAAGTGTAAAGGTTTTTAATGAAAAGAAAAAACTTTTTCTGCTGTTTAGTTGATTCGAAATAGCTTAAAATGAAACAATTTTTGAAATATTTCGTAAATTACAAATTTTATTTAATACATGTTATTTAAATGATAAGGTATTACAAAATATACAGCAATAAATGATAATAATATTCAATAAATCATTTTTAATGTATTTGATTTTTTAAATGCTCATAAGATTTTACTATAGAAATCAATCAGAGCAAATTTTGCAAATGATTTCACTGAAATTGTATCAGGCTTTTCTTATATAGTGCTGTAATTTTTGATATGAAAACATAACTTTGATTTATTAAGTAATTATTAACTCATATAAGGTGCTATTTAATTATATTCATTTAAGAACTATATCATTATGCCATTTTATAATATATATAAATGTATATTAAAAATATCGCATAGAAAATTAGAAATATTTGAACGAAATATTTTTATGAAATTCTTAACCAATTACATCAACTTGGCTTCTCATTCCAGAAAAGTTATTGTAACTATTAATATATTTTAGGATGAAAAAAATTATAGAAAATTGAGAATTCTGCAATACTTTTCGGTTTTTAATTATGATTATATGAATAGTGAGCTACAATAAATAATAACAGTTTCAACAATACATATATATATATATATATATATATATATATATATATATATATATATATATATATATATATATATATATATATATATATATATATATATATATATATATATATATATATAGCATGATTAGAAGTATCATATGCAAAAATTGAAAGATAGAAAAATAGATAAAAAATAATTTAAAAATACAAGTACAAGAATAGATATAACTCTTATGTTTAGCAATACATTTAGCGCAATAAATAGTTTAAAATTTCAAAAATAGAATAAAGGAAAAAGGTTAACACCCCCTGAAGAAGCTGGCCATGTTGGTACTTCATTACATTTTCCTTTATTCTATTTTCTTTTAAATTTTTAACTATATATTGAACGCACATTTTTCCATCTGTTTACTATATTTCGTATTTTCATGTATTATTCTCCATCTAATATTTGATTAATTTTATAAAAATTCACAATTAATTATATATATATATATATATATATATATATATATATATATATATATATATATATATATATATATATATATATATATATATATATATATATATATATATATATATATATAAACTAATGTTTTACTTTTTATTACAAAAATTTTTTTCTGCACAAAAAATGCATATCAGTTTCGTAGTACGTTTATTTCTGTGAAATGTATTAATAAAAAATCATAAAAATTTCAAAATTTTCTGTTTCTGTAAGCATTATTTTTTTAAACGCATGAAATTAAATAACGTTAACAATGTGCATTAAATTTTGAGAAATCGGACCAATATTTTCGCTTAGAGGTATGCAGAAGCTTTTGTGCAGCTGGAGAAGACAAATATTCGCGGTAGGGATTTATGTTACAGCGGTCGGATATGGCATTCTTTCCCGTATGGTTACCTCAAACAAAAGGTATTCGCAAAGAATTTCTGAAAACAACTATTTAAGTTTTTTTTTTCACAAAATCCAAAATTATTTTTTAAATATTTGATTAATACGTCAAGAGTTATTAATTTTTTAAAATCAAGAATATTTTTATAGAAAAAATTAAATGCCGAATCATCTAAATCAGAACGATTTAAACTTCACATATTTTAAGAAAACAAAAACTTGTACAGTTCATTATATAATCATCGAATTTAGCTTTCATAAAACTATTTCTTATAATATTTGGTATAATTTTTTTAAAATTTTTGTAAATAGAAAATTTTTAAATTTAAAATAAACAAATAAGAATAGCTATATTTTGTTGTCCACGTGTAAATTTATTCAAAAAAAAATTGTCGAAATGATTGATTATATTCAAATATTTGATCTCTCTAAGGAATATTTTACTTAATACAACTAATAAACATACAGATAATACAATCGAAATTCAAATACTTACCCTAAATGACGTTAAAAATGAAGTTTACCAAAAATATTTTTACAATCACGCTTTGGAAATTTCAAAATTGAACCATTTCTTATTACTAAAAACGATGAAAACATTTAAAATTTACTACAAAATTAAAAAATTATTTTGTGTTTTGATATTTATTTGTACTAATATTAAATATTTTGATTTTAGACATTTCCGACTTATTTATTGTAATTGTTGGAAACTGTCATTACTATGAATTTTATGAGGCAATTTGGTTAAAAAAAGTGATATGAAATTTTATACAACAAAACATTTCATGTAGAATTATCTGGTTGCAAATTATGAGAACAGAAATATTATTATATATTAAATATTTATCAAAGCTTGATTTATGAATTCAAAGTAAAACTCAAAAATAAATTTCGCAATCAAAAGTAAATTAGCTTTCATTTATTTGTGAATAAAAAAATGTTTGTTTTACTCTTGTTATTTTTTACTAGAGAGCAGCAAAATTCATTTTTATTCTACTATTATTTAAGTATTCACTTTTGAAATTAATATGTAATTTCATACAAATGTGTACGTATTAAGTAAAATAAATAATTATCGCTTTTAATCACACAGGAAATGTAAATAATAACTGTTAACAGTAAAAACATGGGAAAGATCCTGCATTATTCACTGTTTAAATATTTCTTATTATTAACCAGGAAAAATTAATATAATATTCTTAAAAATGAATTAAAGAGCATAGAAAAATTTTAAATTCTTATGTGAAAAAATTAATCGCTTTTTTCCAACTGCATCATTTATAACTTCCAATTATACAAATACCAAAAATTAAATTAATGTTTTCTAAGAGTAAGGAAAATTTTTTAAATTTTTGCGTGATGAAGCAATTTAATCGTTTTACTACAAATGCATCTTTTAAATCATTAAATTGTACCAAATATAAAATTAATTTAACGTTCTCAAAAATTCAAGTTGAGAGCAAACTTTTAAATTCTTGTGCAATAAAAGATTTATTAGCTTTTCTTAAAAAAAAAAAAAAAAAAAAAAAAAAAAAAAAAAAAAAAACTATTGTAGTATTTATATTTTCTAATTTCACCAATGCCAAAAATTAATTTAATGTGAAAAATGAACTTGAGAACAATGGAAACTTTTAAATTCTTGAGTGATAAGAAAATTTAGTTGTTATTTTTCCCATTGCATCATTCATAAATTACAATTCAAGTAACAAAAATTAATGTTCTAAAAAGTAAGCATGTGAACAAAGGAAACTTTTTAATTCTTGTATGAAAGGCAAATTTAAATGTTTTCTTATAATTGCGTCGATGAGAAAATTAATTTAATACTATCAGATAAGAACATGAGAATAAGGAAAATTTTTACATTCATGTGTGATGAGAAAATTTAATTATTTTTACCAATTGGGTCATTTATATTGTTTAATTTAATTGATATGAAAATTAACATCCTAAAAAAAAATGTTTTTACTTTTTATATGATAGCAAATTTAAACGTTTTCTAACAATTGTACGAATGCGAAAAGTGTTACTGAAATAAAAAAGAGAGCATTGAACTTAAATTTTTATGTGATAAAAAGATATCAATATTTTTTTCCAATTATGTCATACATATATTTTCCAATTTTATTTTGTAAAATACATAAATTTATTTGATATTAACACATAAATTGAAAATATTTTAACTTAAGACTAGATTTCAAAAAATGTCCATTTGTGAATTAAGTGTTATCATTAATGAATACTGATGAAAATAACATAACTTGTAGTACTATTGTAGCTAAATCTTACAAAATATTTTTAACCACAAAGAATAATATTTTGATTTAATTTCTTTTCACATTAATAAAATACATTATTTAAAATACACAACTTAAAGCGAAAGTCATACTCTGCTGGAAAAAAGTAAAAGGACACTAAGTTTTTTTTCAAATAAGAGAAGAACTTTGAATTTTTACAAAACAATCCCATTACAGGACTTTTACAAATTTATTTACAACCTTATCTGTAACATGAAATAAAAAGTTATTTACTTATTACAATTACAAAGTAATTTCATTCACATCATACTATGTGAAAAAAGTAGGACAGTTCTAAATAATGAAAATAAAAGTCTTGTTAATAAGGAAGTCATTTGCTTCAATTACTTCAAAAACTCTATTTGCCATTGAATCTAAGTCTTGAATTTTGATTTGACAAAAATTGTCGCAAATAAAATTCTCGAAGTTCGATAAAAGATTCATATTGCTTGCTTCTTGCAACACGTCGAACAGTTACAAACCATATATTTTTAAGAATATTGAGAATTTGCTTCGGACTAGCTTTAAGGCCATTGGCCGCGTGAATTGATGTTCCGTATTGGTGAAATATCCAATTTTTTCCACCTAGCTCAACTTAAAAGGGAAAAAGCTCTAAAATTAAGTTGAATGTAATCTGTATGCTTCTGTCTTTCATTTAGAAACACTAGATTGATCTTTCCAACGTAGCCAACTGATATCTAAACCATTAAACTGCCTCCTCTTATCTGTCAGGTAAGATAGTTTCTTCTTGTGTACCCAGACAATGCCAATAATTTTGACAACCTTCTGAGACATCTAAATTTAATTTTTTTCCTCAGAAAAAATAACTGAAGTCTATTTGGAGTTCCAAGACATGTTTTTTGACCTACGGTGATCGGTGCTCAATGTGCCTTTTTTCCATTTAGAATAGTGCTTTCTTTTCTCGAATGTGAACGTATCTGAACTTTCTATGCAGTTGCAATGTGTTCTTTTGGTTACATGTGTGAAGCCAGATGAGTCTTGTGCATTTTGAATGCTCCCAAACGTTTTTTTTTTAAATTCTTTAAAAATAATTCCTTGATTACGTAGAGTCAATTTTTTCAGTCTGCCAATTTTAACGGTCACCTGACTCTAAATTTTTCAAGAAGTCAGAAACAGCGTTTGGACTGATGTGTAGGTGCGTTGAAATGTCTCTTAGACTTTTACTCACATCTTTACATGCCACAATGTGGCCTTTTTGAAATTCACTTAAAGGATTCCCCCTAGGTATTTTAACTGTACAAAAAATTGAGAATTTTTCCAACAAAATATATCTTTTGATAGCTAGACAGTTTAACAGAACAATGTTTTAAACATATTAAACTGCTACAGATTCCAAAATAGGAACATTTTGCAACACATTGAACATTCACAGACCAAATATCCTTAAGTACTATTTTATAATATTTTCTTAAAGGTAGATAAAACTTATTCACTGAAAATAAAAGAAAAATTAGATTAATAAAATTAAAAAGAAAATTTACTTTAATTGCGCTAAAATATAAAGCATAATTTATAAAATATGAGTGTCGTCCTACTTTTTTCCAGGAGTGTATGCAAATAAAATTTTTAAAAATCACAAAAGATAGCAGTTTAAACATGGTATAGTAATATTTTATTTAATTTTAATTTTTTTAAATATAAATTAACCTATTTATATAAACTTATATTTCATAATATCTAAAATTTTTCTACTAATTTTAATAAAATGCTTTAGTGATGTGAACGTGTTGATTCCAGACTCCATTAGAAAATTATTCAATTGGTAAAGCTTTGAGTTAATTTTATTTTACCGGTAGCCATTTTTTAAAGAATGGCTCCCTTTTTGAATACATACTTCAAAGAACTTAATGGAATTTTTCAATTAAAAATTAAACTTAAAGAGGTAATTTGTTAATTATTAACTACCTCTGAAATATCGTTAAGATTGAAATTAAATTAGAAAGGAAAATAATCTTTTTACAAGAGACAAAATCTCTATGCTCACAAGCATAGTTTATTTATTAAGTGTAGTTTCCGTTTTGATTTTAAATGTAATTCTATTTATTATAAAAATTAATGTCTGTGTTTTGATGATGGAATGGAATCTTTTAGAAAATCTTCAAAGAAATAAATCAGTATAATTACATTTGAATTCTGTATAGCTTTATTTTTATTATCAACAACCATTCTTTTTTAATTTGCAACATATTTACGTTAATGCATGCGTTCGCTTATAAAATAATATATTTAAAACATAAGTTTCAGAAATCTTAAAATGCAATATCTTTATATATACTATTTATATTGTTCTTACATTAAAAACTATTATTTTTTCACGTAAATGTATAACTTGACAAATTATGAAATAATATAAAAATAGGAATAAAATATTATATTGATGTAGAATTATTGCAAATTTTTAAAATTTTCTTTCGTAAAGCATTCTGTTGTAAACGTTAAACTTTTTATAAAATTTAATTAATATTTAATAATAAAAATAAAATAAATAAAGCATAGCATATTTACATCTACTTTATATTATTTTTATGGATTTTGCCCACCAATATATTTAATTTCAATCATTTATATTTTTATTCTTAAAAATAGGCTTAAGTGTGATATTAAAGTGAAATAATTTTACTTAAAAGACTGAAAAATGTGTGAAATATAAATAACTTATTTTTATTTAGATTATAGCTTTTTTTGCGTCGCTATTTTTTTCAAGTTCTCAAAAATTTATTTTAGCTCTTAGCTAAATCTAATTTTATCTCGCAAAATTCTCTTTAATATAAAAAGGAAAACTAAGTAATTAAAACTAAGTAATAATAAATTAAACGTAATTCACTTGTCTTTATATTTTTCTTACACTATTTTCTTTCATTTTTTCTTTACTTTAAATCTTAAAAATGTTTCAATATAAAATTTATAAAAAATAATTAAACATTTTGCTTTTTTTAACAAAAGAAACATTATTTTTATGTTTGTAACATTTTTATACGTCCTTTTCTTTCAAATATTTCTCCTTATTTTAAGTTCTCAAAAATGTTTAAATATAAAATCAATTAGCTAGAAAGATTTCAATCAATAAATAAATCATAATTTATTCATTTCTAGTCAGATTATGTTTATAATCTCTTATGCGGTATTTTCTTTCAAAGACTTCTCTTCATTTTAGTTCTTATGCTTCTTAGTTCTTAAAAATGCTTAAATATAAATGTATAAGATTAATAAGAGGATTTACTATAATTTAAACATATAATACTGAGCATATTTTTTGCATGTTTCGCATTTTCAATGGAGCATGCAAAATGCTTATATATAAAATTATAAACTAGTATCTAAGTAATTACACTTTTTCTATCGAAACATAACTCCATTACCTTTATATATATAATTAAAATGTTTTTCAAAGATTAATCCTTATTTTTCTTTAGAAAACTTAAATATTAATTACAAAATTTATGAAATTAAGAATAAAACAAGTTCTAATTCAAGTTCCAAGTAATCTAATTCACTTACATCTATTTCATATTTACAGTTTTTCGATAATTTCTGTATATATATATATATATATATATATATATATATATATATATATATATATATATATATATATATATATATATATATATATATAAAACATTCGGAAAATACTTTTGGGGGTATTATATCAATGACAATATACAACAATTGTATTATATTATGAAACGAAATTATGTATGAAAAAAATTGCAATTTCGTATTAACATAATGCTATAATTTTAAAATCTGATTCAAATTTGCATTTTTTTAATATATAAAAATATCTTTTGAACACTTTAAATTAAATATAATACAATTTAGAGAATTCTCATGAATTAAGAAAATAATAAATTCATAAAAATTTTATATTTGTAAGCATTTGTTGAAAACATAAACATATACATTTAAAATTAATATATATTCTAATTACATTGTTAATTACTCGATTAAAAATAATTAAAACAAATAAACATGTTTTGTTATGCTATTTTATAATATATGAGAAATACTATGAGATTCTCGCATTTATATAATAATCAAAAAGATTATTTTTTAAAATATATTTGAAGAAACTAAATTAGATAATTAAAAATGCACATAAAATTTTTTAACATTGGAATTTGAAATCAATAAATTATTCGTATAATCTAGAAAATTTAATATTTTACTCATGAGAGTTAAGGTTTAAAAATCAATTAATATTACTTAGTTACAGTAATATTTTAGTAATAAATTTCATATATTTTGAAGTAGTTCAATATTTTTTTAGGATGTATTGTTTAATTTATATTAATATAAATTAAATTATTTTAGAGAAAATTTTAATAAGTCATTTTCAAAATGACCGTAAGAATATTTTAATAATACGCGCGAGTATAAAAATTATATTAATGAATATTTTCAGTTGTTCTTTATGTTTCTCTTTAAGAGTAAAATAAATTTCTAATTGAAAAGATTCAAATTAGAAATAATTCAAAATTTCAAAATATTATTTTCAAAGAAATACTTAATATGGAATTGGGATATCAACTGTATCTTCAAAATACAAAACAAAGTTATATATAAACTGTTATTTAATCAAACATATTGCTAGAAATTTTTTTAATGTGATAAAATAAAAATATATTCGTTTTATAATGATAAATTTAAAAACAGTTAGCATTCAATAAGATTATTAATAATAAATTTGGCAACACTTATGGCACAGTTAGTGTGGCAAAACAATTTTTTTCTAAAACAATTTCAATCTTGTTTTCCAAATAATTATTTAAGAAAATCTTTTATAGTAATTTCATTTTTAATTTGTAGCATACATGAACAGTTTTACTTTACATTAATAAAGTTTTTCTTTCGGTGAAAATTGTATATCAACGGAAAACAAATGAAATAAGTATTTTTGCGAGATATTTTAAAAACTACAAAAGTATATTTTAATAATTTAGTTCTAATCTATCACTCTATAAAGATCACAAAATATATTATGGCAATTGATAATAGCAAATATTTATTATAAAAACATATATTTATCACAAATTGACTGTAATATTTACATTATTATAAATATATTGTACATAATAAATATCATTATATTTCTTATAAAAGTAATTATAATCACATATATTTACTATAAACACAAATTAAATCATAAACTTTCTACATATTTTAATAATCGATGTCACAGAAATAAAAATAACAGGTCCATTAACATCTATATTTGTTTAATTTGTACACTTTATCTACAAATTGTCTAATGTAGATCCAGTCTAATATTCAGACATTTTCTATCAGAACTGATAAAATTTATTCAAGAGATTACCTAAAAGTACTCTCATAAAAATAAAAAAGATTTTAAAAGTTTTCTTTAAAATTCAAATTACTCAAAAAAATTTTAATTACGTTAAATTTCTAGGAATAATTTTATCAATTTTCAGCGTTTTCAAAAATACACTTCATTTTAAGAAAACCAATTTTGCATACATATGTCTGATAAAATTTAAAAAAAAACATTTTTAGTTGTTTTTAATTTTTATGTGATAAATATTAGTAAAAA
The DNA here is from genome assembly GCA_037975125.1 of Latrodectus hesperus. Lineage (NCBI taxonomy): Eukaryota > Metazoa > Arthropoda > Arachnida > Araneae > Theridiidae > Latrodectus > Latrodectus hesperus. The sequence continues at coordinate 13,464,646 of CM075862.1, read as the reverse complement.
AATTTAGTCTATCAAGTACTTTTAATATTATATTTATTATTTTTTTTAAAAATATGATTTGCATTTGAGCATGCTGCCACTCAAGTGTTTTGAAAATAGAAATGTCTAAAATATATTGCTTAGACTTCTTTTTCCATGTAATAAAATGTTTTGAAAATAAAAAGTTCAAAATATATTGCTGAGACTTGTGTTTTTCATGCAATATAAAGTTTTGAAAATAGAAAAGCTTATAATATAGTGCTTAGACTCATGTTTTTATTATGTTATAAAATATTTTTAAACTTTTATCTTCACAATAAAATTATTATTTAATATCAAAATTTTTCTTTAACCATTATCATTTTGCAACTTATACTTGCTTACAGAATACTGTTCGAATCTTGCCTAAAACATCATAAAATTTAACGCATAAAATTTTAATATATATATATATATATATATATATATATATATATATATATATATATATATATATATATATATATATATATATATATATATATATATATATATATATATACATATATATGTATATATATGTTGTTAATAATCCTAATTTTTATTCTATTATTTGCCTTTATAATTGTTTTCATAATACATTTTAAATCTCTTAATTAAGACAAATGATATTAATTTTTGACAAATCCCTGAATTCTAAATATAAATACAAAGTCAAGCTGACTTAAATGAATGCTTTTCCAAAATCAAACTTAACTCTCTCATAGGGATGCTTTCAGAATGATCATAGTTCTGAATATGTAAAAATAAATAGAATGTAAAATGAATATGAAAATTATTAAAACAAGAAATTTTAGGATATTGCAGTTATTTATTCTTTAATTTAACTGAATGCTTTTGTATTAAAACTTTAAATGCAAAAGTTTTAATTTTGATTTTTTTTTTACCAAAGCAAGATGCCTACTTCAGATTATTTAAGATCTTCAAATAATTCAACGTACACCATGCTTGTTTATCGTTTTAGCATTTAGTTCTTATAAGAACTTCCATATGGATTCATCTAAATAGCAGAAGATGTATTACAGAAAATAAAAGAAAATATTTGTTCTGTGTAAAAGACATTTCTCTTGTTACTATTCAAGAAGTACGAGGCTTTTTTTCTCGCTTAGATTAAAATTAAAATACCTTCACATGATAAATGTAAAGTTATCAGAAAGGGCTCAAGAGATCGATACAAAACCAATGATACAAAAAAAAGTTTCTTACTTTGAAATCAAAATTATAAATTCCTTTAAAACTCTTAGTATCTCTGAGAATGAGATAAATTTCGACTGCAACATTTTTTTCCTTTTGCTACACCATAATATCTTAGACGTATGTTAGGAAATCCCATAACAAATGATATTTTTTTCTCTCTGCTGATCCTGTGTCACTCCCCGTCCGTATCTTTCCAAGATAAACCTACAAGTGTTCAGCGATTAATCTGAATCAGGGATTCACCAACTGACAAAAACAAAGAAAACAAAATTAAGATAACTCCCGGCACACAAAACTCATGAGAAGTGACGCTCACTCGCATCACCTTAAAAGAGAGAGGAGGACTGCCCCTCGCTCTTCTCTTTCTTGTTCTTTTTTTTTAGGCATTACTTACCTAACATATATATTATTATTATTTTATTTGTTCTCTTTTGTCTGGACTGTTGTTGCATTCAGTTTTTAACAAAAACTAGAAGCTGAACAAGTAGTTGATGATGTGTCTGTCAGACGACCCCGACTTGCGTTATGAGCCTTTTGGAAAGGAGTCACGATTTTGTGTCATCCCTCCCCCCTTTTTCTTCGACAGTCCATCCCGAGTGAAAGTCTGCTCCTTTTCTTCATTTCTGAGATTTTTTTTTTTAGTTTTCATTCCTCCTTTTTATTGTCAATCAATCCGGGAGGACAGGTTGCTTGTTTTTACTTCCGACAACCTGCGACGAGTACCGGCAGTTCTCTTGTCAGCTGTCCCGTAAAGTGTCCTCGTTCTTCTCTCATCTGAGATACGCTGTCCATCTGAATTCTCAGTTCCGTTATTAAGATATCGCAGTAACGGTTATCATACGAAACCGGGTATTTTCTTTAGCTAAAATACCCTTATAAAAAGTATTAAATTAAAAACATCTGAAATATAAAAATTTCCCATTAAACCAATGAATTAAACTGTATTAAAAAATAAGTTGTAACATCACTAGAAAAAATTTCCTCTTGATAAACAATGTGAAACAATTTTTATCACAGAGTCAGTAGTAATGGTTATAAATATAACATACAGAGCTTCATTTATTAATTCTGATACTAGTGAAAATATCTTGAATAATAATAGATCAAGAGGATCATAACTTAATAGATTGTGAAGCAAAATAGAGCTTTATTTATTAATTCTGATATTAATGAAAATATCTTGAATAATAATAGATCAAGAGGATCATAACTTAATAGATTGTGAAGCAAAATAGAGCTTCATTTATTAATTCTGATATTAGTGAAAATATCTTGAATAATAATAGATCAAGAGGATCATAACTTAATAGATTGTGAAGCAAAATAGAGCTTTATTTATTAGTTCTGAAATCGAGTGTGTGTTGAAAGTAAATTGAAAAACAATAGATAGAGATAATAATATTAACACATCATGCAACAAAATTTTATTCGTTAATTCTAAATCCCTAAGTGAAAATGTATTTATCGAAAATTTTTCTGAAATAATTTGATTAACAAAAGATCAGAATAATGATAATATTTATAGATTATGAAGCAAAATAGAGCATCATTTATTAACTCTGAAACCGAGTGTGCGATGAAAGTAAATCGAATATTAATAGATGAAGAAAGTAATATTAATATATCATGCAACAAAATTTTATTTATTAATTCTAAAATAAAATGAAAATGTACTTTATCGAAAAATTTTCTGAATTAGTTTGGTTAACAAAAGATCAACATAATAATAATATTTATAGATTATAAAACAAAATCGGTCTTTATTGATTAATTCTGAAATCAAGTGAAAAAATAGTGTGGACAACAGAAGAATAACATTAACAGATTAGAGTAATAATATTTATGGAATATTATCAGAATAATGATAATAACAACAAAATAGAGCTCCAGTATTTAATTTTGAAGCTAAATGTAGTTCCGAAAATGAATAATAATGGATCAGAAAGTGCAATATAATTTGATTAATAGATCATAAAAAAATGAAACAGACATTTTTATTTTGAAACCAGGTAAAAATAATTTAAACAACAATAAATCAGAAGAATATCGATAACAAAATTTACTGATGATTTTGTTTTGTGTTTGACTGTTACTTTTTATAATAATAATACGTAAATTATAATAAAATATTTAACAATATTATTTTTTAATGCGATATAAAGTTCTACTAAACATTACTTTGAAAAACGGAACATTAGGTAATCTTGATTTCTAATGATAAATTAAACTTTATTTAATTGAAATAAGTTCGGGCTTTTTTGTTTAATTTCAAAATTCAATGAAAATAGCTTTATTTTGTTGACTTCAAAAAATACACGTGGTTGTGAATTTTCATTATTAATATTTTTATTGATTTCCTGTTTACATAATGACAAATAAATTCAGTTTATATTCCAAACACAGAAAATCTTTTACTTTGAAATTTTCCTCAGTTTGCGATTAATTATTAGTAAAACTTTTCTCTTTTAGAAAATTATGCATTTTATGTAAGAAATTATGCATTTATAAAACTATGCATGCACAATAAACATGTTACAGATAAAAAATGGCTTTTAATAACATGATGTATAAATGTTTTTTTTATCCAATGGCGGGCACACAAGGGTGATAGAACCCTATGCCACAACAAGGCCAGAAACTGGTACTCATTTATCGTTACCCAGCGAGTACCTGTGAACCAAGTTACGGAGGCGAGTAGCGTTACCCGCGCCATACCACCACAAACCCGTTTATTGGGTGGGCCACATTCATACAACAACACAGAAGAAAGGATAGAGAGAACAGAGAAGGAAAGAAACATCCATGCCCGAACCGGAATTCGAACCCGGGACCCACAGCTCAGGAGTCAAGAACGCTAACCACTCAGCCAATCGGTCGGCATGGTGTATAAATGTAAGATGGTAAAATATAAAAAAATTAATATGAACCTTTTTAGATAAAATGTTACTTCAAAAGTTTACTTCATGAATATTTCAACATTTTTATCAAAACTCTATTTTAGAAATAATTATATTTACTAAATATTCTGCATTTAGAACATTTAATGACAAATTAATAACATGCATGACCATTTAACTTCTCACAACTAAAGAAAAAATGTAAAAAAAGGAATTTATTTCAATTTATTCACAAATGTTACTAAAATCATTGGTATATACAGGATAGAAATAATTATACTTTTTGTATAAAAACTGTAGTCCATTCTAAGCTACTAGTTCATGTTTTTAAAATGTTATTTAAAAATATAAATATAATCTGGAATTTTTTTAAATGTAACACTGGATATTAAAATTCCTTTATGGAAAGTAATTATTAACTAATAATATTTTAGTACGAAATCTCTATTTATTTTTTCGCAATCAATATCAGAGTTATATAAAAATGTTCATTTTTCCAAAATAACATTTTCATAAAAATTCTTCAACGTAATAGTGAAGATTTAAGAATTATTTTATCATTATTAATGTACATGAATATAAGTGCATTTCATATGTATATTAATATCAATTGTAAATGTATTATATAAATGCAATTTATATACATGTAAGTTAATATCAATACTTGTATTATCTAATGTACATTAATTCTACATTTGTATTATTTAATTTTTATTTGCATAGTGTAATTCCTTAATTTTAAACTTTTTTTTTGTTTGTAATTTACTGGATTAACATGATTAACATTTCTTCTAAAAAGGAAATGTCTGTGTGCTACTTTTCTGGAATATGTTCTTAAGCATAAAATCATTCTGAAAACCAACAAAATAAGGGGTATATCATACACCATTACAGGAACTGTCGATAGAATATGCAACGTGCATTAATCAAATTATAAATTTGTGGTTTATTCAGATATAGTTCTTTACTTATTTAAAAATAATCTGCTGAAAAAAAATTTCCATAAAACCAGATTATCCAGTGTACAATTTCCTATACCACGACTAGGCAGATTCTTAAAGAAAATATTTTACTAATCAAAGATAACTACTTGTGTAATTATTGATATATAATTTATGTAGACAGATTGCTAACATAAATGATCTCATAGGTGATTCAGATAGAAACAAAACCTTTTAATAATTTGATCTAAATTATGTGACGAAATATAATTTTTTGAAAAAAAAGAAAGAATTAAAAATAATTTATTAGATTTATAAATATTAAACATCAAAATTATGTATTTGATATTTATATTTTAACGAGACTAATCTTGAGATTTTATTTTCTTATAAAATTTTCTAACTTAAATATCTAGATATATCTGATGTGTACTACTTTTGTAAATGTGAAAATTTAATAAATATTTACTTGATATTTTTGTAAATATTTATTTTTTCCATTAAAAGTATGGATATACTTTCCTATTTAAGATGGAATCATCTGGAGTATTATGTTTGGGAATTCAATTATTCTTCATTTTAAGAACTTATATCTGAGTTTAAAGATATAAATATTCTAATTTTATAGAATCTTGATAGATATTAATTAATTATATGCATATTTAAAGGTATTTTACATAAATTTATAATGAGGGGAAGGTGTCTGCCTAACTCTTATTGAATTTGCATCAATGACCTTCGAATGTATGAGCTCGGCCCTTTATAGTTACATACTCTAGAAAAATATTAAATGCCTAAAACAAACTAAAAAATAACTGTATTAATTTAATACTTATGAAAACTTTTTGAATCGAATTACAGGTTTCATAGTATAAAAAATATATTGTTGTATACAGTAAACACTAAGAACAAGCTGAAATTTTAAGATTTAAAGGAGGAACATTCAATTAGTTAAACAAGATAATCATTTTAAAATTTAAGCAGTTTAATCAAAATTAAAATTTGAAAAATATTCCGAACAAAATTGCAGAAAAAAGTATGAGAGTAAAACAGAAAAAATTCGATTAAGAATTAAATTATTTAAAGCTCTAAATTTAAATATAAAGCTAAATTTTAATGAATTTTTATCTATATAAGTTACGCAATATATTAAACGTTATCCCTTCAACTTACGAATAATTTAATTTGTGTGAGTTAATACAAAAAATACTTAAAAACGTTTTTAAACAATTAGAAAGTACTTTAACTTCTGTTTCCTAATCAAAATTCACTGGAAGTTTTACATTTTTACGTACAGATGGCAGCACAAGGATTGATAAGCTCAAAAGGAGAATAGCAATTCCGTCATCTGGTTTTCGTCAATCTAACGAGTTCATCATTACGCTTCTTTTGAAATATTCAGCTTAATTAAAATTCTTTAATAAGATTAATCTATGGCCGTTTCTGCGTTTCCATCTTTTCTAGATTTAGAACGAAAATAACTGCAATAATTGGATGAAAATCAGCTAAACACATACAAAATATTTTATAAGCAATTCATTACATTCTTAAATAAACTCCAATTATCTTGTAAATTGATACTTTTAATTAAGAAGGTTGCACATATTCTCTTAAATAAAGTTAATTATATTGATAAGTAATATTTTCAATCAAGAATAATATTTGCAATTATCCTTTTAAAATTTATCGGGAAATAGTTCGTGAAAGTAACAATTACTATATAGTAACACGGTTTTATTTATATACATGTATACGATCTCCAAAAATTTGTTAATTTCACATATATTTAATGTAAGCTCAAAGCAATATCATTCTTAAAGTAATCAGAACGAGGTTTAGAATACAAAGACAGCTTTAAATAAAATGATTATTTTAGATTTATAATAATTTAACAATGATGTTATGAATTAAAGCAAAGTAAGCAAAAGGAGTGTTACTTTAAAAAAGAAATAACTCAAGTAAAATTAATGGAATGATTGTGCTTACTGAAAACTGTAAAATACAAAAGTATTTTTTATTTGAAACAAAATCTAATTATGTATTTGTAATATTGCTCAATTTATTACTCGTTAGGAAAATTGTTTTGTCGCAAAATAAGCAGTAGATTTCCAAAACTTAAATTACTTTGTTAAAAATGATTGAATACATAAATTATAAGATTATTATAATACTTAAAATAAATTTAGAGCACAAATTTTGTTTGTTGAAGGGCATATTATATTTTAATAAATCTATGGTATTCTTTCACCAAAATTAACAATTAAAATAAATTTTTCTGTATATACTATATAATCTATGATTAATTCAGAATAAAATAATTACAATGATATATTTATGAGTGTTTTCCCTAACTTCTTTTATTTTTAAGAATTTCTGAATTTTTAAAAACAAAATATTGATGGATATTTTTGACATTTAAAAAACATACGTATACATATTCATAATGTCGCAGAGAAATTTCGTTTATGCTTTATTTATTAAACGATTATTGACGCTATAATATAACTCAAAAATATTTCACATAAAACATATGTATTTGCTTTCATCTATCTACCTATCTATCTATCTATCTATCTATCTATCTATCTATATATATATATATATATATATATATATATATATATATATATATATATAATATATATATATATATATATATATATATATATATATATATATATATATATATATATATATATATATATATATATATATATATATATATATATATATATATATATAGTTAATAGTATAATTTATAAAATATGCAAAGAATATAATATAATAAGACAAAATACAATGAAAAATGCCAAATAGAAAATAATAATAATATATTGAAAAATTAAATGTCAAAAGTAGAATATCAGAAGGAAGACAACACATTGAAATATTATAGCATTGAAATATTAAATGGAAAACGATATATTGAAATATCAAATGGAAACAAACACATTGAAAAATACAATGAAAAGAATTACATTGAAAAACACTTTAAAGAAAGATAAAATATAAATGGAATAAAGGTAAATATAAATGGAATAAATGGAATAAAGTACCAATATGGCCAGCTTCATCAGGGGGTGTTGACCACATTGGCACAAATTATGGCTTTTCTGCAATGGCCCAAGACATAGTCTTAAAATAGCCATCACACCCCAAAGCCATTTAATTTCAAAGTTAATAAGATGATTTTCTGGAATTCAAACATTTCAATTAAAATTTATAAAAATATTATTTTTAATCAACTTAATAGAATATATAATATATGTAATAATTTAAATAATATAAATAAACAAAAAAACAGACTAGAAAATATTTTAACTCATAATAACATTCCAACTAATTTTATTAAGCACTATTTGGCTAGTAGAGCATTGCTTATAAGAGTGAAGTAAGGCGTAGTTTTTATACTACAGAAGGGTCACCCAAGCCTTGAAGGTCTTATAAGAAGCTTGAAATGCCGATAGTGTTTACACTTAGTCACTAATTTATATGTTTGGTGAGGTTCTTGCAGATTTGGATTTGTAATGATTATTATGTATTGAGTGTATTTTGGCAACATTGTATTTTAGCGGCATTGGATTTTGACTTGTATATTTTGGATTGAATTCTACTTGCATATTTTGGATTGGGTTTTGCTTCTTTTCTTGTTTGATGCTTTGATTTTTGGTATGGCTTTGGGGTGTGATGGCTATTTTAAGACTATGTCTTGGGCCATTGCAGAAAAGCCATAATTTGTGCCAATGTGGTCAACACCCCCTGATGAAGCTGGCCATATTGGTACTTTATTCCATTTATTCCATTTATATTTACCTTTATTCCATTTATATTTTATCTTTCTTTAAAGTGTTTTTCAATGTAATTCTTTTCATTGTATTTTTCAATGTGTTTGTTTCCATTTGATATTTCAATATATCGTTTTCCATTTAATATTTCAATGCTATAATATTTCAATGTGTTGTCTTCCTTCTGATATTCTACTTTTGACATTTAATTTTTCAATATATTATTATTATTTTCTATTTGGCATTTTTCATTGTATTTTGTCTTATTATATTATATTCTTTGCATATTTTATAAATTATACTATTAACTATATCTTAGTAATACTATTCTAGCTGCTTTTGCGCTAAATGTACTGCTAATCTTAAAACATAAATTTTATGTATTCTTGTGATTCTGGTTATATGTCTAACTTTGCACTTATATTTTATGTATTCTTGAGCTTTTGGCTACACATCTGATTTTGCATTTATATTTATATATATATATATATATATATATATATATATAATTAATTTTATGTGTAATGATAATAAACAGTATAATAAATTTATTGTGAATTAAAATTTACAATAAATAATGAATATCTAATAAATATCGACACACACACACACACACACATATATATATACATATATATATAGTATTATCCACAACATAATTTAGTGTTTAAAGAAATACACACTAAAAGTGAGAATATGTCTGCAAAAATTAAAATATCTTTTTTTATCTTGAATGATAAGCAAATATTTATAATGAATTTAAAAGATTGGAAAGCTCATTTAAGGTTAAATAAAACAATCAACCTTGAAATTTTTTGACCAATCTGATCAAATGTTTTTTTTTTCTTTTCCAAAAACTGTTCTATTATAAAAATTTGGATTCATACACAAAATAGAAATGATAAAGGATTTTTCGGTAGGTTTTTTAAAAAAAAGTAATTCAGAAATAAATGCGCTATTTCTGAATATATTCTAAGTATCATATTAGTAGATCATTATCATAGAAAAGTCAGAAGAATATAATTGTATTATATCAATGGAACATTATTGTAGAAAAATATTAAGAGAGAATAAAATATAAAGTTAATCAAAAATTCTTAAAATTAAGATGAAAATAAACTATTTAGAATATTAAAGGATATTTTTTTAAACTAAAAATTGGAGAAAAATTTGGACTTGAGGAAAATTGGTTAAAAACATGATACAAAGAAGACAGAATTTTCTTTGAAACAAAATAGTGATTCCTAAAAGGATATTTATTTAATCTAGTTTTGCAATTTATTGAAAAAATAAACAAAATTTTGCTATTTTCTAAATATTTTTCATTATTTATGCTTAGGACGAAATTTAAATGCATTTAATTTGGAGGGATTGTTGGCAGCTACAAAATATACATCTTTAACCTTCTAGTATATTTTTCTATGTCTTATAATCTTTATATAAGGTTTAAAGTGCCACGTTTAACTTCAAAACTATGGTAGTATTTTTGAAAGCATTTGCTTCGTTTTGAAACATCTTTGTTACTATATGATTTTATGAATTAAAAATAAATTTTTGAGTAAAAAAATAAAATAAATATATATATATATATATATATATATATATATATATATATATATATATATATATATATATATATATATATATATATATATATATATATATATATATATATATATATATATATATAAAATTAAAAAAAAAAACCTGAATTTTCTTTCAAATGAGAACCAAAATCTTAAGATGTTGTCAAATTTTATGAATTTATCGAACATTTCTTAACATTTAAGCAACAATAACTGTAATAAAAAATTTATTTTATAAAAAAAATTCCTTTTTATATTTTTATTAAAAAAAATTCTTTTAATTAAAAATATTTGTTATCCTTAACTGAAATGTAATTTGAAAAATAAATTAAGTGGAAAGCAAACTTTAGATAGTAGTCATCAAAATTAAAGATATAAATAAAATTTAGAATTGATTCAGGGATTTTGAGAAAATATGCATCTTAGATTTGCAAATGGTTCTTTTTTCTGATCACTACTGATTCCAGTTTGATATTTTATGAATGAGGTATCTTACACACGGTTCTCACAGAAAGAAAATATTATGTTCTCATAGATTCAAGAAAGACGTGAAAGGCTGTAATTTTTATCAAAATTCTCTCAAATCACTAAATTATGATTTCTAATAATAAGCTCTGGAGTAAGCAGCCAAACATTTAATTCATTTTTTTCTGTAGAAAAGCTATGTTATGCAAAGAAGGAAATATTTTTACTAGATTCTTGACTTTTATTTTTTATGGAGGGATTTTCTTAATTATTTTTATTTAAGTATTTATATACTTAAAATTATTAATATATACTTAGCATAAGTATTCTGAGTACAGTGCTCAAACGGTTCTTAATGTAAATAATATTTTAAGAAGAATATTACAATATTATATGTATATATAATATTGTAGTTTTCTTCTTCTTAAAATATTATATACATTAAAATAGGGACATACGATTTTTTTCAATATTTGTTTTAATTTCGCGTGTTTATAGCTTTCAAAGTGTTATGTTGCCAATAAACATTTGTGAAAAAAAGAGAAAATTTTCAATATAAATAAGGTAGTAATTATTGTACATTTTCAAAGTATCATCGTTTTATTCACTGTAACAAAAATACTTCTGCGTCTCCTATTTCTTAATATATATATAGGAAAAAGGATGAAATGTATGACAAATTAGGACTCATAATTGAATGGAAAATTCATGTATATCGAAATGTTTGCAGCTAAATATTTAAGCTTCATTGAAATCAAACTAGTTACACCTCAGATTTCCCTCCATTCCTAGCACCACATAGGTAATTCATTAAAAAATAGAGTTATAATAACGATTAAAATAGTCATCAATTCTAAGTTTAAAAAGTTTTGCGTTTTTTAAAAAAAATGTTTTAATGGATAGTAATTTTATTTCATTAATAATATTTTCCTAGTATTAATTTTCTTTTAAAATTCAATATTTGACATCATTTAGATTATGGATCAAATGTATCTCAAGTTCTGAACTCAATTAATTAAAAACAATTCATTCAAAACTCAATAAACTCAACTCATTAAAAACAATCTGCGGTCAGATTTAGGATTTGTTTCTGTTGTGTATATATGTGTATAGTAGTAGTAGAATTCTCATATCTTGCTAGTATTTGAATATACGTTTAATTTTGACAACAAAAATACAATAATGCATATTTTCAAGTACTATATAAATCCAATGTGACTGATACAGTTATATTTTGCACATCTCTCTCTTTCAACTTCCTTTTGACAAAAAGTATATATCAGTACAGATAGATTTATGTTGCTTACAACATAACATTCAACATAATAAAGTTTACCTTCTTAACTACAAAAAAACGTAACTATTACCTTGATTTTCCTCAAACATATAATATAAAAATTAAGCATCACTTTTGCATTTAAAATTTCCTAATAGGATTTTTAATGGCATGATTTTATCGAAAAAATATTTATTTATTATATTATCAGGATTTTCTTATTTAACACAAAGAATTGAAATGGTTAGTCGCGGTATTACAAAATTGCCTTCCACACTCGCATGCAATTAGAATATATTAGTAATTTACAAATTTACAGAATTTACAAAAATATCCTTAAAATGGCTGCTGTATAAAGATTACTGCTGAAGTAATCTTGTTGAAGTAATTGAAAAGATTTAATTGGATGGAATTGTTTTCAATGTGATTTCATTCGTATAGAAACAAAATAAGAATAATTTAAAAAATTTTCCATGAAAACTTCGAACTGTTTTAGTTTTTTTGCTAACTGATGGGAACAAAATGGAAATTATTCTCAAAAGATCTATGAACAATCTGATATTTTTGTGGCATGAAATTGAAGATTTTCCAGTGGTGTTTCTATTCATTATAATTCAATGATAACAATTTCAATTGTTTATGAATTTATTTATTTCCGTACTACATTTATAATCGAAAGATGATGCTGATTTTTATTAAGCTGTTTTTGGCGCTCGACATTTTTTACATTTTTAATTATTTTCTGTAGCTTCAGAAAAGTCAAACACTTGCACTAAGATTCATAAAATGAACTGATGATGATATTTCTGTAAATTTATGGTTAATGAAATATTTTAATACATAGGAATCTTTCAAAAGCAGAAAAGAAGAAGAGATTTAATATCAGTGCATAATTAAGAGAGAATTTAATATCCCTTCACAATGGGATCATCAGCATTTCCCTTAAACATTCCACAAAATTTTCAATTAATCTTGGCTTAGAAATTGTCTTTTTCTCCTTAATGTCAGAGCAAATTACATATCTCCATCTCTGAATTAAGTAATTGAGAAAAGGGGGTGGGATGGGGGAATATCACAAAATCGAATCATTTGATCACTTTTTGTCTCTTTCTTTCCATAACCTTTTAAATATTTAAAAAGCGCTCGCGATGGAAGTAATTTGACTTTTTTTTTTCTTTTCATAATTCCAAAAAATCATCAAAAAATTATTAAGCTTATCATCTGCGGGTGATAAGAGGAGGGGGGTGGGCTTAAGTGATATAATTTGTTCACGAGATTTCATTTTTTGATAAGTACAGATTAGTAACATCGCTCCATCTTGCTCGAAGACGAGAGCCATGGAATTACGCTTTTATCAAGGAAGAATCATCTAATTCTCTCCATTCCCCCGTGATCCCATAATCACAGAAGATAGGTGACGGCCGACCCCAGAAGAAATCAGGAGATACAGCTCCAGAAAAAAATTCTTTTGATTTAGTGGGTTTAAACTTATAAATGAAGAATCTTGTTTTCGGTGAGGATTTCTTTACCTTTTCTGTTTTTGTCCTGATTGACCATTCATTGTGGATTGCTCGAGATACAATTAATGGTGAATTGCTTGAAGTACAGTAAATAAAAAATTGCACACATTTGTAGAGATACAGTAATATTGAACTGTAAATCACTGGAGATATAATTAATGGGAATTGTAAATTGCTAGAGATACAATTAATAATGAGCTATAAATTACTAGCGATACAATTAATAGTGAATTAGGAATCCCTTTAGATACAATAAATGTGGAATTGAAAATTGATGTGACACAATTAATGTAATTGTACATTTCTAAAGATACAATTAATGATGAATTGGGAATTGAGGGAGTTAATATTAATGATGAACTGTAAATTGCGAAAGATACATTCAAAGGTGGTTTGTAAATTTTTAGTGAAACAATCAATGTTAAATTGGGATCACAGCAGATACAATTAATGCTAAGTTGTAAATTGGTGACGATCTATTTAATGATGAATTGTAAATTGCTGGAAATACAATTAATGCAAAATTGTAAATTAGTGGGAATACAATTAATGTTGAATTATAACTTACTGAAAATACAAACATTATTGAGAGAATTGTGAATCTATAAAGATGCAATTGATGGTGAATCGTAAATGGCTAACGTTACAGTTAATAATGAATTGTAAATTGCTAAAGATACAGTTAACGGGAAATAATGATTTGCATTATATGCAATTAATGGGGAAATAAGATTTCTGGCGATAACAAAAAATAAATACACAATTTCATGATAAAAATTAAGTAAAATATTTCTTAGGCTAAAATTAACTAAGAAGTTTATTAAACTCTTAGAAAAGCTGATAATTATCAGAAAATTTTTATTGAAATACGTAAAGAAAATAACACACAAATTTAAGCACGTGCCTAAATTTGTCTTCTACACATAAAGTTTCGTTCGATAACATTGATAAAATCAGTCATAAAACTGGCATCATTTTGATAATTACTTATTGATCATTTAAAATGTAATATTTTCTCTCATTATACTCACTTAATATAAATATATAATTACTTCGCTCAGATAGAAGTCTATCTTTGGTAACTAGATGAAAATATGAAGATTTGGGTTTTATTTGCTTAACTAGAAGACCGTTCTTTGTCAATTAACTACTAATAAACTTAAAAGAATATCAAAATATTACTTTAGTTAGTAAAATTATTCCGTATTTAATATATTATTAAGTAATTGGATTCCTAGAACATTAAAACAATTCATTATGCCTTAAATATGTAGATTGGGATTCTAGATAGAGACCTAATTAATATAGATTGAAATTCACATCTAATATGGATGTTATTAATAAATTTCATTCCGTAAGATCTGAAACATTTTCGTAAGATTATGTGGAACAATAAAAAACTTTATCATTCATCAATCAATTTCAAAATTTTCAAATGAGTATCCAGAAGCCATTACTCTATTACCTAAACGTTTGTGTTAAAAATATACAAGAAAAAGATAAACTTATTTTTAAATTATATTCAGTAAAATTATAATTCTTTTTAAATAAGAAATTCTATTGTAACTTTTGTTGCAACGAAAATAATTTTTATGCATTTATTCCAATTAAAATTCTTAAATAAAACAAAATAAAAATAAAAATAATATGCTTTGTATAACATTCATAATAAATCAGTATCTATTTAGTAGCTTTCAAAATAAACCTACGTTATTGTGTAATAATTTGAAAACGAATAAATATTACCAAAAATAAATATTATTCATTCGTAAAAGAATGTTCAAAGGCATATATTTTCTGAGGTTCATTTACTGCAAAGTTTATTAAGTTATAGTTAATTTATTAGGTTATACAAATTGTTAATTTACTTTATTAATGTAAAATTGGCCTTCAAATTTTGTCATTTCTAAGGGAAAAAATTGTAATGACCATCACATTTTGATAAAAAAATCAACACTAATTAAATTTAAAGAAAATATAAGCTAATAGATACATTATGGATAAAACTCTATCGATGGAAAATAATTATACCTAAAATACTTAACGGGGCCAATTTTATATATTCTTCTCTGAAGCTCATTTTATAGGCTAACACACAGTTGGATAAGATTGGTTTAAACAGAAATTACTGTAAAAATTACTGCACTGTACAGTAAAAATTACTGTAAAACGTTTTCTAAGTTTCTATTAATGAAATCTCTTAATCAGTATCAGAATAATACGAGTAATTAAAAAATTACTTCGAAAATATTTTAGGAAGTATACATAAACATAAGAAACGAATAATGTACCACGATTTTTGTACCACGAATCATTTAACACAATATCATCTTATAATCTTTATAACCTTTTTTTTTCAAGGTTATCACCCGTATACATCTTATAATGTGAATAATCTGATTTCCACACCCTTAAAACTACCTTGAACTTTCACCACCTGTTTAGCTAAAGCCATTGTTAAAATGAATAGCATATTTTTTCATTTGAAAGTAAATGTTGCTGAACGAAACTAGTAAGTAGTTAGTTAACTTTTAATGAAGGTCTGATTTTCTATTTATTAAAGATGTTAGAAAATAAGCCACCAGCTTTAATACCAGTATATTATAGAAACGGAATATCCAATTTAATAAACTGTTTCAAACAAGTCAAAACTGAATTTGATGAATAACAAGCTACAAAAAATAGACTCGTATATTTCCACTTGCTCATTGAATCGCTTGTTTACATGATGATCTGTTTATCACCTTTGTTAATGTCGTCATTTTTTTTCTCAGTATCATATTGCTTTCAGTTATCGTGGCTTCAATTTTAGAAAAGCTTATCGCGAAAAAATAATTATTAAAAATTTTCTTCTTTTAGAAAATTTCGATTCTCCCGAAATCATTTTCCAAATTAAGTATTAATGTAGGTAATATTTCTGTAATTCAAAATAAAAAACGAAATTTTTGTTTTAAGGATTATTTTAGTAGTTTCGAAAAGCTGATTTTGTAGTTGAATGTCCATATTCTGATCTCAGTTTAGCAGGTCACAGACTCAAATCCCACGGTTCGCAGTCCACTTAAAATATGAATAACAGAATGTGTGATTTTGAATTAAATTTAAAAAGTATGTATTTGGTTAGGATAAATCTCGTGTGAAAAAATTATCATTTTGGAAAACCATGAAATTTCCACTTAAAACATTAATTAAGAGAATTGGCTATAATATTCATCATTGTGATCACTGAATTTAAAAATTTTTAATGTAAATTTAAACTTGATTAATTTTTTTTTAAAATCTTGTAAACCACTCAATGTTATTAAACCATTTAAGAAGAAAAAGTTTCTCAATTGTTTGAAAAAATTGTGTCCTCATTCAAATCAATGCTTGTAACTCATTATCTACTCTATTGTTACCTTTTAATAAAATATATTTTAACCGTATTCCGTAACCGTACCTTTAAATTTATTACAAGCGAATTTTGACAAAGTGGAATATTGTGTTTGAAGAGTATCCAAAGAGAGCTATTCATATCTAACGAATTGCCATCAAGTGTTATGAAAATTAACTGCTAATTATAGGGTTATAAGACATTTTAATCCGTATAGAATAGGAAAATAGTATCAAATAAAAACTCTTATAAGAATTCAATTTACCAAAAATATGTGACTTTAAGCGAAAATCACAAAAAAAATTTGGAAACAAATAATATTGTTAATTATTTATTTCGCAAAAAGAATATAATTTAAAGAAAATGTATTGTTTCATTTTCAAGAAAAATAGAGAAAATGTTTGCAGGTATTATTTTTAATTAACATAAATAAAATAATAAGTGTCACAGTTCATTAGAGAAAAGTGCAAACACCACATATAAACAAAAGAAATCAAATACATACCAATAAAACTGTTTTAAGGTGCAAGACCTTTCTGTATGATGATGCTATAAAGTTATACTGAATTACTTTTATGCAGCCGACCAACTTGTCAAGTGGTCAGCGTGCCTGACTACGGATTAGGAGGTCCTGGGTTCGAATACCGGTTCCAGCATTGATGTACTTTCTCTCTCTATCTATCCTGTCTTTGTCCTTTCCTTGTATGAATGAGGTGCGAATGGTTGCCTACCCTATAAACGGGTACTCTATGGCATGTGCGTTGAGCAAAGTCATACTTTCACCTTCATGGTGCTCTGATTAAAACGAAAGACGCTCCCAATCGACTTAATTCGCATAGTATAGCGAGCTTGGATTGTCCAAGTGTCATTAGTAAACAACAACAACAACTTTTACATTAACGAGGTATTAATTTATTTCATTGATCTCTTATTAAAATGGTGATGAGTAAGTATTATCGTCAAATTTGACACTAGTGCCAAGATTATGCTTTGCACATGGGGGACAAGTTCAACCGAATTACAGACAGTTTGTTTTACACTTAAAACATTTTATTATTCAATGTAATCTTTTATTACCGAATGCATATGATATGTTGAATGGTAAATTTTAGTAATATGTCATTCCTCAAATCATTTAATTTGGCGTCATCTAACATAGATATATGAGGTTTATATAATGGTGATGATCTTGAAAACGTTATTTGAATCAAGGTATTTGAAAACCATTTGGTGTAAAAGTTTACAATCGGATACCCCTTGATTTTTTGACGATTTTTTTGAAGCCAAAATAGGCAATAAGATGTGACTCACAATATGGACGCTGGAGCTATATAAAAGCTAAAATATAAAATTAAAATGCTAGTGTTACCAGAAATTAAATTTTATAGCCAAATATTTTCCCAAACCAAAGGGTACCCAACTTTGCACCGAACATATAATTGGTTTCATAAATAGTCCCGATAACTTATAAATATTAATTTAAACTATTCTGAATTTAAATAAGAAATTTAAGTTATATGTGTTAATGGAAACCCTTATTTGGGTGTCTAAAGTATTCTTTTATAATGTTGCATTTAAAAAAAATTTTAATTTAAAATTTGAAAGATTCAAACTATGATAAGAAGCATTACGAATCCGAATTCTAAACCACAAATCCTTCATAAGAGTAATAATACTCTAGCATCTTATCCCAATTTTTATAGTATTCCAGATTTTATTATCACTGTCTTTCTTTAAGGAACACTCACTGGAAATAAACTTTCCAACTTGTCAACATAACCAGTTCCTCTATGGAAAGGGTGAAGGGGGTACAGTGTGATTGTATGACAAGGGGTCGGGAAAAGAGTTTCTGAGAGCAAACTAGAAACTCTATCTCCTTAGACCAGAAGAGAGAGAAAAAAAAGTGGGCGTTTTTCCCGAAACCAATGACGAACAGCTACTTCGGGAAGAAGTTGTAATTACAACTCTGCGAAAATCTCGGGAAGAAATAAACTAAAAGAAAGAAAGAACTTTTCGCTGGAAGAGCCCAGAACTTAGAAGAAGAATTAGGGTTAGGAATGCCCAGCAGAGATTTTTCTTTTTAGATTTGACAGTTTTGTGTTCTTGTCCGAAAGTCTTGCTGGTCAGAGAGGTGTAAGGGGCGTTAGCTGGCAGGGGAGGAGAAAAATGCCCTGTCACACAAAAGGATAAATATATATATAGCTCATCTCCTAGAAGTTTGGTGGTTTTTCTCACCCGTGAGATTACATTGGAAGCATATATTCGTTTCTACCGAAATACCACCTATGGTTTTAAAGTAATTAACCATGAAATTCGAAAGAATTTTTTGTAGTCAGTCTTTGTTATGTACAATGAGTGGCTATGTAAAATCGAAGGCCATGTCTTTATGATATTAAAATTCAAAGCCATATATATAGCATACAATAAAATGAAATTAGAAATATTAAAAAATTACATGCAAAAATATTCAACATATAAACATAGGAAAAAATTAGGAATCCACTCAACGCAAAGGCTATTGTATGTACTTTTACTTGGTTTGGAATTAATTTGTATACAATTTATATTTCTCTAGAAATACTGTCTTCATAAGTATTTGCTTACTTGTAATTTATTGGTTGTTTATTCATAATTTTTAACTTTATATTTGGTAATTTTGTATGATTTTGGAATGTAATTTCGAAATTTTGACGATTACCTATTTCCTTAAGAGAAAAACCATACTTATGGGCCGGTGTGACAATTCCCCATAGTAAAGCTGACCATGTATATTTTCAGTATTTGTTCATATTGCTCTCTTTATTAAATTTAAATTATTAATTACAGTTGTTCTTTTCTACGATACTGTATTGACATAATTTGTGCTTTATTGATGCTCTTTTTCTCCTTTTAATATATGCATTCCACATTGAATGAGTCATAATTGTATATGTCATTTCATTTATTAAATAATATTTTAAATTATTTCCACTCAGTTACTTTTCTTAGTTTTATTGCACTTGACTCTGTTTTTGTTTTTATAGCAAAAACATAAATTTAAGCAAACCAAAGAATCATTTTCTGATCAGTAAAACATCCGATTGGGCGACATTTTAAGAGCCTTTTATACTAATTCTGTTTTGTTTGTTTACTGCTCTACGGTTATTATTGTTTAACGAAGGGACTAATTGCACTGAAATATTGCATTGTAAAATGGATTCCGAACTACAGCGAATTCACATCAAAGGTACATATTTATCTCACAAAGTGCTTAGTTCAATGTCAGCTCGTTAACCACTTACTTGACGAATTAACTATAATCCCAATTAGAATGATAAATAAAATCCCTATATTCTTGTAACATTTTAGACTCTCATAATTATAACCAAATGAAAATTTTTCGCTATAAAGATTGTTAGTTTTGATAGAATTAGGATCTACCTTGTTTTGTTATAAATGGGAATATTCACATTATCATTAAAAAGCTTTCTTCAAAGATAATTTCCTTTCACATGAATAATTTTATCAAATCTATTCAATGATTTTGACATACTATTCTGCATCTAATATAATGGATATCATATTTAACTCAGCATAATATTGCTCTGGTGCTATTCAAATGAAAAAAAAATATTTATTTTGATCATATTGAACAGTATGTATTGAATAGCATAAAATTGTTCTTTCTTTTCAATTTTCTAGTGAAAATTAGAGCACATATACTTTGCAATCAAAAATAAAGAGGCATATTGAGAAAGATATATTGGTATTAGATATTCTCTTAAATAATTATCTTTTAGAATAATATTATTTTTATATTGTTGTAACAAAGCGAGATTTTTTTAAAAGGAATAATAGGCCGAACAGGCAGTTGAATGACATACACCGTAGTCTTTAGTTCAAGAGTTTGTGGGACCGAATCCCACATTAGTTTGGATGCTAGTAATGATTGCTGAGCAACAAACAAATTAAAAGCAACAATTGTTACATTTTTCTGCAGCTACCATTCACCAGATATATTTCTTAAGCAAATAAAGTAGGATGCAGCCTCTTAGTGAAGGCGGCCTATGATTATTCTCCATCAAAGCTTCATTAATTTCATGTGTTAGTTAAAATTGTTGCCATACAGCACAGAAAAACTTATATAAACTCATTATTATGACTTAAAGAGGGAGTAAAGCAAGAAAATTACTTAAAATAATGAACTATATAAATTTTATTCTTAAATATTAGAAACTAAATATTTATTGTCTGTTTTCAAAATGTAAAAATTCTTAAAATATATTTTTAAATATTCTGCTTAATATAAAATGTAGTATGTCATATTGTATCTGCATATACTTTATGGTATATTTAGGCAATATTATTCAATATTCTCTAATTATATAGGTTTAGTAATGATAATTCGTAATATCGTTTCACCAAACAAAAGCAGCTTTTTAAATATGTATTGCAATAGCTTTTGTAGGGCTTAATTGTCTCTAAGGAAAATACATCTCAATCATCATGATTCAAAAACATCATAAATTATAAACACAATTTACTTAATTATGGAATTCATTGCATAAGAACAATGTAGAAGTGAAATTATCAGCAAACTTTGCTACATAGACTCTCACAAAGGTCACATTTTTCTAAGTGCTTTGTATTCAGTGAGTAATTGCCCCTCGACTGATCTTCGTTTTTTCACTGCCATCCCTTCCCGAAGAAGATGTATTCATTCAGCCAAAATAATGAAGTGATCATTACATTGCAACTGTTTTGGAAAAAAAAAAAATTAAGTTCTTTTGTTCTTTGGGTACCGCCTCTTTTGATTATTATTTCTTCCACTGTGTTGGCAACATCTGGTACTCGTGATTTGCTTTATCGTCTGAAGTACTGATGAGGTAGGAGGGGAGAAAGGAATATCTATTTTTTCCCCTCTGTTTGGTTGAAATTAGATGGGATATACGATCTTAAATATCTTAATATCTAATATGTACGTGAATTTATTTCAAAAATAATTTGGAAAGTATAAAATTTAGATAAAGGTTTTAATTTTATTGTAAACAAAAGCTCTTGTGTGTGCGTGTTCTTTCTCTCTCTCTCTCTTATTATTTGTTTACCTGAAAATTAAAAAGATATTTTTAGGTATTTCAAAATATTTATAAAGAAAAATCACACAGACATTATTTGTGGAGTGTAAATTTCACCTTTTTATTGTTCATCAAAATGAAGTATTTTTTTAATAAAAATAAATATTAATAGATTTGAAAATTCGTTTAAGCATATCTTAATAATGTTGTATATATATATATATATATATATATATATATATATATATATATATATATATATATATTGAAGCCAATTCCAGTGACAGCTACCCCTGACCGATTGTAACAAATAAAGTAATCTGTTTTGTTTTCCAATTAGTTTAATAAATTTATATCATAGTAATTTTTTATGATTAGTAATATCCTTTAATGAAGTTGGAAAAATAACATTTCATTACAATTTTTAAATATTGTATCGATTTCAATAGTCGATGAAGCTGGTCTTGTTTATTCCTTAAATTTTAATATTATTACCACTTGTTGATCTGAACTGAGCTCATTTGGGCCTGTTTTCGAAAATTCATTCCATTTCTTCCTAAGTCAAATTTACTAAAAACATTCAAGAGATTCATAAGAGATACATGGTTTCATTATCTGCAGTTTTATATTTAATTGCTTAAGATTTCATGCATTGTTTAGACTGACATATGTTAGATTCATCATTCAAATATTTTATTTCATTTAATAGTTATTTGCTAATATTAAATTTTCGATAATTGGAATGGCATCTTTATATAGGTAATGATAATAATATTTGATAAATAATTAAAAATGCAAGTACAGTCAAAATTAAGTTGTATTTAAAAAATGAAGCTGCAGTGGCTTGGTTAGTGAGGGTGTTCGTTCCAGTTCTTGGAAGGTAATAAGTTCGAATATCGACCTAATCGAAGATCCGTTGGTCACAATGTCCTCCATGTGAAATGATACCTCTTGAGATCGTTTGCTTGGTCCCTGCTTGTAAATTACGGCACCATCACTTCCACATCTTACAGTTCTGAAAGATGGAAATCCCAGAAGCCGTGTATTATACAACAACCGCTTATTTAAAAAATACCGAGAGATCTATAAATAGTTATGTCTTTGAATACAAATGTAAATAGTGTTTTTAAATTGTCCCAACATCAAACTAATCGAGAACATCAATACAATTAATATATACGAGTGTCTTGATGAGAAAATGCGTTCTTTTTCTTGTAGAAGATGTAGTGGGCTCTGAAACTGACACAACGAAAACTATCATATTGAGAGATCCTACACAAGCTTAAAGCTCTGTAGGATCTTATACCCACCACATGGGTGGTCTGAAGAGAAAATTGCAAACTAAAACGACCCACTTTTTTCTCTAAAACCAAAAAAATTCAGTGGCACGACAGTCCATGCGGCCCAAGTCTACAGTGCCCCTATCTATTTTCATGACTGGGGCCCTTGGGTGCAAAGCATATGTCTCAGTTAGGTGGTTAGCCTAAAGCGAAACCTCCAGTCCTTAGTTCCCAAGCATGCTTAGTACTCAGTTTATCGACCCACTGAATGGATGAAAGGCTGAGTCGACCGTGCCCTGCCCGAGGATCGAACCACGGACCTGTGGCTTGGAAGCGTGAAACGCAGCCACTAAGCCACAGGGCTTCTTGTTCTTCTAATATGATGCAAAATTACAGTGCATTTGACAGTGTTAGTGGAAAAATTACGTTTGGCCAGAAACTAATCGCAATGACCTAAGGCTATGTAACATGACGCCTCCGTAAGAAAGCTTATAGTAGGGCAGTCGAAAATGAGCTCTTTTATAGATAATGGACACCTATTCATCCAAAGAAGAAATCCATGTTAATTTCCAAATTTTCACTTCAAAAGACTTTCAAGGAGAAACAAAACATCCATCTTCTGTTGGAATTAAACCCAAGAGCTTTATCTCAAAATAATGAGTTAAGACATACAGTCAAAATAGTCATGAATCTTGATGAAAACTAAGTGTACACGAACCCACCCTAACTTTTGGGAAAAATATCGAAATAATGTCATGTATTAATTGTATTTTCTTGATATCACCGGCAGTATTCAATTTGTTTTGCTTATTTCACAATATTTGTGACTTATCATAGTATGTCTAAAAGTCACTATGTCTCATTATCTTCTACGGTTTATAAACTCATCTTTTCATTATCATTGTTCGATTGTATATCAGTCAAATTGAATATGGCAAAAGTGAAAACTGTACTTTTCAACTTCACTAATTAATTCATGGGTATTTTTCTATGAACCAAAGAAATATACATTCATATATAGATGAAATCTACATATTTTTGTATTTTGTGACCATTCTATTTTCACCGCATCAGATTTGGATTGAAGCCCACCTCTTTTGTTTTAGGCCCATCAATTATTTTATCTCAATATAATTTAGATAGTAAATGTTTGATTTTTTTTTTAATTGGTAAAACTTTAATCTGATTGGAATAACATGTTCAACTATTTACATAAATGAAAACGTCTTTACTGAATTAATAACTATCGTATCCACGTGTGGAATGTAAAACAATGAATTTTAAAGACCATTAACTCTGTAATATACTTGCAAATAACTGAAAGTAAATCTTGCCACCTTTGCAAATGTGCAACCAGCTGAGAAAGGTAAGTCTCCACAGAATTCACTGACACCACCTGGAAAAGTGTTTTCCTTAAAATAGTCTAATACAGTATGTTTTCTTTATTTATTTATTGAATCAATGTTGGCATTGATTCTTTTCCCTGAATGCCTAAAAACATGTTGTCACTTAATGATCCTATTTCTTACTTTATTATTCATCAATAATTGATAAATACAATGATTTGCAGCATATCCCATTCTGATGACTTTCAGAAGCTACACCGACCTTCAATTGAACATTTTATGGGTTCAATTCCCGACATAGGAGAGTTTGTTTGCAGTGTCTCGGAATTCAGTTTAACAATTCAACTCGGAATTAGTTGGATGAGTTCATCCTTGTGTGCGAGAGTTAACAATAGGATGCTAAACAAAACAAATGAAACTAAATTAAATCTTAATTCTCTATATCTCATTCCAAAATCCTTTTATCCATATTCTGAATCTATAATCTACCCCATAAATAACTTCCTTCATACCATAATACATCCTGCTTCATATCACCTCATTTTCAGAAGTGTTTGAGTGAAGCCACTCATATCTTATTGTGCCATTCTAATATTAGTTTAATGAACAAGTTAGAAATTATATACATACTGTCACAGCGCATAATTTGGTAAAATTTGCTTTTTAAGAAAGTTTCGTTGCTTGTAATGGCAATCGGTCTTTGTTCTCGGTGAAGGCTAAAGGATGATTTTTCTACTTCTTTTGCAAGAACTTACTTCTACAATATCATTTTTTCGATAAACAAAAAAGTCACGTGATCTTCCGTTTGTGTGTGGTGTAGGTTTGCTTTCATGAATAGAGGAAGGCTAAGGGGGGCCTAAGAAGCCTTTTGTTGAGAGTTAATGAATCAAACAGCAATACAGGTTGAGCGGGCCGCCGGGGTCAGTAAAATCTATTTCTCCATTTCCTGTTGTTAACACATTCGCATCAATCATAGCATTGCGACTCCAAAGCATTTCGGTTTATGGAGAAAGATGATTAAGGAAAGAGCCAGAAGAAGAATGAGAAGCGAAACAAATAAGTCAAAAGGAGATGGGGGAGGGGGAATGGAATTATAGAATCAAGCTCAGAAAGCGTGAAAGTAAAGGCAGGAATGCGATTCATCAAATTTTTAGCTTTTTCAATTTTATCTCTAACTCACCTTAAAGAATCAAATTAAGAATTTAGATTTCTTTCACATAAAATAAATTGATTAACGTTGTTGCATCAAAATGTATACACTATTTATTAATAATTACATTCCAATGAAATGAGAACACGGCAAGCTTAAATAGAGTTCCATTAGAATTCCAAATGAGTTCTTATCTCTTGCATGATAGATTAGAATGTATGGAATATTTGTCTTTGAAAAAGATCTTAAGCATTCAATACAAAGAGCTCTTACATATAAAAATAAACTCGGGAATTAAAATTAACACAGACGAACATTTTAAATTGTCCATAAAAATGATAAAATTTTTATAAAGGTAATAAGAGAGTTTTAAAATTTATTACACTCTACTTAAATAAAATTTTTGCAGTAAAACTTTTTCGTGTTAAAAATGTTAAGAAATATTCTATTTAGATTTTTCTATTGTTTAAGTATAACTGATACACATCATGTCTGGTCAAGTTGTCACAGTTGCAGTTAAACCAGTTGTTCCACTTGAGAAGAAGATTATCAAAAAATATGTTTATTTTCCCATTATTACGGAGTTTGGTATTATACTTAACAAATTTTTTTAAATGCTTTATGTCAATTTTTTTTAATTTTGACTTACTTATAACTAGTAATTTTTATTCCAGAAAAATTTGGAATACTATATATTTTATTTAAATTAGATTATACTTTTACTCTTTATTCAAAATTGGTTGTCATAAAGCAAATAGTATATATAAATTAATTTGATCATGTTTTGAAAATGTTATAAAATTAATAAAATATTTAACAATAACCATTAATATTTAACAAAAGATTTTAAATATTTTACTCCGAATTTTTATTTTTGACGTATTTATAGCTAGCAAATTTTATTCCAGAAATTACATAAATATTTTTAAATTATATAAATTAATAATTAGACAAACAGTTTTAAGTATTACATAGTTTATTTTATTTAGATTTCATTTCTACTTTCGATTTGAAATTGATTAAAACCGTATATTTAAATTTGTTTGATCATTTTTAATGTTATAATATTAACAAAATATTTAAAATTAAAAATTATATTAAACAAAATTTTTTTCAAAATTTTATTCCAAATTTTTATTTTAAATATGTTTTTTATTCCATGAAATATGTAAGTTTTATTCCAGAAATTTTAAGTACTACATATTTTGTTTCATGAATCTCAATTTGGAGTTGATTAAAATAATATTGTAAATTCATTTGATGGTTTTGAAATTATAATAAAGCTTTTTATGACCAAGTTGGTAATGAAATGAGCAAGGAACTTTGTAAATATAGATCCTTAACACTGCAAGGAAAAAATACAACATTCTGTAATTTGTCAAATGTTTATAACAAAATTATTACAGAATATTACATAATTCAGAAAAAAAGGTAGAAAAGATGTTTCTTTGCTGTCGACAATAGAAGGTTATAAAGTAACCAAGACAAAATATATATTCGATATATTTTTAAAATAGTAACATGTACAATATATATGATTATATAATGTATACATATCCATAATATAAGTATTTTGCAATGATAAATTAACATTATAATCAACTTGATATCACACAAAAAATTTTAGAATTAATTATTATATTATAGTTATGGGTACGCTTAGAAAGTCAGTTATTCAGACAAATGTCCTATTTTATGTAATCATTGTCATCTAAAAATTATAAACTCGACAATACAATTGATCTGCTTAACTTCTTTTATTAACATTCAGATTTTGCAGCTGTTGCATCCAATTGATGTTAAATATTTACGACACGATGTATTTCATTTAATTCCGAATCACTCACCAACGTTTTTATTAAGGGAATAAAAACAATTCCATAAACAGGTTCCAAATTAGGAAAAACTCTTCTGTTTCGTTTAAACTTTTACAAGTATTCAGTTAAAATTTCGAAAGAAAATCGCTTGCATTTTCATCTTTTAATTTCACTGTGTTGCCACGATGTTAAAATAAATCTCAGTTTTTTTTTAACACAAACGAACACACACACACACACACACACACATATATATATATATATATATATATATATATATATATATATATATATATATATATATATATATATATATATATATATTTTAAAAACTGAGAGTTATTTTTTACGTAGTGACAACACAATGAAATTAGAAGATAAAAATGCAAGTGATTTTTTTATGTTATTTTCTGTATAATACACACACACACACACATATATATATAGGAAATTAAGGTATATATATATATCGATAGTTTGATTTCAGTTATTTTTATTAATTTTGTTACCATTAAGAAAAATCTAGATCATAATTTTCAGCATTCAAAAACAAATCTTTAAAGTATATATGATTATTTTATGACATTATTGACAAACTTATGTGTTATCGTTAATTTTGACGATTGGAGTCAGGAGAAGGGAAAGTAAGAGTGGAAGAAAGCAGAGCTCATCCCAGTGAGCGGAAGAGGCTATTGTTGTGCCTCTCTTTGGACGCAGATAAGAGTTCTGCGCTGCAAACAACGTCCATCACCCGGCGACAGCAATGGGACTCCAGAGTGACATGAGCGCCATAATCCTAAAGAAGTGTCAGCAGTCTGGAATGGGCGACATGGGGACATAACACCGGTATTAAGGGATTAGGGGGAGGACCGATATGGCCTTCTTCTGGACTTGTTGAGTACTAGTCGGATTTTTTTCTTTCTGTTCCATGGTAGGCTCGTTCATTTGACGCTGGGGACGCGGCATGATGTACTTCCCAGCTGCACAAGCACCCAGAGAAGATGCGGGGCCTCTTTCCATCATCCCAGGGCCTCTTGGAGAAAACTGGAGATGTGTAAATCACCGGTTTTCTGGCCCGATCCGCGTCTTATTCATGATGTTGCCAATAAACCCGAAAGAAAAAAAGAAGTCCTGATTTGTCATTACGGTCTGTTATCCAAAGCCATTTGAGTTCGGCTGAAATCGAGCAATGAGCAGGCCTTGCTAATAAAAAGGGCTAATATGTGACAAGTAGAGATGAACAAGGAAATAGGATGTTATTTACTCCAGTGAGATTTCTTTTCACTGCTCTGGAAGAGACAAAAAGAAAAAAAAACTGCTTTTACTCGGCGGGTAATTTTTTCGACAGTTAATTAAAGGCTATTTCAGATTGTATAGCTTGACTTTTTATCTAGCATAGTTTAATGGAATGTAATTTTAAAATATTTGTTTTTATTTTTTCTTACCATTCTATTGGGATAATTTTCATTTAGCAAAATAAATGTTGATATATTATGCCTACATTTATAATTAAGAAATACTATTTAACAAAATAAGGAAAAAATATTTAATTTATCTGAACTGTTTTAATGCCAAAAGATACAATATTAACATTTAATTTCATGTAATATTGTTTTGAAAAACAATAAATTAAATATAAAAATGAATATTTATTATAAAACATTTTTGGAAATAAATATTACCTATATGTATCACCTCTTTAAAAAATATTTTTTTAATCCTTTTAAAACTTATAATCCTTTTTAAAATATTAACATTCTAATAATGAGCGTACTTATTTTTCAAAGTGCATTATTAAACACATTTTTTTCATATTGAATAAAAAATCAGTACCTACGTATTATCCATCAACCATATATGTTAAAAATATATACATTGTTTATTGATGCTATTCAGCTCCATGTAAATTAAAAATAAAGCAGTTTTTTTATCTATTTATTAGAATGAAGGTATCTGTAAACAGTTCTTCTTTTCCTACACATTCTGAAAAGAAATAATTAAAATTTGCTAAATTCTGCGACAACTTTTTATGGAGAAAAAAGTCGTCGGGATAGTAAGTAAATAACAGAAAATCTATTTGAAATATAAATTAAACTCCATGGCACGACGGCCCATGTGGGCCAAGACCTACAGTGCCCATAACTGTTTTCATGAACGAGGGCCCTGGGGGGCAAAGCATATGTCCCAGTTAGGTGGTGAGCCTAACGTAAGATCCCCAGTGTTTAGTTCCCAAGCATGCTTGGTACTCAGTTAATCGACCCACTGAAGGGATGAAAGGCTGAGTCAACTTTGCCCAGCCCGAGGATATTTGAAATATAGATTTTTTATATATTTTTAAATATAACTTTCCTGGCCATTTTGATTGCTATGATAGAAAATTCCTTCCACATTTATATAATAATCAAACAAAATATTATCATATTAATTTCCTTTATAAAAAGACTTTAACTTTTCCTTTGTAGTTTTGAAAGCTTGAGTTCTCCTGCCAACAGTTGATGGGTTAGAATCTTATATTTCTTCTAGCTGCATCTAGAGTATTTTCGTCAGATATTTTTACAGGATTTTATCAGTAGCAAACAGCACTATACCACAGCTAATTGAAAGTACAAATTAAAATTAGTTTTAGATTGATTTAAAAGCTCCTAATGTGGATTGTAAATTAATACTTTCATTTCTAGATCCCGCTTGTTGTTGCTTAAGATCCATAATTTTGAAGTATTATTAAGGTACCTGGGTAATGGAGGTCATTCTTTGAGCTTAATGCCAACTATATGCTAAAGTTCACCTTGGAGAATGAAGAAATTTCATACGCTGATCCAATCAGTCGAATCATTAGTAGTTGGTTCAGTCTTCATAACTTATAAAGAGGGACAAAGTAAAAGCTTACTTGCTGTGCCCCCTTCGGAGGTATCATTTCACTTGGATGACATTGCAACCAAGATATATTTTACTTGCCTCTCAACCACTATAGAATTTTCTACTTTTCGAAAAGGAGAACAAAGCTTTTCCCAACCAATATTTTTTGGCTTAAAACAGTAAGTTAATGAGGATAACTCATAATTTATTCTTCCCCTTTATAAATTATCCCCACCGCATTTCCGGAGGAATACAGTATCGCTTATGCAGACCAAAACAAAAAAAAATATATCTGTCTTGATAACCTTTACAATCACATGAATCGACGAACATTTCGTAATTTAAAAAATATTCTTGGTTTAAAACTCAAAAATGAATCTTTTTAGATTAGATTTAAGGCAAGTTATAACAAGGTGATCCTTGTAAGGGTGCCAGGGCACAAAGGTATCGAAGGTAATGAAAGGGCCGATGAACTTGCTAAACAAGGATCGTCTTTTGCTCCCATTGGTGCAGAACCTTTTTGTAGGATCAATTTGAAGATCGCAAAAACCAATGTTCTTAGATGGGAGAAACGGAAGATGTATGAAGCTTGGCTTAACACTCCTGGTCACAACCACGCTAAAAGTATGATCTGTGGATCATCAGCAAGGATTGCCTCTGAAATTCTAAGATGCTGTAGGCAGAAGATACGTTTAGTCGTTGGCTTCATAACTGGGCACTACTACTTCAGAAAACACCTAAAATGGGACTATTTCAGCAAGAAATGTCATACGCAAGAGGAAACGGCTAAGCATATCATTTACGAATGCGAGGCTCTTGCCCTCCCTAGATTAACTTCTTTAGGCATCATCCATACTAAAGAGTTACACCTAGACTCCATTAAAGGGTTATCGGACTTAATTAATAAAGTGGGTGACCCGAGCAATTGGAACTAGGAAACATTGGGTTTGGAGTTAATAGTACAAAATGTTGATAAAAGCAGAGGTGCCCAATGACATACAAACCCAACTCTAAGAAGAAGAAGGCAAGTTATCCCAATTTTATTAATATTAATTTAAATAGAGTATTTTTTTTTTATTTTCCATTCCTTGCTTTAAAAAATATGGCCATCTTATCTGTAGTATGTAGTATCACTATTTATATATTTTTCACAAGAGTTTGATTAAATATTCCTTTAATAGAAA
The DNA here is from genome assembly GCA_037975125.1 of Latrodectus hesperus. Classification (NCBI taxonomy): domain Eukaryota; kingdom Metazoa; phylum Arthropoda; class Arachnida; order Araneae; family Theridiidae; genus Latrodectus; species Latrodectus hesperus. The sequence goes on along the minus strand of CM075862.1, from coordinate 13,432,904 downwards.
ATTTTTATTTCAGCATACTTTCAATTTGTTAAGCGGCATTAATTGTTGAGTTTGATTTTCTTACTCTTCTAATGGTGATATTATGTGATTAACGATATTCATTATTCTCACACTCGATGAATATGCTAAACTCGCTTTATTTTGATTATTATTTGCATAAAATACTAGTTGAGTGTGAAAATTAAAATCAATACTATGTCACTTTTAAATTTTATATAACTAAATATTTCCGCATTTTCCTTTAGCATCGATGAGTAGCAGAAAATGATTTTCTGTATATTTTTACTTCATATTACTTTAAAAGAATATTTTTAGAAACCATTGTAAGGGTTGCCGAAAGACACAATGATTAAACCCTTCATCAATTTTAAGTATCTCTTTGGCATTCACCTTTGACATACTATGTATTACCTCCTACTTTTGCTTCCATTTATAAATGAGAAACAATATTGTTTTCCATCAGTAAATAAGTAATTTATAATAATGACTGATGTATAAACACACTGATTTTCTGGAAATAAATTTTTCTCCACAGCAATGTTCTAAGATGTTAATAATGTTTAGTTCTAAGATGTTTATAATGTAGAGAAATGTGAGAATCTTCTCAAAATTGAAAGAAATTAACGAGTTTATTCATTGTGCCCGAAATGCTATCACAACATACTTGAAACGTACTGTTTTTGAAATTATATTAGTTTTATAGACTCAATATTCTATATGACTTATAATGTTTTATAGATACTATAAGCACCAGAAAACTTTACAATTCTAAGGTATTTTAACAGATATTTCTAAATAAAAAATAATAATAGTTTTTTGAGTATTCGTTATACGGAAATTTTATAGACATGGATTTTAATTCAATTATGTAATTTATAGATTTAAATTCCTATAAAATATTTGTATGTTTCACTCAGCGTATTAGCGGACAAGATAACACCGATTGTGCATCATTTGAACATGACCTCCGTTTCAACTTTCTAGAGAGAATTTCCAAGCTCCTACATTGGGCTCATCATGGCCTATTGGTAAGACAACGCTCTTCGGAACGTAAGATCGTGGGTTCAGTCCCAGGTACCTTGGAGCCTTGGGAATTGGATGCTACCTTTCTGTCGCGTTGGGTGCCTGTGACTTTTACTGGTTTTCTCCCTTGCGATACATAAATGCGGAATACTTTCTAATGAAAGTCCCTCCAAAAGGCAATTTACGCTGTGGACATTAAAGTTCCTTATTATCGTTTTCGGCCATTAAATACCTTGACAAAAGTGCATACAGAAATGAAACATCCATCCCCCATTATTCTATAATTTCTAGGATTGAATTCGAAACCTATCCCATTGAAAAGAGTGATCTTACGACAAAATTTTGATGAGGACAAAAAAGCACTTGAATATCTAATAATATATTTCCATTGTACAATACAAACTGGTGATACATCCTTAGTCTACATTCTGAGCGATAACCATATCAACTATGGCAACCGAACTTAATAATAAGTAATAAGTCGTTGAATATATCGACAATTTTTACAACAGCGTAATACTGTTAGTCTGTTTAATATTGTGTAGTTTCAATTCTCAGTTAATTAATGGAACTTGCACATATATCAAATATTATATGGATTTTTTCAGTGTCAATGCAATTTTTAAGCAGATATTCGGAAATTAAGACAAGTTCATTTTTAGTTTATTAGGTAATAACTTCAAATAAATTACCTTGAAATTATTTTCATTGTTTAAAGGACACAGCAAGTTGTACCAATTGGATTCTTCTTTTTTTCTTCTTAAAATTGCAGATGAAATGAATCGTATTAAATTTTAAGAATTTTCTTTCTCTGCTCTACAAGATTCATTTGATAAAGGACAATAAATTAAAGGAAAAAGTTATAGAAATACGTGATTTACAACGATTTCAGTAGTTTTAGATTTATTCCAGAATTACCCTAGCCGAAAAAAAAAACCCATCTTTTTGAACAGAAGGTAGTAAGTTCAATACTCGACCCGCCAAAAATTGGCAAGCTGATATGGTGAACTTTAAATCAATACGCACTGAAATTCAGAATATTTTGTATGCTTTAAAAATTCCGCAGTGTACAAGCCGTTTCCATGTGAAGCATGGAACCGGGTAAAAAGGGGAAGCTCAGGAGTCAACCTCATCACTTGACTCTGGTTCAAAATTACAAGGCAGTTGGCTATATTGAAATCTTTCAAAGTGCAGAAATAGGCTGCTGGAATCGAATAGAAATAATGTTTATAAATTTTTATAAAATATGTCATCATATTTTGCTCGGCTATTAGGAAGTTTCACCTTTTATGCATACAAGAGGTGGATGTTATAGAGAGGGCGACACAGGGAGGAGCCATTATAGTTTTGAAAGTAGGTCTTCCTAGTTTAGAAATAGGGATAAAGCAAAAAGTCCTCAGAATTGGCCTTCTACCCCTGGAATTATCATTTCACTTTGAGGACATTGCAACTAAGACATACTTAACGTACTCCAACCACCATTAGCGAACATGAAGGATCTTCGATTGGGTCGGGATTCGAACTCACTACCACCAGATAACGAATACAAAAGCCTGACAAACCAGACAATCAAGACCATTGTTGTCATAAAATAAAGTTCAATTTCCTCAAAGAAAGAGCAATTATTACTCTACAATAAAGATATTTTAATTATTTACAAAAACATTTTTGCTGTGATAATGCATGCAAATATTTGTGTTAAGCAATGAAACAAAATGTTTTTTCATCAGAAAATTTATTTCAAATGCACTTATATACATTTACTTATATGTGTGTATTACAGTTTATTGTAGGTAGTATTATACACTGTAATATTGAGAGGTATAAGCATAAGAAGTATAAGTTTGGAGGTTATAAGTGAAAATATTATTAAGAATAAAACTGTTTTCATTCACAAAATCTAATATCAAACTTGATAAAAAAATTTGCTAGGGGGTTAAAATCCCCACAGAAAATCCTTCGCTTCTTTAAAAACGATACCCTTTATGTGTTGGAGATCATTATTTACGAAAATCAATAAACAATATGTTATTGATTTCATACACACAAGAAAAAGAATGGTGATTTAAAATAAAAATGTCTAAATATTTTAAAGATACATCTCAAAAAATCTTTTTGATAAAAGAAAATTATATATATATGTATATATATATTTATATATATATATATATATATATATATATATATATATATATATATATATATATATATATATATATATATATATATATATATATATATATATATATATATATATATATATATATATATTTATATATATATATATATATATATATATATATATATATATATATATATATATATATATATATATATATATATATATATATAGAGAGAGAGAGAGAGAAAAAACTCGACAGTAAATAAAACGAAGAATTTATATACAAAACTATTTATAGCATTCTAAGAAATTGTGAATTTCTTAGAATGCCGTAATTAGTTTTCACTTTTCAATAATTTGAGGCAGAATCTTGGGAATTTCTCGATGAATATTTTTTTGATGAAATACTTTGAAAATATATATTTCTTAGAAATTGGAATTCTCTTTTCATAGACTAGTGACAACATTTTTGAAATTACATTTAAGTTTTCTAATTTGTGAAAAAAAGTCTTTCTGATATATATGCAGAATAGATGTTGATAAGCAAAAATACAAAATGAAATTCATGAGATACTTAGATTATTAAATTTGTTATTTAATGAGAAATTAGAAAAAAAAAAACGAACAGCGATATCCTCAAAAAGTTTATAAATAACGATTCCTGTAAGATGATTTATGTCATTTCAACCAGTTTAGAGAGAGTTGCGCATATCTTTTATAATCTTTTCCTGATTTCAGAGAATTCTATGTCCATATTTAATAGTCAATCGACTTTACTGCTTAAAAGCAAGTAAATCAATTTTTTTTAAATGTATCAAGAAAAAAATCACCAAAAAAATGAGATTGCTGCTTTGTTTTTCTTAACAGCTTAAAAGAGGGTCAATATACTTATGCCCTTAATTTTAACTGCAATGAATACGTGGAGCCAGCGTCCATTTTTATCTGAGGACAGGGTCATCAAGAGGTATACAAAAAGGGACATCGAAACAGTAGGAAATATCAATCATTTTCACTCCTCATCCCTCGAAGAGTGGAGTGGTCACCGGGGCTCCCCAGGAGGGATCAACAACTAATTGGACCAGATAGCCAACAGTTTCTGGTGTGACACCAAGTCCTGATGAGGAGCCATAGTCCAGATCGCGGCCGAGTCGTCCTTTCTAATTAGTTCTGGGGATCAGGAGCGAAGGCGAATGGCTTCCTCTCGTCTCCAGCCACCACCACCACCACATACCTTCATACTGGTTTGGGCTACACCACTGAAGGAAGAAAGGAAAAAAAAAATCAACAACAACAATCCCACCCAACCACCCTTAAGAATTTCTCGTCGCAGAAAGGTGAGGTAGGTAGAAAGAGCTGCTTCTATGACCGTAGATATAAATTTTTCCATGACAGATCTAACTATGTGATTGGTGGAGACAGTTTTTTTATTGCTGTTCAGAAGGACCACGAGGGGGGGGGGCGTGAGGAAGAATTGCGAGCTCTTCAGAGTTTGTTATACCGGTGGAAGCTTAGAAATAAATTGTTCTCGTCTTAAAAGGAAGAAGTTTTGTTTTTGTGAAGTTTTTCTTCTGATTCCCTTCTTCTCTTCCCCTCCCCCCTCGTTCTCATCTTAGAGTTAAAGATGGACAAAGATAGCTTAAGAACTTAGGAGTTCTTAGTTTTATGGATTGCCTATAGTAGGAGCTTCATTCTTTCTTTCTTTTTTTTCTATCTCTCCCCTCCAGTAAGGTTGTTTTAATGTCTTACCATTACAAAAAAAAGTTAAAGGTTTGATGTTATTTTGTAGTTTTTTGGAACTTAAAAGGAATATTCGTAACGATTGAGGAACTCCTCTAAAGGAAATAAAAAATAAGATTTCTATTTTGTGTCATTATAAGAAAGATTTGGAAGTGTATCGGTGGTCATAAATAACAGTATCATCATTACTGGGATAGTTTCAGATATTTGGCATTGAGAACAAATGAGGTGAGAGAACTGAAGTAACGATTGGATAACATATACACTGAAAGATTTGCTTAAGAGAATAGAATCCGAAATGAAGTCAGGAAGTAATGGAATTGAAACGTACCAGATTCCCATGCTTGTGGGTACTGCTATTTTCTATAATAAATAAATCCTTTTTAAGCAAATTAGTTTTTTTATCTTTACATTTGAAAATGCAAAAAGTAAATGCTTATATGTTTAAAGTAATTAAATGACAATAGTACATAGCTTAAAAATGGTCCATTACAAAGCTTTATTTTTAATTATTTTTAATTTAAGAAAAATACATGGATTTGTTTGCATGGTTTTGGCAGCAGCGCAGATTCAAATTGAATGGGAAGATGGTCTATTTGTCCTATCATTAAAAAAGATAACAGATAGGTTCTACTACGACTAGTGTTGAATTATTCTGTTGAGTATTGTATTTCAAATTTTCCTGCCGTATTCTTTACAATAGACTATTACTGCTTGCTGAAAAAGTTATTGGATACTAGAAAATTACTATTCAAAAACTTTTTCAACAAGCAGCAGTCACTTATTGGACAAATACATGCTTTACGACACACTTTGTAGCAAAGAGTTCAATATCCACACAGGGTCTGAATGTTTCGACACCATGCAGTGGACAGCCTATCTGCCGAAAGACATTGTAAGACATTTTTAATTGTCTTCTAGGAAAACTGTGCCGTATTCTCATGTTGCGAAGGAGAAAACCCGGAAGACTCCCAAGAACCCAATGTGATGCAAGCTCATGCAGAACTGCAATATCCTTCTAACTTCATTCATCAGGAGCTATGGTGTAACATTGGACCTTATGTTTCGAAGAGTACATGTCCTACCACTGGGTCATGCTGAGCTCTTATATCAACGTATGCTATCATTTTATTGACCTTAAATTTGTCTAAGACATCATTATCTGGCAAAAGCCTTAAAAGGTCATGGAAGAATTTAAAATACCGGCCAAAAGCTAGCCAATCTAACAAAAGTACATTGAAAAAGTAAAACGTAAAGTTAAATTGGTGACGATTTTTGTAGTATATAAATTTTTGTAGTAGTATTTGTAGTATATGTAGTGTAGTATTGATGGATACTTATGGTGAAGCCATGTGGCTTAATGATAGCGATTCTCGCTTTCATTAAGTAAACTGGCCGCAATTCAGTGACTAAATCCCTTGTAAATAAGCAATCGATCTTCGACAGAAAAATCCTTAGAAAAACTATTGGTGCAATTAGTGATAATGGTCTAAGGAGATCAATGCTTAAGGATGAAATCTAATGACAATTTCACATTTTCAAGTTCTTGAAAATCTACAGTATTCGATGGCCGGGACATTGATGCAGGACTAAAGAAACAAATTGAATGAAAAAAGCTTACATTTACCAAATTTATGAAAGCTAGAAGAAAGCGAAGAAAAGGCACACCAATTAGATGGCTTGAGAGTAATGTAACAAACTATATATAAGGTTGTGATTGAAGAACTATAGCATATGTTGTTGTTTTCGTGTGCCACCTAGACTGGCAATATGGAGTGCACTGCTCCACTTTTTCAACTGAACCATATTTTGATGTGAAGTCCGACTTCTTCAGTACACACATGCCATAGGAACCCGTTTATAGGGTAGGCAACCATTTACAACACATTCATACACAGAAAGGACAAAAACAGGATAGATAGAGAGTATATCCATGCCCGAACTGGGATTCGAACACAGGACCTCCCTATCCGTAGTCAGGGGCTATGACCACTAGGCAGGGCGGGCGGCAACTATAGCATACACACAAATATATATATATATATATATATATATATATATATATATATATATATATATACCAACCAAATTGAATAATATATATATATATATATATATATATATATATATATATATATATTATTCAATTTGGTTGGCTGTAAACATTGGTAAATTTTCTGCAAGGTGAGGTAAGAAATGCAATTGGGTTATAGCAACAACTTTTTTTAAGTAAAACACATAATATTGTTAAATATTATAATAATGTTGAAAAAACAATTTTGACTGTATAGTTTTTCATATATAGAAATTGATTTAGAATTTCACACCCGAAACACCATATGAAAATTATCAATTTCAACTGACTAACCAGATGCTAAAATATCATATACAGAAAAAAGGAAATCATACACAGATCATTGCATTCACTCCGTCGTACATACAGTATGAAACAATTTGAGAAGGAAAATATCTTTGTGAATTTTAAGCTTTAAATTAAAAAGATCAATTAATGTGTGAATTTTTGTTTACTGACTCACTACTAATAGTGCAAGAAGTAATATTTAGTTTAAAAATGTAAGTAAAATTAACTGTATTACAAAAAATGGTATTTTTTCCATTTCAACAGCACAAGAGATAATATAGAGCCGTAGCAGCCTTGTTGGTTAGGGCATTGGATCTAGTTATCGGAAGCTCAGTGAATTTGAATCTCGACCCAGCCAAAGATACGTCATGTTTGCTAACCTGGGCAGTTGCACGTCATATATGTCTGGTCGCAATGTAAAATGATACTTCTGGGAGAAGCAGCCCAAGTACTGGGTAGTTCTTCTGGTTGGTTCCTGCTTCTGAATTACAAAGCCTAACATCCAGCTGCATTTATTTAAATGATAGAGCTCAAATCAGGGCTAGATCTAAAGAAGCATGCTGGTGCACCAACAAATGATAAAGTTGACAAATGCTGTTCCCGATCTCAAACGAAATACCACAAATTGTATCCTTTCATCCGTTTCCAAAATCTTAAGTGATGTCAAAATACATATATCTCAAAAGTAAAATTTATTACAACTACAATTTATTTTATCTGTATTCTGTATATTCCACCAAAGATGTCAATTCGGCGAAATTTGAGCTGCCAATATGGAATAGTACCCCAAAAATTTTCAAATGTTCTTAATCTTAACTAGTCAAATTGTGCTGTTCGAATCAGACTCCAGATTTTATTGTGATATTACCATGTGTGAGCATTTTATAACAAATTTGTTTTTATATTATATTCGATGTTATATATATTAACATCATTATTCAAATTTATACCAGGAACTAAGCGTCTTTTAGTACAGTATAAATTTCTTTACTCAATTCTTGACTCATAAACGTAACATTTGCTTTCATACGTCAGTCAAGCAGTAAAATACGAAAAAAAGCAAACTTCATCAATGCAGATGAAGACAAAACAAATAATTGAACTCTATTTATCATTTAACCCTATACATCTTGTCGAAAAATAAGTAAAGAGACGCATTCTATTTTGAACAGAAGGATAAGGAAACAGGTTCTGAACTTCCAATTACAAGTCCTGCATCTCGGTTACAGACATATAATAGCTTTTCAAAAAGCATTCCTTTTTGAAACAAGCCGCCTCTGACTCCCCCTCACCCTCTTTTTTGTTTTCGAGGACTGTACTGAAGTAAAAAGCTGACAGTTGATGTTGTAATTGGCGCCTGTCAAATTCATGCCATTCACATTCTTTAATTAGAGCAATAGCCTATTTCCCTCTTGTTTGCTTACTTAAGTTGGCACATGTTTTTACTCGCCAAGACTCTAAAACAGACTGCTGGGGAAGGTTGTGTGCATATTTTTTTTTCCTTGTACAGCAAATGAGGAAAACTGAAACACAGAGTAATGAAACCTCATTAAAGTGTTATGAAAGAAGTTTGTGGCGCAAGAATTATATTTATGTATTTGATTATGGAATTCAGAAACTTTGTTCCTAAGCATTTCTGTCGTTGTGCTGTGCTATATTTCTCAAGAACAGTTCATTCATCTATTAACATTTGTTTATTTATATTTTTTATTGTTTCCTTTTGATAAATTTATTTCAGTTTCCAATTTGAAACATAGGTTAAATATATACGAATAAATGTCTTAGAATTATAATAAATACACAGTTTGCAAAGTAATGGAAGTACCATGAAGGAAACGACAGATTTAAAGAAAAACTTGCTAAATATGTTGCATCTAGAAAGAAAATAACAATTTGACAAAATTTAAAGCAAAAGTTGGTTTCCATTTTATATTAAATCCATTCTAATTTGAGTGCCAATTATAACCATACACATTGTTGTCAAATTGCTCATAATTGCTTGTTAAATTAAATTGATAGTTCAACTAAGTATCTCTCTATTCTATCAGAATCAGGTATTTGTTAGTTATACTATCAATGTACCAATGTCTAATAATAATCAATAGATTCCAATATAATTCATGGTAACATGTAACATATGTGTAGCAAATTATTACGTTGAAAAGAATAGGCAGATGTTTCATATTGAAGGATATGTGTAAAATGCTACAATGGCAGTCAAAAAATATGGTAACCTTGATTGTAATGCTGTATTGCCTATCTAGATGTAAGCCTATGTGGTATGCGATTATCTTTCTCAGATGAACCAAAACATATTAATACAATGTTGATATTTCTTACCCCATTTGATTAACATAATCAGTTAGATCAAATCTATAAATCCAGGCGTTTTCAAACTGACGAGTTCTGATTAAGGGTGTATGTTGTAGCTTCAAAAGGTCAAAGGATTTGCTTCAAGTCTGAAAAGAATTCAGCTGAGCAAGTGTGTCTTCTTAGTTTAGAAACAATGACCAAGCTGAAAACTCCAGACTGGGCTTACGACCCTCTGAGGAATCACTTCACTTGGAAGATAGTGTAGGCACACTATCTTCCAAGTGAAGTGATTCCTCAGAGGGTCGTTTCAACCATGTTTTCAGCTAGATGACGAAAGGATAAAGGAATGCTGTGTATATATATAGGATGATGAAAATGGCAAAGGTTAAATTTATGCTAAAAATCGTTTCACCTTTAAATAAAAAAAGCATTTTTTTCAACAAATGATTTAGTTTTATATTTCTTACTTCATATTTTTTAAATATTAATAAATTTGCTTTCCTTTTTACATTTTTATGATCAAGAAAGATATTTCTCCGTCTCAAATTTTGTTAAAATCTATTGAAAGGCTTTTAGCATAACCTCAACATGGTATCCATTAAAGAATTTTAATGTTATTTCCCTTCCTATAAACTTTTGAATTTTTTTTCACTTTTTATTGGTGTTATACGAAAACCCAAACAGATTTCTCCTATTATTGCTTCCTAGAAATGGAATAATTAATAATAAAGTTTAAACTTAAAAATTATGAGTTTCTATCATAAAAAGTTTTGAGGGAAAACTTCAAAGTAATGAATTAAAAACTAAGCATTAAAATGATTCAAAGTTGATGGAATTATTAAAAAATAAAACAAAAAAATTCAAAGTTCTTTAATAGGAATTTCTTTTTAATTTTAATAAGCAATTTCGCGATCTTTATTATTCAATTCTTGGAATATATTTATGTGAAATTGAAGACTGAATTCATATAAATGATTCATAAAGATTTTGACCCGATTTCAATGTTATGTAATATAATAAATAAATGTTTTTGAACTATTGACAGACACCTTAACAGATGTGACTGATTTCTTGCATTTAAATAAGGCAACCTCCTAAGTTTTCCCTTGGTGTCCCTATTGCTATAAAAATAGGGAAAACTGAGGGATTATTCCTGACACGGAAAGGAAAACTGTCTCAATTCTCAACTCATACGAATCTTATATCTAAAAAAATATATAATACGAGCAAAACGACATTTTCTCAGGAATCAATTCTACATTAAAATGAAATTTCAAATTATAAAATGAAATTCAGAAATAAGGAAATAATGCTCAGATATTCCAACTAATTTACTCTTGGAAATAAAATGAAAATTCAAATAATAAGTACTTTTAAAATGCATAACAGCAATTTTACTTCGTCATTAGTATCGTAAGAATGTATTTGTTTCAACCTTAAGTGCTAATTAATAACTCAGTAGATAGATGGCGGTACATGTATCAGTTAAAAATGTAAACAATGTGATCCAATTCAAAAAGCAGTTATTTTTTTTAATTAAATTGCATAAGAGTTTCTGAAGTTTTACTGTTGTTAGAATTATTCTATATATACTTGCAGTTTTTGGTTGTTATAATAAATTTAGCAATAAATTGTAGTGATAATTGTATTACCTTTTTTATTACTTTCAAAATGAAATTATGTACTCCAAATTTATTTTAACCAAAATATTGAATAAAACTGAAATAAAATAATGGAATAGAATGTAAAATATTACTGTAATTACAGAGAAAATCTCCTGTAGATACATAATTTATATGCTTTTTAAAATTAAGAATTTTCGGTTTCATTCTGCAAACTAAAACAAAATATTCATAAAATTAAGAATCGTAATTTCCCTCAAATCTTACGTTTATGAATAAAGAAAATTACGTCAAAAATATTCGTAAAATTAGAAATCATAAATATTTTAATTCCACGTATCTAAAATACAGTCATAATTCGAATAATTTAAATCCGAGCTATGACTAGACCAAATTATTTTAACTTAAACTTTTGAGTATGGTTCTAAAGTAGCAATAAGTACATTCTATATAGAAGTCATGACAGTATGAATATGACTTAAGTTATTACGACTTATGACTCGTATATTTTATATTTGACTTATAACGGAATAATTTAGATTTGGAGTTCAAAACGAAAATAAAAGTTGAAAAGTTTTTTTTTCGTTTACATGAAGCAGCATTACGGTCAAGTTAGAGTAAGAATTGAGTATTTAAATATAATAATGAATGTAGTTTCTTTAAATAAAAAAACATAATATTTTCTAAATTTACTTTTAAATAAATACAAATAAAAATAATTTCTTTTTCTGATTCACGAAATAATTGAGCTCATTTACTCATGAACTAAAAATTATGAATTTATTATGTATTAACTCTGTTTCAACTGTTTGCTTAATATATCTTGTTCATTTGAGTTAAAAATATTTTCAATTCACCGAATTAAAATTTATTGATTTCATTAATTTATTCAGTTTACTATTTACATAAATCAGTAAATGCTGACTGCATTGTTCATCAAACCCTTCTCAGCAAGAGATATGTTGTAGGCAGATATACTTACAATTTTCTACTGTACAATTCTATTATATGAAGTTTTCACTTAGCAATTGGGTGAGATTATCGTGTTTTACGTAAAGTTAAAATTTTGACTTTTTATATAAGTAATACATAATGCTATGAAACATTTAAATAACTACACTACTGGCCATTAAAATTGCTACACCACGAAGGAATGCAAATAACAGAACGATATTTATTGGACACATACATTATAGTGGAAAAAACAAATGATTAGATTTACAGGAAATTAGGATGTATAGATCTTGAGAATTCAGTACCCAGAGCAGCCACCGTTGGCTGCAATAACAGCGTTTATCCGTCTAGGCATGGAGTCAAGCAGAGATTGTATGACATGTACGGGGATCTCAGTCCATGCAGCTTCAACACTATGCCACAGTTCATCGACAGTAGTGGATGGTGAGTGACGGCGTGCCAATCGCTCGGCAACCATTGACCACACGTTCTCAATGGGTGACAGATCAGGAGAACGTGCTGGCCAGGGTAACAGTCGAACCTTTTCTGTATCAAAGAAGTTCAGAACAGTACGTACAACATGCGGTCGTGCATTATCCTGTTGAAACAAAGCATTAGGGAGGCCTCGAAGATAAGGCCCGTGTCTCTGCCCTAACACATCGGAAATGTAACAGTTGCTGTTCAAAGTGCCGGTAATGCGAACAAGAGGTGATCGAGACGTGTATCCAATGGCACCTCATACCATCACTCCAGCAGATGGGCCAGTATGGCGAGGTCCAATGCAAGTTGGCAATGTGCGTTCTCCACGATGCCTCCAAACACGGATGCGGCCATCGTGGTCTTGTATACAGAACCGAGATTCATCTGTAAAGATGACGTGATGCCATTCCCGCGTCCAGGTTCGTCGCTGTTCACACCATTGAAAACGGTCCTGTCTGTGACGCAGCGTCAATGGTAGCCGAAGCCATAGTCGTCATGCAGACAATCCATGCTGCTGCAAATGTCTTCGAACTGTTCGAGCAGAAACTTGTTGCCTTGCAAATGACTCCATTTCTCGACTCAGGGTTCGTGACGTGGCTGTACGATCCCTTGGTATCATGCGGATAAGATGTCTGTCTTCTCTGCTGTTAGTGATGGGGGTCGCTGAGATCCTGCATGACGTTCTGTATGATTGTCCTGAACCCATCGATTCCATATTCTGCTAACAGTCATGGGGTCTCGACCGACGCTAGCAGCAATATTGCGGTTCGATAAACCGCAATCCCGATAGGCTATAATCCTTTCTCGATCAAAGTCAGACACGTGCTGATAAAAATTTTCTTCTTCTTACATGAGGCATTACAACAACTTTATTTGCCGAAAACAACGATGAAACGGAAATTGAATATGAGGAAACTGCTGTCAAATCTCTGGTTTTATATACATTGTAGATGTCGCTACTGTCGCCTGCTTTGTATGAATGCGCTGAAAATCTAATCATTTACATATCACTGCAAGTTCTACCTGTCATGCAAATTTCACGTTTGTGGTGTGCCGCTTTCCTGATGTAGCAATTTTAATGGCCAGAAGTGTATATCATGGCTCTGCAATAGGAAAATCTATTCTGTATTTGTTCTTTCGATACTGTGTAAGTTTGCATTAGCTTAAAAGGTGATATAAGTTTATTTTTTATATTAAGATTGAAGTTTATGTTGAATGTTTATACTATTTTTATCAGGCTTGCTAATAAATGTTTTCTTCCTCATATACGAATGCGTTTTATTTCGAGTTACAGAACAAGATATTTCCGAATTTATTTTTCTTTGTTCCGAAGATTAAATTATTCATTTATTGATATCAGAACAAATGAAAGAAATTTTAAAATCATTTTTTTCCTAGTGCTTGCAAATAAGAAAACTCTTAAAAATTTCTAAATATATGTTGCCGTAATAATATGTAAATTCATCTACAATAATTAACAGCCTTAATTTTGAATTTTCTTATATCTTTTTTTCTTCCAAATAATCTTTAGTTTGCATATCTTTTTATCTATGATAACTTCGCGACTTCTCATGCTTCTTAATGACAAAAGAAAGTATAGATAAAAATGTAATGGAACACTAAAAATAATTTTTTTATCAATATTTTTAAAATCGACAGTGACTGAGATTGAAAAATATTAATAATATTTTTTAGTTTAACTTCTTCTTAATTTTGTTAAAAATTAAAATAAAATTATAAAAAGAAATGTGATTAGAATGCATTTAACGAAATTAATTTCAGATCCTCATGCATCCGTAAAAAGCATATTTGTTATAAATATGTAATTTCTAAAATATAAAAGACTGATGTCTAATAGTGGAGAATCTAATAACACTGAAAATATTTTATAACATCCTATGCCTTTTGGAAATACGTTTTGTATGATAATCACAAAATGTGTCTAGTAAAACTTATTACCAATATTCAATCTACATATTTGTAAATTACTTGTTTTATTGCTGTGTTGTTACTTATGACACTTGGACAAACCAAGCTCGGTATGCCGTTGGCAATGCGATTTAAATCAGTAGGGTGCGTCTTTCATTAAACCAGAGCATGATGAAGTTCAAAATAGGACTTTGCTCTTAACTACTCCGAAGGTTGGCACCGCCAGAGTATTCCCTCCCTCAATTTTGACATTGATCTGGAGGGGGGACTTTTTCCAAACCATTACACCCATGGTAACTGCTCAAGAACCGACCACAGGACTTTTGATTGCACAGATTTAACAAGCACATATTTCGCATGCACTCGGTGAGTCTTTAACAGCACTGAGAATCGAACCTCACTTCTCCGGACGGAAGGCCGATGCCTTAACCACTAGGCTACCGCGGGCACTTGCTGTTTTGTTATATCTGATACTTAAAAGACTGTAAAACCCAATGATGGAAATAGTTAATAAGTAAAAGCTGCTGCTGTAAGCCCTTTATTACATTATCCTCAACTTTTCCGGATTATATTTCAATGATATTAGGGCATATTCGTTTCCCATGGGGAAAAATCCGGAAATACCCAAGCACACACTCTGACAGTAATGCATACAAACAACTAAAACACAACATCTATCTTGAATTGAATAATAACTAGAATCAAACGTACAATTTGAAACTATTTATATCTCATTTTCTTGATGAAAGTGTTTCTAGCTTAATATCATGCGCCAAATAAATATTCATAATTGCATCTTTTATTCATAGCTTTGTGCCAACATTTTTTGCCACTTTGGTAAATATTACATTTTTTTTTAACTCTTATAGAGCTCGCATACATTTTAAATTGATTTTATAAATTCTTAGAGATTTCTTGACGTCTGTTTTAAAATAAAAATCTCTTTTTTTTTTTCGAAACTAAACCCAGTATTTTGACAAATAAAAACAGGCATGATCGTTCTGTTAAAATAGACTTTATCAAAAATATTTTCAAATAAATTCTCATGAAGTCTATTAACTTCCAGTATGTATTTAAGTGAAATAAAAGCTAAAAAAAGTTGCGTTTTGCTTGCGTTCTGCTATCTCTAATTGGCAGATACTTTTCAAAGCTGCTTTTCTCTTTTTTCGCTAACTCTAATTCAGATTAATATTTAATTCGCTTGATTTAATAAATATGTTCATTCATTCAGAAAAGAAATTATTTTACCTATTAAGAAATGAATAACGCAAACAAGAAAGTAAAATTATAGAGGAATCGAAAAATTAGCTGGAGTTTAAATATAGATTACTTGAATTACCTTGTAGTCTGAATTTCCGATATAGAAAAATTTTCGGAGCAAAAGTTACATTATCTTACTGTCTATTTTATTATTTTTTATGAAATAAAGATTTTAATTGAAATGAACATTTATATCTGCTGCTACCATTCATGTAAAAATAACAAAACTGCTTCTCTGCTCTCTCGTATCATCATTAATACCTGAATTAGACTCGTCTTTTGACTTTCCTTGAAAGTTAGATCAGCTTAAGTTACGACAAAAAACTGTTTTGGAGTTTATGCTCCATAGGCTTATAGCTCGCGTTGAGTAAGATGGAGTTTTTATTTGAAACCTAAGCAAAAGTTTGTTTCCTCGAAAGTTATTTCAAACAATTGTATCGAGAAAGATTTTTCAACATTTTGCCCCAAAAACAAGTAATTCATAATGACAGATATACATTACATTAATTTATAACTCGCCAATTAAATTGACTTTTATGAGTACTGTTTCTAAAATCTTTGATTTTTAAGTACTGATTTAAGGAAATCACTTATAATAACGACGCATTTTCCTATTGTTTTTTTTTGCGTTTTATTTTCCTTTTGATTTCTATACTAAAGAATTATTTCATTAATTCTAAAATCATTTCTTTAATTTTTTATAATACATAATTGATTGTACTCATATTTGATGCGATAGAAAGATTGATGTATAAATTTAAGACACAATTTATTTATTTTTAATTGTAAACTAATTTATAGAATTAATTAATATTTCATACACATTTAAGTTTCGAAATTTCTGATGAGACGAATTCGAATTGAGATGATATTGATAGAGATGGATGACAATCAACATTAATACTTATACGATACATGCTTGAATTAGATCACATAGCTGCAACTGTAACCACAATGATGCTACAAACGATTGGGTAAGATTAACATGATCCTGCACATTAATGAGGTTAATTCAACAATCAATGGGATTTTATTTTTTTCGATGGTCCAGAAATATCAATTACTTCATCAATACCAATTATTACTTCCAGTTGTTAATACTAGTTATCAATACCAGTTACAAATAACTCACCTACTAATACTAGTTATTTATATTTTACATATCAATACCACACACAGTTTCAATCACTTTTAAATATAATATTTGGGCAATCAAATAGTTCGTCCTTTTGCTGACTATATTGAGCAATTGTTCGTTGTTTGATTTTCACACGGATCTGTATTTAAAAATTTTGTGCGACATCACTATATATATTATTGCTTTAGTAAACTGGCATTTTTAAGGTACTGTACCATATTTTGAAACAGATATTTATAAATAAATGTTATATACCAATAAATATATATAAATATTCATTTTTAACAAAGACAATATTGAAGAAATACTACAGTCTTAAAACTGTACTTTAATTTAAAAAAGTGTCATTACAATACGTTCTCCATTAGGAAACTAAAATGGAGCCCAACTAAATCTTTAACACAAATTAATTTTCAAAAATCTCAAATTTCAAAAAATTTCTTTGATTTCATGTTTTATTGTTATCTGAAATTAAATTATTTAATATAGTATTGTGCTGGTTAAAATGCCGTAAAATATCAAATTTCTTACCAAAAATTTTTTAATTAATTTAATTTTCACTGTAATGTTACATGATTTGAAAACGTCAATTATTATACCTATAACTTCAATTTATGTTAGTTTTAAATAATCCTGAAATTTAAACAATATGATATAAGCTTTGATTTCGATATTAAACTCTTAAAAAGTATCATTGCATTTTTCAAGAAAGGATATATCAGAAGTTTGAAAAAAATATTTCTGTATTCTTTAAAAGATTTCTTAGTGAATATATTGTGTACAACTCTTTGGAGGTGAGAAATTCTTTCTTAAAGAAAAGTTATTGAATTTTCTTGTGCAACTTCTATAGTTAATAGAATTGCGATTTCAAAATGTACAGATTTTATTTCAGGAATGAAATTCAATGTGGTTGGCATTAATAATTATGATAATATTTTAATTGTAGAGACACACATATTACAGTAATTAATCCCAGCTTCGAATTATGTGTGTGATAGGGATTTTCATATAAATCAATGATTTTACTACTTTTTAAAAATAATTTTGTATTGTCAAGATATATTTATTTTCAAAAATTTTTAAGCAAATATTGAAAATTAAAAAAAATTTTTAAAGAATTTTAAATACTCTTTTTGGTAATTATAAATATTTATAATGAATCACTTGGTATCTTACTTTTCTAATATTTCTTTCTGCCTTTTTATTTTTTAAATTTCGTCTAGAATTTCTTGATGACGCATAAATATGGGATATTTTGTGGTTCATAGTTTTAGATATAAAACAGTTTGAAATTTCATCCATTAAAAAATAATAGGCAAGAGATAAATCTGGTCAAGCTGTGCTTTGTCATCATTTTCTGATGAAAAGGGGAAATGACTTCATTTTATAAAAAAAATTTTATATATAAAAATAATGATTACTTTTTTATGCAGTGACAAAAAATTTCCACACTGTAAAATAGACACTTAAGCCATGCATTATTGTCTAAATTTTTCAAGTCTCATAAATGTTTTCTACTTAGAGACAATCACACTTACTTTTTGCTAACGATTAAAAAAATTCGTATATAATTTTACTTTTTCTTTGTCCACAGACATTTAGGTTGTTCATATTTTATTCATAGAAGTACATTTCTCCCAAAAGACAGCATTACAGCAAGCTTCCAATATTCTGTTCACTATAATGCTTGTAATTTTTAAGATTTTAGGAATTTTAAAGAATCGTTTCAAAATATTTCGTAAATTATTCAACAACATTATTTTTCGATCCATGAATGAAGTGGAAAATGATATTTTGTCTTCAAAAATAAGTCTATAACATAATATCACATTACTTTTTATAAATAAATAAACGTAAAATTTTATAGTGGCAGAAACATTCATTTAAAAAAATCAAAAAAAAAAAAAAAAATTACGTACA
Organism: Latrodectus hesperus; assembly: GCA_037975125.1. Taxonomy (NCBI): domain Eukaryota; kingdom Metazoa; phylum Arthropoda; class Arachnida; order Araneae; family Theridiidae; genus Latrodectus; species Latrodectus hesperus. The sequence continues at coordinate 13,414,044 of CM075862.1, read as the reverse complement.
ATCATCACGAAACTGACTTCTTAAGACTACGCAGAATTAATTTGACATTTCTAACAAAAGCACGATTCTTATTAACAGAAACAATTTTACGCTTTTTTATACTCTGTTAATGAGCAAAACGTTGTGACGATTTGTTTTTTTACTTTCCATAATGACTTTGAACGATTCTAACTCAATGACAACCCCCACGAGAAAATGACAAAACCTAATACTCGAATGATGTGATTAAAAAAGAAGAAGAAACCACCAACTATAGAGAAAATACAACACCTCAAGCATGCACGCAGCGAGTATTTTATTCTAGAAAAAAATAAATAAATGAACAAAAAATGTGTCATTAATATTCAGTCGCTTCTTACAGGACAGTGTCTCTTTCTTGACAGCTCGCTTTAGGGATGGTGGAAAAAGGCAGTTTGTAACAAGAAGCCCCCGAAATTGGTTACTGATTTATGCCTTACGCATGATTAGCATGTCAGGACGATGGCAACAGGAAGAGCTTGGTTGCCACTGATGCGATTTACAAGGGAAAGGGGGTGGCGCAGGCGGAATTTATAAAGCACCCGCTTATTCCAGTAAGTAGGAAGCTGCTTATCAATAAGACACTGTCTTAGTGGTCTATTTTCTTTCTAGCTTCAAGTCAGTTATGAGAAAAAAAGGAAAACTAATTTTTCAGAAAAACTGGGAAATAATAAAATGCTATATCATCATGGTTTTAAAGATTAGATATAGTCAACTTAAGATTTGTATTGTTATATTAAAACATAAATGTCACATCGAGCTGTTTAAAACTGAAGAATAAAATAATTATATTTTGATAAAAAAAAATTTAGAATTGAGAATATTGCCTTTTTTTCATATTAAAACAAATAGAAAATTTTCATTTTTCGTAGTTTTTTAAAATTTATTTTATGTATTTGCGTATCAGAAAGACAAGTTGAGATTAAGTATATTTCGATTTCAAACTTTTCAGATTAAAGTAAAATATATGCAATCTGTAGTTTAATACAGTGTTTCTCAACCCCTAATCCAAAAGAAATATTTGTCGGTCCGCGATATATCTAGCTATGTGTCCAAAATCCAAAGTGTCATCTGCCGACAACCGATATTAAAATAGCAACTACATTACAGTAACAATAATTTACTAGTTTAAAAAATAATATGATTAATGATGAAAACATTTAAAAAAATTGGTATCTATGTACCTAATCACCTTTTGTAAATTGCAGTTTGTGTGCCCCTGTCTGCCTTGAGTATCGCCGATCACTTGAATTCCAAATATTTTATCGTATTAATTTATATAAATTATTTTAATCTTCTAATTATTCTTTAAAAATAATTTTTATCTTCAGGATTTATTTACGTGAAAATATTGTGCCAGTGGGTCGAGTTTTTTAACTTATCGATCCGGAAGAAGCACCGAAATATTTTACCGGTCCTTGGAGAAAATTCAGTTTAGAAACACCAGTTTAATGCATTTAAAATGAGCACAAATGACCATTTTTACCATATACGTCCGGAATTTTTATAAGAAATTGTTTTATTTGAAACCACACTGAAATGTTTGAAAGGAAAAGAAAACATTATCCAAAGTAAGAAAATCTTATATAAAAATGAAGAAGAGGAGAGGGTGGAGATTTCAATCAGTACAAACGGAGCCTCAGGCAAAGAGTTATAAAACTGAGGAGCTCTGGAATATTTTAAACCAAAAGCGACTGCGAGAGACAAGTTTTGTAGCTAACAATCGTTTGTCGTGTGAGTCCCGAAAAACACGTTCCCTAACTTCCAACTGAGAAAAATGATTTTCTTTGATCTGTTGCAACTCTCACCCCCTCTTTTTCGGGATCATAAACTTTGTAGAAAATACATTTCTATACTTCGAAAACAGTTTAGAGTTTCAGGGGACTAAGGATATATCAGCACCATTCACAGTGTATTCGAAAAGTAGACGCAAGATGTTTTAATACTCTAAAAAAAATTCAGTCATCAAAATAATTATATCATAATAATCTATACGGTATCAACAAAATTTTCCGAAAAAATATTTTATAAAATCATCATAATTTACTATGTGTATAATATTTAACATGGTATTTGTAATGAATGCAGTATTTGGCCATGATTTCATGAGTTGATATGTATTCTTAATTAGGCCATGGTTTACACAAGGAACAATAGTGGTGGAGTAGAACCACGGTCAGGAGTCAAGGTCAGGAGACTGAGCTGGCACCACATACATGCCACACAAGCAGAAGGACTTTGGACGTCACATATTAACGTGGACACGTCCCCAACCCACGGAAGCTCCAGCAACCCAGTGAGGGAGAGTATGGCATGGTCACCTTCCCAGTCACTGTCCACACTCGAGTAACAGGAAGGCGGCGTGTCTACCCAGTATCGTAAGATCTTCACGTGCACGTAGGAAAACGTTTCACGACATAGCATGAAGTTGAACAATAACTAATGACAATTCACAGCTTGAATCCGCTGGGGGCAGCCGTAAGAGTGCTGAGGATTTTTTCTGAATGGCACCCAGCAAGACCTCTCAGATATGCTGAATGATGTTTATATCTGGGTATTCACGTGGTGAACAAAAATGTCAAAAACACACACACAAGAACAAATTAGAGTTCAAGTCCCAGTCAGAAGCAATTCTTAGCATGTGGGGTGTCCTATTTACTAATCATATACAGATAGTCCGATGTAATTTTAAGCATTCTGATGTATTTGAATAATTTCATGTAGAAATTATCAAAGTCCATCGGTATACTTAAAGGGCATGAGTGGGTAGAAAGTCAGGCTGGATGTTTAAGTATCCATCAACAGTTAGATTCGTCTCTTTATGTATAAACGATCCTGTATTACGGTCCATAGCACTGTGCAGAGGATAAAATAGCTATAAATATCGTATTGACTGGACGGATCCATAAACTCATGAATTTTTCTATTTACCTTCATTTATTTAGCCAGTCGATACAATTGGAAATAAGATTTATTAGACCAGATATGTTTTCAATCATCTATAGTCCAATGGCATGATATTGTCGGGACCAGGCGAGATGCGAAATTCTAGGTTTTGCAATCGACAACAGTACGCGTGCGGTTTCAGAATAAAAAAGTGTTGAAGAGTTTATGCATTAACAATTGTAGATATCTCAGTATTAAAGGTGGCTACAAATTGAGAAAATTTTGCACGTCTGTATCGTTGAAGAATTTTTTCATTCGTCGAAGATCTCATTTTTTTCAGGTATCTTTCTGATGCCATCTCTGCTTAAATTTTGCTGCTTTACAGGGTGGTTGGATTTCAGGATGCACTCGTGCAATAGTCGAACGTGATAACCCACGTATCAAGGTTTAACTTGACTATGATACATCCCATGTCTTACATGTCGACAATAACACAACGTTAAAATTCACTAAAATATGAATGCCTTTCTACTATAAACACAATCACCAATATTAATAGTTTCGGCAGACACTTATTGTAAAGGGATTATCAGCTACATTAGTGTTTTTCAAATGGATTTACTTCAAGTATCATTAAAATATTTCGGTACGTTCTCGTGGACCGGTAAGTTTAATAATTCGATCCATTGGCACAATTTTTAACATAAATCAGTAAGACAAAAATAGTTTTTAAAAATTAATTAGAGAATTAAAATAATTTCATAAATTATATTACTATAGATATTCAGCATTTAAATAATCAGAGATACTCTAGGCAGACTGGGACACACTAATTAGTGTACGCCACGGCAGTTTATTAAATGTCCTATAGGTACATAGTTACCAGTTTGTTACATTTTTCAACTTCGATCACACACACACTCTTCTTCTTCTTCATTGGCCTGACAGCCCAGGGTGGGCCTTTGCCTTCCTCAGAAGTGCATACCAGGACCCCCTATTTTGGACAAGGTCATCTAGTTTGTTACTTTTAGTGTTTTTAGGTCGTTTTCAAGGCAGTCACGCCATCGGAGTTTCGGTCGTCCTCTTCTTTTGGTGCCAATGGGGCGAGCCAAGAAAATTTTTTTGTCACAAGATTGTCATTCATCCGGCTCAAATGTGTGTCCTGCCCATTATAATCTCTGTATTGAGATAAATTTAACAACATCTGGTTCTTTATATAGTTTGTAGAGCTCAGAATTAGTTCTTCTTTGCCATGTATTCTCACATATTATTCCACCAAATATGCTTCTTAAAGTTTTTCTTTCGAAAATGGAGATGGTTTCTTTATCCTTCTCAGTCAATGTCACACACACACACGTTATTTTCTCAACTCATAAAGTACTGTTATTGTGCTGTTTTGATATCGTTTATTGGCCGATGTCACTTTAGAGTTTATATAGATAGCTGGATATTTCACGGATAAGCAAGTATTTCTTGCGAACCATCAGTAGAGGAATACTGTGCTACATCTCATCATTAATCAGTTGAATGATTTTATAATTTTTCAAAAGAAAGAAGAACAGTTATTATCATATTTCTCGAGATTTTGATCGTGATGGAATTTATTTTGCCATTAGTAACAAATTTTCTGTTAGATTTCTCAAAAATGCAAATGCATTTCCTTCACAACAGCTTTCAGATGTCATTGTATAGAAGGAATCTGCAGTTAGAATTCAGGGAAATTAGATATTTGTTATGCATTTAATCATTTCAATCTTTCATACTATGTTACTGAATCATTTAGAAAATATGAATTATCCTTAGTGGTATATTATGTATACATCATGCTTAAATCATATTATTATTTCTTTGTAAGTAAATTTCTATAAGCCATGCATTTGTATATACGTTTTTTTCTAATTTTTAAGCAAAAATATTTGAATTTATTGAAAGATGATTTATTTAATCACAATTAAGTAATCATTTTTAGATAGTTACAATTCTTGCGCTATCTGTTTGTAAATTCGGCCCATTTGTGTTTCTACAGTCATTGTTTAACAAACAGTCTAAATAATCAGTCAAAAAACCTAAAATTTAAGCAATTTTTCTAAAGTATTCTCCCTTTTAACCTAAGCATAGAAAAATTTTACTGGCTAATACATTATTTCCAAATATTTTTATGCTGGGATATCTCATGAAAGCATTCTAAGTTTTCATAATATTGTTGGAAGCCATAAATTACATGAATCTTTGTAACGTAGAATTCTTGTTGGTAAAGGAACACATTTCCTAAGTTCATTGATTTCGATGCAACTGAAAGTGAAACACTTTTTCAAGCACCATCTCCGCAGTAAAATGAATATCTTTCACCTGCTTACCCCCGAAGCACGAAAAAATTTAGAAATAAATTAACCCACTTTAAAATATTCTTTTTTTTAAATAAAATAATACATTTCCTTATTTTTACAATAAGTTTTGCTTATTATATTTAACCTAAACTGTATACATTTAAATTTTAAGAAATGTCACAATCAAAATCAAAAAAGAATTTATTTTTATTTTACATTAGGAATAAAAAATTTAAGTAAGAGTTTTAAAATTGTAGGGTGAACAAAAAATAATGGTAAAAATATTGATGCATAGTAAAAGAATGTGAAAAAAACAATGAACACAATCTGCAGAGTACGTAAATTTTGATTTATGGTGAAATAGAATGTGTTTAATAAGCCTTGCGGCTTAGTGGTTGCGCTTCGAGGTTCCAAGGCAAAAGGTCGAGATTCGGTCCTCGAGTTGAGATTGGCGGACTCAGCCTTTCAGAGGGTAAATGAATTGAGTACCAAACATACTTGGAGGCTAAGCACTAGGAGTTTCAAGTTAGGCTGCCTCCCTAACCGGACATGTGCCTCGTATTTTAGGCACCCTCTGTAAGGTAAACAGATATAAACACTATAGGCCTTGTCTCACATATAGGCTCTCAAGCAAATGGTTTAGTTTTAGAGTACGTTTAAAATATTGATATATAATAGGGGGTTTGTGGTTATTCTCAAATCCTAAGTAACCATAAGTACCCTCCAAAAATTGATAAATAAGTAAAAAAAAAATAATAAATAAAAAAATAAATAAAAGTGCAAGTTAAAACTTATTTTCACTGGAAATAATAATTTTATTACAAGTATTTTCATCATACTAAATTCTGTCATTAAATATCTCAATAACTATTAGTTCATGTGTACTCATTCTAATTTGTTCACTACAAAATAATTAATTTAAATATATACTCAAGATCATTTCGCAAGTAACCAAATTATTATCTGTTCACGTACTCTAGGTTTTGTACCAAATACCATCTATTTAATTAACACAGTTCTAAAAGTACATTGTTATTTGTATTTTTAAATGAATCGAATACAAGTAGGGGACCTATACTAAATAGACCTATCTAAAATGTCTAAATTAAAAATTTGAATCACATACAGCTGAATTAAAAAAGGGGATTCCAAGAAAAAGCATTTTATAAATTAAAAGAAATAAAAAGAATGGTTAACAAAATTAGAAAATAATGAATCATCTGAATGAATAAAAAGAATATAATCTTCAATTAGTGATGAAGCAACTATGACATTTAAATAGACATTGGTGTATGAAATTAATTACTTACTTTGTCATTCGACGGTAGCTTGTTTTATAGACAAATGAAGTTGCCTTACTAACATTTTTATTGGAGCTGGATGAAGTACCATGCCACTTCACGGAAAGTATTATGTATGTTTATATTTTGCTATGAGAATGATGCAGAATATGACCAAACATTTATTGTTGAAAAATAGTACTTGTGCGTGACTTTATAGCTTAGGCAATCTGCTGGATTCAAAACGTTATCAATGTGCCTGAAACTCAAAGAATACCTACCTTGCATACTGTCTAAAGGGAATACGGTGATCCAGTAGGTTTACTCTCCAGTCTGCCATCTCAATTGTTGCGGTAATTTACCATACATTTTACCCTCCATAATTATCAGCATCTCTCTCGTTTGGTTGTTGGAGCTTTGGTTGTTTGGAATTGTGTCCACGTTCATCTGTGACGGCCAAAATCTTTCTTTTGGTGTGGCATGGGTGTGAAGAGGAAGATGCAACTTCAAGTATGACTTCATCAGCTGACCGTGGTTCAAAATGACGAGCAGCTTGGTGATAGAGCTGCCCGTGACTCAAAATGACGAGGAGCTTGGTGATGGAGTTCACAGTGGTTTAAATTGACGAGCAGCTTGGTGATGGAGCTGACCGTGGTTCCAATCGACGAACAGCTTGGTCTCGACAATATATAATGTGTGCAACTCTTATACAAAAATAGAAATTCGTCTCGGGTTATCACATTTCTTGAATCGAAGTTTGCACTGTTCAACTTACTCGCATCATTACCAATCCAAGTATTTCATGCTTTCAGGAATCAATGGAAGCTGCTTTTACTTACATTGAGATTTGAAATTAGAATCACCTCGTTGAATACTTTCTGTCGATTCGTTCCCGCTTTAAAGTCATTAAAAATTAGAGCATTGTAATATTCCCTCCTGCCTAAAATTTATTCTAAAATAAACTACTTCAAATTAGCTAATGAGAAATTGCTTGTTAGAATGAAAATAAAATCAGCAAAGGGAAGCATGATTTGCAGGGAGTACTGATTAAAAGGGTGACCACATTCACCCATTGGAACTCCATGGGTTGGGAACATGTCCTACGTTAATCTGTGGTTTCTAAAATCCTTCCACTGGTGTGGCGCGTATATTTGGAGAGGAAAATGCCAATTCAGGTATGATTTCGACACCTGAACGTCGTTCAAAGTTACGAGGTGCTTGATAATAGGTGAGAGTACTCCAAATTCTCTGAGCTATATTCAAAGATCATATAATAGTTTTAATAAAATTAACATTCTAGTTATTAAAATCGTAGAGAAAAATGTTAAATTATTATTTTTTCCAACGGCTGGCACTTAGCTGATGAACCCCATGCCACAGTAAGGCCATAAACTTCTAATAATTTTTCATTACCCAGTGGACACCTGTGAACCAAGTCACGGAGGTGAATAGCGTTGCCCACGCCATACCACCACAAACCTGTTTATAGGGTGGGCCACATTCATACATCATCATAGAAGAAAGAACAAAGAAACGCAGAGAGAAGAGAGAAAGAAAGTAACATCTATGCCTGAATGGGGATTCGAATCCGGGACCCACAGTTCAGGTGTCAGGAGCGCTAACCACTCAGCCATCCGTCGGTTCAGTTTATAAAATACTCATCAAGAATTTATCTATGTTCTTCTCCACACTTAAAAACATTGCTTAAAATGCTATTAATATTATAATAAAAAAAACTTAAGCAGCTGATAAAGAAATACACCGAAATCGTCCTTCATATATATATAAGATATGAAAACAAAATACAGGGTGTCTATAAATGATGGACCCGATTTTAAAAAATCATATTTTCAGAAGTTCTCGACGGAATAAAATAATTAATGCATAAAAATAACGAGAAAAGCACAAAGTTTTTTTTGTTACCAACAGATAGTTTTTTTTACCTTATAAATGTTCGATATGGGACCCTTTTGTCACACGGCATACGTCCAATCGATAATCTAGTTCATTCCGCACATTTTGTAACATGTTTCTGGTAATGTTTTGTAATGCTGCAGAAATGCGTTGTTTCAATTCTGGGAGTGTTTTCGGCATTGGCTGTACGAAAACACGGTCTTTCACGTAACCCCATAGAAAGAAATCGCATGGGGTTAGGTCAGGAGATCTTGGTGGCCATGTTAATAACGTTAAATCATCGTCACCCGCACGGCCTATCCATCTTTGTGGAAGCACATTGTTTAAGTAACTACGAACCGTCAAAGACCAATGAGGAGGTGCTCCATCTTGTTGGAAGATAAAATCGGGACTGTCCTCAAGCAGTTGCGGAAATAACCAAATTTCCAGCATGTCGAGATAATTGTCACTTGTGACAGTTTTTTCACCGAAGAAAAAAGGCCCATAAATTTTTTCACATGACATTGCACAGAAAGCGTTTACTTTGGGTGAATCTCTCATAAACTGTTGAGATTGATGAGGATTTTCACTTCCCCACACTCTCACATTGTGACGATTAACATGTCCTGATAAATAGAATGTCGATTCATCTGAAAATACCAATTTTTTGGCAAAATTTGGATTTTGTAATTCTATTAGCATGCGTTCACAAAAGTCTAATCGACACACTTTATCATTCTCTGTTATTTGTTGCAGCAACTGTAAACGATATGGTTTAAACTGTAATTTTGTACGCAAAACTTTCCATACCGTTTGATGTGGCATTCCTAATTCTCGGCCGGCAACTCTCGTCGACTTCCGCGGGCTGCGAACAAAACTCTCCTTCACCTTCTCCACTGCGTCGTTCGTAAGGCTTGGCCGGCCGCTGCTTTTCTTTTTGCACAAGCAACCTGTTTCTTTAAACTGCTTATACCATCGCAAAATGCTTTTGTTAGTTGGTGATTCTTTACCGTATTGAATTCTAAAAGCACGTTGAACAGTAGTAGTCGAAAAAACCCTTGCGTATTCCAACACACAAAAACTCTTCTCACTCAATGTCGCCATTTTGGGTTTCTTACTCTCAGCGATCGTAAATGTGATGCCATCTGTTAGTAACAAAAAAAAAAAAACTTCGTGCTTTTCTCGTTATTTTTAAGCATTAATTATTTTATTCCGTCGAGAACTTTTGAAAATATGATTTTTTAAAATCGGGTCCATCATTTATAGACACCCTGTATATCAGATGATGTTGTCAATAATTTATATATCATGCAAATTGTAAGACTTAATGAAATATTTAATAATAATGAGTCACCACTTAATCAAATCATTATTCTTTTCGATTTCAACTATAATCACATATTATAATTTTAGTCAGATTTATTTTTTTTTGACCTTGTATTGCCAACATTCAATTATAAATTCATTTTAAGCTGTTTTTTTATAGAAACTGAGCATAATTTATAAAATGAAATAACGAGATCAATTTGTAAAAAAAAAACTAAATGTAACTTTTTAGTTTCCATAGCAATCGTAGGAGTAATTAAAAATATCCAATAAGCCGTAAATAGAGTTATTTTTCTAAACTCATGAGCTTTTTTATAATTATTTAGCATCTCTTGATGTTTGCAGCTGGGGGCGGTGCGTGTGGGGTCTTTATTCGTTTGAATGTAGCCTCGCGAAAATACACATAAACTAGCGGCAGGAAAGGGGGGCGAAAAGAAAATTTGTTGCCCAAACAATCCATCTTTCTTGGGGCGCAAGCAGACGGCAGCGAGAGAGAGAATTCAGCCCCAGCACACGTCTTTAACGTAAGCTGCAAGAGGGAGAGCAGGTGTTGCCCGGTCGCCCCGATGAAAAGGCGTTATTAATCACCCCTTTAAGTTGACGCACTAATTAAGAAAATTTTTGCATTTTTCCCGCATTCTTCAACAAGTTTTACTGATATCGCCACTATAGAGTGTGTCCCGAGTTTTAAAACAACTTTCTCTCTCCTTCTGCGCTCCTGATCACTAAATAATTATACACGCGCTGCTTTTCCCGCTCCTTTTTTTCCCGTGTTTTACCCGGAGCATTTACATGTTACTCTGCTGATGAACGGGAAAAATCTATTTTCGATAAATTTACGTGACCGGCATCTGCAGCTAAAAACGAGAAAATCTCTCGCAGCAGGCATTGTTGGCATGGAAGGAACTGAATCAAACTACAGCGAAAGGTCATTGGAAAACTGTGCTCATAAACAACACCAGGTTATTTAAAATTTCTTTGTGTTAAGGAATCCGCCTACGATCAAGATAACTTTTTCTTAAAGTTAATTTTAGCTTTCTTTTATCCTGCTTTTAGATAAATAATCATGTCAAAATATAAAATAAGCCAAAACTTTAACTACTTATAGCATACTTTTTTGTGAAATTGGTTATTTTATGATACATTTTAATGTAATTTTAACATTACAACTAAAACTCGACATAAAATTTTAATGCATCAATGTTAATATAAATTGAGCATAAGGTTTATGTAAATGTTCTTTGAAATAATTCAAAATCTCAGAAAAATTTTCAGCGATAAAGAAAATAAGGTTAAAAAATATACACCACAAAATATGGATATTTTGCGAAATTTTACTGAGCATTCCATTTAAAAAATAACTATAACGAAAAAAATTCCTTATATATATTCGAAATTTTGCTTCATTTCATAAATAATAACTTTTAAAACAAGAAGACCAAGTTTCACACCAATTTCTTCTTTATTATTTGAGATATCGTTCAAAAGTACGAGTTTTGGAGATTTTGTGTGTGAAAAATAAAGTTTTTAGAAAGTTTACTTTAAAGTAATAGATTCGCATGTGATAGTGATGATGTTACCATTGATTTCAGAATTTATTAGTCAAATAATGGCCTCATACTTGGGGCTATCAATCAGGACATTATAAAAAAACATATATAAATTAAACAAATCAAAAAGCAAAATATCATTTTTCTTTATTACTTCCAGTCTGAAAACGAAACAACCAGTCTCGTTTTTGAAAAGACGTGACGTATTTTTAAATTCCAGTCACTTAATTTTCTATTTGACATGATGGAAAACGAAAAGCTGTTTTGGAAACTGGAAAGTTCTCTGAATATCAGATTCACAAAAATATATAGAGTTAACTTTTTCAACGATACAGCTTTTTCTTCCTGGACATCAGTTTTCCTCGAAAAGCTGCACGGCATCATTCCAGATATACAACTGCCGTCTCTCGTCATGCTACATCCAAAATTTATATTCTTAAACACTTGCTGTAGTACAGAAGACTACGTCATTTTAATTCAAGAAAGTAAAAAGATTGCGTCAATCGACAGACTCTAACTTGCTTATTTATTTCCTGATGACAGTAAATGCACAGATATTTCACCTCATTTTATTCCCAGTCGTATCAAAAATACAGTGACGCGTTCTGGACGAACAGTGCATTTTCCGGACCGATTCGTCCCCACTTTTTTAAGATTAGAAGGGTAGTAATGTGGTGATACACAATACCTATTTTATAGAAATTTTTCTCTTCCTTCGTTGGTAACGTCCAACTTGGGTTTTGTATATATGTCTTGTTCTAAAAGTATGCATGTATGTGTGCTATTTATTTATGTATTTTGTGTGTAATTTGTGTTGGGCATAATAAATGTATCATAATGTGAAGATGTGCAGTGTATTATTTTCCAGTCCTTCTCCGGAAGATACAAGATCACCTCACGATTTTAAGAATACTTATCTATAACATTGTAAGATTTAACAAATGTTACAATGAAACCTATATTTCACTCATATGGTTACCAAATGTCAATTGTGGAATTTTTCCTGTTTAACTCATTAGACCTCATGCAGTGAACAACCTTAAAAAAAAAAAAAAAACTAAACTGTGGTGGAGTTCTAATCGTGATCCCATTTCAACATTTGAAGAGAGAATATTTAAAAACGGATGAATCCTATTTATGCTGCAAAAAAGTAATATCAGTTTAAGAATAATTAATATTTGTTTATTAAATCCAATAGGGATTGCTTATTCCATTTTATTTATATTGTCACCAAATGCGTAGCTTCTATTTAACATGCATGTAAATTGAGCAACCCATAACACTAGGCTATTTTGGAACTTTTGTAGTGATAATACCCCAACCTTTGGAGAAATATTATTTCAGTTGTGGCGAATCATTTACATGTCACAAAAAATAAAATTATTTTACGAATATTTAACTTTTATAAATCTAATCGATATTGCATAAGCTATTTTATTTATATTGTTATCAAGTGGGAAATTAATTGTCCTATTTAACATATTTAGCAAATTTATTTAACACATTCAGTAAATTCTATTCAACACATTCAGTGAATTGTACTCAACACATTCAGTGAATCGTACTCAACACATTCAGTGAACTGTATTCAACACATTCAGTCAATCGTATTCAATACACATTGTGAAGTCTACTAAACATATTTAGTGAATGCTACTGAACATATATAGTGAAGTCTACTGAACATATATAGTAAGTCTACTGAACACATTTAGTGAAGTCTACTGAACACATTTAGTGAAGTCTAAACTAAACTAAACTCTATGGCACGACAGCCCATGTGGGCCAAGACCTACAGTGCCCATAACTGTTTTCATGACCGAGGGCCCTGGGGTGCGAAGCATATGTCCCAGTTAGATGGTCAGCCTAACGTGAAACCCCCAGTGTTTAGTTCCCAAGCATGCTTGGTACTCAGTTAATCGACCCACTGAAGGGATGAAAGGCTGAGTCAACCTTGCCCAGCCCAAGGATTAGTGAAGTCTACTGAACACATTTAGTGAATTCTACTTAACACATTCAGTGAATTTTACTCAACACATATAGTGAAGTCTATTCAACACATATAGTGAAGTCTACTCAACACATTTAGTGAAGTCTACTCAACACAATATGAGCAACCTAAGACACAAAATTTATTTTAAATCGTTAGTGGTGATTGATCATTTCATTTCGAAGAGTATATATCAAAAATGGCGTATCATATACATATGTTACAAAAATTAAGAAAATCATCGAGAATCTAATTTGATTTATCGATGTGGTTGTATAAGGCAGGAATTTTGAGCTTTCTTTTAATTAACAGTCTCGGAATTGTACCCCGAACATACAGCTTTGAAGAGCGCATTCTCATCAATTAGCCATTAAATGTCTTGAAGAAGAAATGACGTCACTGTTATTAGTTTCGACAAATGAAATGTTGCAATGAAGATTGATATTTCGAATAAAAATATTTTATAAATTAAGGAATTAAAAATATTAATTCAATAATATTATTTCGAATAAAAATAAATACGATAGTTAAAAAAGTTCATTAAAAAAAAAACTTATTATTTCTTCCTAAAACCAATTTTATCATGTAAAGCAATTTTGAATTGAGATTTATGAAAATATGCTTCAAAAATGCGTTTTACCTAATCCTATTTTGGGAAACGTCCACACGTTGGATATACTATGGTGTCGATTCTATCCACACCAATCGATATCAATCAAAGAAAGCTGAAATATCACATTAACAATTGTCTCATTGTAATTTCAAGAGCTCTTTAAACAATAAATAGAGAAAATTAGTTAAATGGGCTTAATAATCTTAGAAACAGGATGCTTGTGAAGGAATTCATATCTGCACCTTAAGTGCTATAGTTATTTTTGCTATATTACATATTTAATCCTATGCTTTCACATTTACAGGATTATATCAAAAGATTTCAGAAGATTTTTATAGATATTTACAGTGCCGCCTTCAATTTTCATAGTTGGAAGAAAGTGCATGAAATAAATCCGTAAGGATCATTTCACCGTTTCTGATAACTTTTTACATTCAACAAGTCTGAAAAGACTATGAAATCGCTTTTACGAAGCAGTCATCTTGACAGTATGGTATTCTAAAGTCTTTTGATTCGTAATCTATTTTTGAAAACCTGAATCAATTCAACATTTATAAATATCCTTTATTATGAATTGTGCTTAACCAGAAATTATTTTCCTGTGTAAGAAAAACTTCATTATAGTAAATAAAAAAATTAAAATGTGGACCATTATTATGATAAAATTCCATACAGAATCTCAATGACGTACTACAACACAATGGTGAATTCAGTTTTTTGTTACATTATGAACACTTTGCTAATGAAAGTTAATCAGGGCAGGACAAATGACGTAAAAGGAATTTCGGACAGTCCCAAAGATCTATATCGAAAAAAAGTAAAATCCAATAACCAAGAAATAGTTAATTAGACAGCCAAAATGTAGGTTAGACCATTTATCTACCAACAACAAGTAAAGCCAGGCATTGTATTTAAGGCGGGTTGTAAAAGTGCTCTACCACTTCCACAACTACACTGCTGGACAATTGCTAAGGACGGATCACAAATTGCAATGTAGCATAACATTAAGCGAGGCATGAGGCCTAGTAGGATAAAATATATTTGCCACACTGTTCAGACATTAGAATAAAGAATATTTATTGTTCTGGAAAGTACAAAAGCTGTGAAACATCTGAAAGAAAAATAAATGTTCATTTGATGCTGCATACGGAAAAATGAAACACTGAATCTAAAAGTCAGCAGGCACTTTGAAGAAAGGTATCAGTACGGGATATGTCCACCGTGGAGTGTGATGCAACATTCCACACGTCGTATCATACTTTGCACAACATTATCCAGCAGCTGTTGAGGCAATTTTTCCCATTCCTCTGGTTGTGCACGGATGAGGGTGTTCTTATTTGTAGGAGGATAGTTTCAACCAGCAACTTGCCTTCCTCAAAGCATCCCACACATTTTCAATGGGGTTTAGATCTGGAGAACGTGATGGCCATACGAGAAGTTGAATACCCTCGCTGCCTAGACAATCCTGAACAGCGAGTGTTCGATGACATGTTGCGTTGTCGTCCATAAAAACAAATTTATCACCGACAGCGCCACGGAAAAGACGAACATGAGGAAGTAGAACTTCATTAACGTATTGTTGGCCCGTCATAATCTCATTCCACATGTAGGGGCATGCGGCCATTGATAACGATGCTGGTCTACACCATGACACTGCATGTCGGATATCGGTCCCTTTCCTGGATATTTTCTGGACGATAAGCAGAACCACTCTCGCGCCAGATCAGTTAGCGTCAACATTCCGATGACAGACTGAACCTACTCTCATCTGAGAATAGTACGCATGCCCAGTCCTGTTCAGTCCAATTGCGATGCTCACGACACCATTGCAAACGGGCAGTACAGTGCTGTCTGATCAATGGGACACACACAACAGGTCTGCGGGTTTATAGTCCTCCTCCCTTCAAACGTCTGGCAACAGTTTTTCGGGAGATCTACTTTCCTGAGGCAGCAAGAAACTGATTTGCCACCTGCTGAGCTGTGGTGCGCTTGTTCCTTTTTGCTGATAGGACGATATATCTGTCTTCTGCAGGCGTCGTACTTCTAACACGACCTCCCCCGTTCCGCCTACTACACATTCCAGTAGTTTTAAATGACTTCCACAGCCGTGAAACAATGCTGTGAGCGATGTCGGATTCCCTGGCAACATCTGTTATTTTTCGCCCTTCTTCGATCTTTCCAATAATTCGGCCACACATAAAATCATCTAAGTGATGTCGGGAAGACATGGCGAAAATTTCAAGTTCGTCTAGTAAATCTTTCCTGTAAAACTTTGACTTGAAACAACAACTGTCCACACGCTTCAAAACCCTTAAAGCTCTTATGAACGCTATCACGTGATGAACAGACGTGGAAAAAATTTGCATACGCATACTTCTTCTTACTATATCCCGCACTTATTCTAATTTTCCACATTTTGCTTCCTTTTATTTTGTGGTTCATATGAATGATAGTGTTATCCGTCCTTAGCAATTGTCCAGCAGTGTATATCATAGGCAATACCATCCAGCAGTTTCTACTTACCAGGAGCAGCCAAATCTAGACTAGGTACAAGAATATTGATACACACCTAACAATGGTTGCTCACAATATTGATAATTCAGCTACAGTGCGAGTTTATTCAGTAATTATTCAACAAAAGTACTAATTTAGTTTCTCAAATGCTAAAAATCACACAATTTTTTTCTCATCCTGCAAATTTTTCATTCAATCAAATTTATTAATAATTATGTAAAAGAGTGCATTTCTTTAGAATTTGTCAGCCATAGAGGCTGAATTTATTTAACAACTATTCAGCAAATGCCACAAATCTTGATTATGATGCAAGAAAGTGAATCTGCATTTCATTTTTATACCTCATTCTTTACCAAAGTATCGTGTGATTGCACAAAGTATCAATACTGGATTTATCAGGTTTTTGCATCATTTCTTTCTATTATTTAACCAGAATGTTGATCAAAGTGGTAAATCATGCTATATATCATTTTCTGAACATCATTTTACTAAAATTTACTTATGCTGAGAAGCAATGATTCAGGAACTCAGCTCGTTTCAAGAAATACGCTGTATAGATGTTTCGTTCTTTTACAATTGTAATTTACACAATAACTGCTAAGGGGTAGAAAAAGTATGTATAAAAATATGCAGGAAAAGTATAGACATCATTGGATGCTTTCCTTTCTTATATTCCCAAAGTGTAACTTAAGAAATATTCATTTTTTATTTTTAAGAAAGTATTGTTTTTTGATCACATTTTCGGTTTTACCAATATGCCGCTGATCGGAAATACAATGAAAAGTGAATTAAAGGAATTCGGACTTCAATAATTAGCTCCATTACTCAAGTAAATTTTTACGCATTGCACACCTCATTTAATTTGTTTTTACTGTGAATTTCATTTTGTGGTGAAAAAACAGCCTTTTGATAAAATTCAAGTATAAATCATAAATATCACATCATTAGAAAATTAATAAATATTTCTATTACTATGGAGTTAAATAACCATTTTTTCCACTGGAAAAGGTAACAAATGGTAACTATAAATATTAAACAACTTTGTTTTTGAATAGCGAAAATTTTTCCAATATAAATTAAATGCAAAATTTAACACTGCTCGTGAGAAATACTCGCAAATTCTCTAATTTATAAAAACTGAAACTCCTAAAGCCATAGATATTAGTTAAATCAGTCCTGATGCCCTTAGACGATTAACCAACTGACCTTGATTCAAAGAATTTGCAATCCTAATGAACATGGGGGGTTTTAGAAATTAAGACTTATCAACTTTTTAATCACATTTTAACGGAATGTTATTCCAAGCTTTGATTTTGCGATAATTATAATTGCTTATCTTGCTTGTTTATAGATAAAAAAGAAGAGGTAAACCATTATTTTTAATGGTTCTTATATACTCACTTATAAACATATTGGTATGAATATTAAGCTTCCTTTCTGATTAATAAATTATATATTTATATTGAAAGTATATCGATACATTTTTAAATCGATAAATGCATCGGTGCATCGTTCCTTCACAAATTCTGATTATTTCTTGCAATTAATTTTTCTTTTTTATGTTTTTAATTTAATTTTTAAAAGTCGGAGTTCTCAATTTTATTAATTTTCGCGAAATAGTTTTATATGATTCTATCTAAAATATACTCCAAGAATGTATTGCTTATGAAAAATATTTTCGAAAATTTTTATGAAGCACATCAATTAACAATACTAGTAGTTAAATTTACTCTTACTCCATCAATTTTTAAAAAAAATAACCTACACATTATAGAAGATAATATGAGAAAATGCAAAAACAAAGCTTTTCTCGGAGCGAGATGTCGATTAACTTCTACGTGTATAACCTAAAGCTTTCTCAAAAACAAATTCTATCATCTAGAGTTTTTATTTTTTGTTTCTGTCTTTTATTTAACTCCACATACAAAATAAACAAAGGGAAGTTCCTCGAGAAATAGAAGGGAAAGCTGAGGATGAGGCAGAGGTGGAAGCTGAAGAGGACTGAATAATTCATAGTTTGATTTGAGTTTTCTTTCTGTTGCTTCCCTCTTTGCTGCTTATTCTTTCTTTCATCCAGATTTTCGTTTTGAATGACTCTCTTGACTGGGATATGTGGACCATAAATATATAAATGCAATTTACATTTCTTTTTATCTTGGTAACAAAACACATGCAGGATTTTATTTTTGAAGTCTAAAGGTGAGTTAAGAAGGGAATTTCTGGTAATCTTAGTGGATGTACCTTGTTTTTAAAAAAGAGTCGTGACTCGTGAATCTATGATTCGTCGAATCATCACTGTATTCTGTCGTTTAGAAATTCGAGGTTTGAAAAACTGTACATGCGTAAGATCTTGTAGACGAAGAAATAAAATGGCGCAAAAACTGATTTTCTTGCCAAAAATAGAAAACTATTTACTAAATATAAGATTGTTGCTTTGATAAATCATTTACGTTTAAATAGGAAACTGCTCTAATAGTTATTTCTTTGCTTTTACACCGCAAAATAATGAACATTTGGGACAACCTACAGTAGAAAGAAATGCGATTGGTTAGGTTGCTATCATAATGGTATTTGTTTTAGATTTTCTACTGGAGATAGTTAGTCACCAGGTAGTGCTACTGCAAATGGTAATTGTCATATGACAAATTACAAAGTAGATTGTTTACATTACATAATTGTGTACATCCAAATTTGAATTCTATAAAAACGTTCAGTTTAATTTTATACAGAAATTTAATAGCAATACTTTTTAATTTTTATATAATGCCACATTTAATAATGAAAAACCGCTGAATTAATGTTTTTTTCAAATTCTTCTTCATTTGAATATGCTGAATATATTCCGGAAATAAATTTAAAAAAATGGTATACTTAGAAGAAGAATAAAAAAGCCTTAGCATGTCAAGAGAAATTTGTAGTTAGAATTGTTTTGTAAGGAAAGATAGATGATAATAAAGCAGTTTATAGTGTATCAATGATAATTGCCTTTTTTTGCCAAAATAACTACGTAGCTTAAATTTAGTCGCCATTTTACTTTACCGGAATTTTAAAAAAGTTAGTTGCTCTGAAATTCTTATCGTGGACAGAAGTGGAGACAAAATGGCGGCAAACTAGAAACAAGCGAACAAAAAGGTGAAATAAATCTCATTCCAGAACTACTTGTAATCGATTAGATTGAAATTTTTAAAAAATCATATTTTCTTCACAAGCACCAGATGAATCAAATCATTCAAGATTTACTTTCCATGACTTTTTAGGATGTAAGCATTCCTCTTAAATTTTAAAAGAATGACATATAAATAATTTGTTATATAACCGCCATGTAACGTAGAAGATCATTGTAAATGAGATGAAATTTTACTCTGGAATTTTTTGTCTATTAAATGAAACAAATATTTGACATCGGAGCAGACGAAATTGTTCTGCAGTTGTAGAATTTTTGAGAAAACAGACATTACTATCAAATTTTAACAACTGGCAAGTCAAATTTACCAAACAATGGTGAGAATCTAAATAATATAAAAGGAATTTAATTTGAAATTTGAAAAATTTACATCAACTAAATATAATAACTATTTCCTTTAAAATTTAGTAGTATTAGTTTCCTTCAAAACCTTCGAACCAGTTTTTGAACGATTTCCTTGATCAATGCAAGTGAAAAAATATTTCTATTTAATTCATGCAAAAATTTCAAGTTAAATTATTCTTTCCATTTGAGACATTGATATTCACCATCGCCTGATAGCCATGTAATATTGTGTTTGCACAATCATCAATTAAAATTTGTGTGTAATATCTGCTTTTTTTAAACTCTTGTAACCAAACTCTTAAGTAATTTAGATTGCTCTAATGTTAATACAGGTAATTTTTTTTATTTGATTAAAGTAAAATTATTCTTTTTATTTCATTTATATTGACATTTACCATTTTATGGTCACCTTTTGCATACCCACCTATTAAAAATTGAAAGTAATGTCTAATTTTCTAAAAATTCTCGAAACTAACTCTTGAATATTTCTTTTCATTTTATGTTGGTAAAAGATACGTTTATTACTTCTAATTGACGCAACTTTCAATAAATAAGAATTAGACATTAGTCTTTTAATTAAATTCCCATCAATCATTACAAATGCATCAGGGCATTGGAATACCAGTCTAACGAAATTTAAAAAAACTTATGATTATATATATATATATATATATATATATATATATATATATATATATATATATATATATATATATATATATATATATATATATATATATATACACCAAAGGGCTATTAGCAACAAGTTCGCCGCCGGACAATGGAAGAGAGAGAGAGAGAACGACGAGGAGATGGAAGAGAAAGATATTTAATTTGATCTTGTAATTTTGGACAGTTAAATACTTCGAATTATAACACTGATGTTAGATTATTATTTGATATTCATTTGTAAATATGTAAATAGCTTTTTCTTATTTTGATCAAAAGCATAATTAAATCATTTAAACATAATGTGTTATTATTTCCTGACAATGAAGAACAAACCCACATTATGTGTATATATCTTGATTTGTATCTCTGTATGTGTATACCCTTAAATGTGTATCTCTAAAATCACAATTTGCCGGCAAAAGTTAATTCTACTAGAAGATACTTTTAAAATGAACTCCGAACTATTACAAATAACCATACCCAGGTTGAGAATCGGAGCTTTTAAAACTGCTGTCTAGAGACTGAGCCTTTGGGATATCTTTGGGTGGGAATGTAAGAAAAAACTGCGTACGAGAAAACATTTGTGTGTCATCATATGCAGTTTTTTCTTACACATTCCCACGATGTTTTTTAAATAACTATTATATATTTTTCACAGTTGAACCAGTATTTTGCTTATACCAACGAAGGTGTTTACGCATTTCCTAATTTGCCGCCAACCAGAAATAGAATGGAATGCGGATGAAATGGTTACTGACTTTAACATTGGATGACTTCGTAACCAAAGGAAAACTTGCAATGCCTCTCTCAATTCCTTTCTAGCTGATTTGCACGAGGGCCCACATTTTGTAATGGAAAACGTTTTGAGCATAACTAAATAAAAGGTAAATAGCTTTTAAAAATATCTAATATGTTTTAAATTAAGCAATTTTTTCTCGAAAACTTAGAACACCTTTCCAATAGTTAAAGTTTGTGTGTATGTGTGTGTTACTTTTTATTAATCAAGTCTGAAACTAAATTGGTTCCTCCAATTAAATCATGTCACAAAACAAGAATTAAAAAATGAATAATATTTCAAAATGCATTGAATTTAATACTTTATTTATTAATGTATATGCGGAAGTGATTGCCTAGTTGGTTAGAGTTAGCTATGGGTTTCCGTTATCGGAAAGCAAAAGTTCGGAAAATTCGAATCCCAACCCAATCGAAGATTGATCGTGTTCGCTATTGACAGCTGGGGCACATTAAATATGACAGTTGAAATGTGGAGTAATGTGGAATAATACCTCTAGGGTTGGCAGGCCAAATCTGGGGGTCTTCTGATTGGTGCCTTCTTCTAAATTACGAAGAACAACTTTTGGAGCCACAATGGCACTCGCTCTGGGTGCCACACTATACTAAAATGCCATCACTTCTACCACGTGTAGCACTTCTACCACGTAGGAAAGGCGGGAATTCTAGTAGCTGGGTATGATGCAATAACAACATATATGAACATTTTCCTAAAAAGTAGATAAGATTATTGAAACACAAAGACAACTGCCTTGTAATTTCGAACTACAGTCAAGTGACGAGGTTGGCACCTGAACTTTCCTTTTCTTTCCTGTTCCATGCTTCACATGGGAAACGGCATTGGACACTACGGAATTTTTAAAGCATACAAAATCTTCTGAATTTCAGTGCGCATTGATTTAAAGTGCCCCATATTACCGTGACAATTTTCGGCGGGTCGAGTATTGAACTTACTACTTTCTGTTCAAAAAGATGGTATTTTTTCCACCAGGGTGATTCTTGCATAATTATAAAACTATTAAAATAGGTGGAAGTGATTAATTTCTATCTCTTTTTTTAAATTAATTATCCTTGATCTAATGAATCTTGCAGGTATAGAGAAAAATAATTCTAAATTTAATAGAATTCATTTCAATTGTAGTTTTCCATGAAAAAATCCATATTTATATAATCTGCTGTCATTTAAACTTGGTAATAAGCAATGTCACGATAACTTTTTTAAGTTATTATCTTACAACAATAAACCAAAAATAAATTTTATCTTAATTTTGGAATATCTGCTTAGGTAAAAAAAATTGTGTTGATGTTGAAAAACCTATAATTTAATACGTATGCAAGCTCCATAAGCTATTTTTGACAAACATGTTTCAAAGATAACATTTGATAAGATTCAAATAAAAACATACGTAATTAATGGCCTGGTTAGTTAGAGTGTTCTTTATCGGAAGATAGTGAGTTCGAATCTCAACCCAATCGAAGATCCGTCATTTTCCTCTCATGGTGACTAGAGCTCTATAAATAGGCCGTGGTCGCAATGTTCTCCAAGTAAAATATCTGAAGGGGGGGGGGAGTTGGCTGGCAAGTTTGGGGATCTTCTGCTTGCCCTCTGATTCTAAATTACGATGACCAACTTTCGGGGCTACTATGACACGCTCAATGTGTGCCTCTCTATGGCCCCCTATGGCCTAACTAGCACCCTTTGTTGTATTGAAAGGATGGAATCCTTAGAGCTGTGGGCATTATACAGCATATTAATATGCACAACATAATGTCAAATATGGCCATTAACTGAGTGCCTGAGGACTAGATGATTCAGATAAATCAAAGGAAGGCAAGCGCAATCAACGTACTCTGAAGAAATAAAATATGTATAGAGAGAAAGCTGTCACACATACACTAACTTGTTTAAGTGCTCACATGTTTATGACTTAAAGATAGCTTAAAGCAGGTGTTGAAAATCAGTGAAAAATGACAGTCAGTTTCCTTTTAATTGTCTCTCCACACAAAGGGTTACAACTGAATTGCATTGAAAATCTCAGGGAATCATGGAACAGTAACGAATATTTAATTAAGAACCGTTATTGCTTGTGGAACCCCAAAAGTTTAAGAGTTGAAAAATCTGGTATTTATTATTATTTTAGGTTACAAAAACTGTCAATCCATACATTTTTCTGTCTATAGATGGTTTATTTAATGTCGTTTTGCATCATTCACTAATTTTACGTTGAATATTCGAAATGATAATAATGAAATGGCCATTGTGGCCCACAAATAAGTTATGCAGCTAAATGTGGTCTTCCACATCATTGTAAGATCCCGTGGAAAAAAATCCCATTAAATATTTTTCAGATTTTGATCTGAAATATTTAAAAGCAAATATTTTCTCACATGAAGCATCCATCAAAATCTTTTTTCCCCTTAACACTGTTTTAAAAGTATAATTTATATTTAAGTCGTTTTCAGAGTAAGTTAACTATATATTCAAAAATTAATCCATAGAGTTGTATATAATAAAAAAAGATAAATTCGCTATGCAATTCATGGTTACTTGTATTATATCTCTTACAACAGGTATTCGCATCTGTTAATAAAAATATAACGAGTATGCAACTATTAATAACCATATAATGGGTATATACTAACTGTTATAATATTATATAATAGAGGTTTCTATGTAAATGGTAGGAATATCCCAGACAAGAGTCAAAAATGACAATTATTTTTTGTAACATTTTCCTCACTTATTTTAATTAAATTTGTGACAATTTGTACTTCAAATTTAATGTTAATTGATTTCTATTCTGTTCTAGAAAACACAATTTAGTTAGAAGAATAATCAACATAATTATTGAAGATACTGTTAGCTAAAAACATTATTTTTTCGTTTCAAAGAAATAAAAACTAATCATTAAAGATCTCTTTCGAAGAGCTTATGTGAAAGATAACACTTTTCATGGATTGTGGAACTTCTTTTGCTCGGAAATTACCTCGAAAAGAAGCCGTTTTCCCGACTTTCTCCAACTATTGCTTTTTCCATCTTAATTCATTCCTGCTTCCTTTGGATATGAATACGGGAAACGACTTTTCGAAAACAGGAAAATTCTTCCCTCCACCACCCCCTCTTTGCTCCTTTTAATAAATCAGTTATTTCGGGAAAAGATTAAAAAAAGAGAGAGAAAACTGGAAAAAAGGAAGAAAATATCGTGGAAATCCAATCTTTTCTGTTCTGAACTCCCCCTCCCCGTTCTGTCGTTCCACGTTCACGAATACCCCCCTTTCTATTCACAGACAAAGATGAGAGGCATGTTGCGTTGGAGGGAGGGGGAGGGAGCGAAAGGGCGTTAGAGGGGTTGAAGAAAGAAATAAAATTCCAACTAATTAGATTCTGCCACGCAGGCTAATTAATAACTCGCAGCTCATTAACAGAAAGGGTTATGGGTTTCCTCCATTTTGATGAAGGGTAGGGGTGGGTGGGAAGGGGAAGAGGGAGAGAAGGGGATTGGCTTAGAGATCTTCGTATAAAATCCAAACACACTTTTATAATTTTCTATATTTGAGAGTAGAATTCCATCAAGAGGGGGAAAAAAACTTTAAGTAGAAAAGACATTTTGATTGCGGTTCGGTCTTGTTTTGCGTTTATCTTTTCTTTCAGCATTGGGAGGGGGTGGGTAGGGAACTTTTCTGCTTTATTTCAGTCACTGCAACTGCATCCCCCTTTCTGCGTTTTTGAAATCGGAGATTTTTATTTTAACTGTTTGTCTAATTGGTTCTGGAATGCGGTTGAGAATTTTGGGGTGGATGGAAAAAAGCACAGTAAGAACAGATGGTAGCATATTTCCTCAGTATTGAGGCTAAGATAGAAATATATATTTAATGCAGTTTCTTTTTTAAAGAAAATATAATAAGGCAGGAGAGCGAGGTTTAGCTTGATTTTTTTTCTTCCACTTCCCACAAATGTTTGAGACTTGGAAAATTTACTCATTGAAGTAATATTTATGAGCGCTGTGGTAAAGTTTCAATAAAATAATAACTGAGCTGCTATTTTGTCTTGATAATGAGCTGTTTCACCTCGCAGATTTCACATAATGATAGTTTTGACTTTATGCATTATAAAAGCGGCATTTTAATGTTTTCAACAATATTGAGAATATGTTGCCACGATATTTATCCTTAATTTATTATCTCAAAATCAATTATTAGATTTTATATATACTTATCCTATTACTTTTTTGTCCATTGTGTGTCTAAAATATGAAGTCATTTCTGTGAAAAGCTTAAAAAGAATATTACTTGATAGGGTCTGTTTAACGCACCACGATTACTTTTTGAACACAAGAACTCACTGGACTTGGAATTACTGATAAAAGTGACTCTAAACAGCTACAAGTATCCACGCTCGAAGGGGAAATCAAATCCAATAACTATTTAATTGAAGACTTGAAGGTCTTCCTTTTGCTATCGGATCTTCGCATTGCTTACACGTATATCATGAAACATATTCCACTTTATTCAGAATGATATATTTTTCTGGAAAATACTAATTAAATTTAGACATTAATTGGAAGTTACTGTTTAAATACTCCGTTTAAATTTCGAAGGAAAAATAATGTTCAAAATTACATAAAATTTCATATTATGAAAAAAATTTGTATTTGGTAAAAATTCAAAAGTTCATCTTCGATTTTAAGTTAAAGGTATTTATGGATGGTATTTTTCCTAATATTCAGAGATATCCCACTAAATAGAGAGAGTCATCAAATACCGACAGTAAATGTTCCATAAGTATATAAACAAAAGCAATAACGGAGTTATGTATAAATTAGCCAAATGTAGCTCAATTCATGTGCTTTGAGGTTAACAAAAAACCTGCTGCCTATTATGGACAAAGAGCATCTTTTTAAGATGTCTCCACTTGATTCCGTCTTGTACAATAGCCATCTATTGGGCGATCATCTGCAGCGTTTACATTTAATTCTTGAGAAAATAAATATTTAAGTTCAAAATGCATCGTCATATCTATCTGCATCTACTCCAGCTATCTATACGAACTGCTTGGATTATTTTGACAATGTCGAGTTCATCATAACTTTTATGAATCTCATAAATATACTTTCATAATCTCAAAATATAAAAACTCTTTGCGTATATTTTTTGGTTCATTGATCCGAAAGTCTTATCTCGAAAATTTCTTAACAGTTCGTCTGATATTGACTTCTATAAAATTCAACACATTTCATCAGAATCCTGTACCGACTTATTTAATGTATATGTATTAAATAAGTCGTGTGTGTGTGTGTGTGTGTGTGTGTGTGTGTGTGTGTGTGTGTGTGTGTGTGTGTGTGTGTGTGTGTGTGTGTGTGTGTGTGTGTGTGTGTGTGTGTGTGTGTGTGTGTGTGTGTGTGTGTGTGTATACTAATATGTGGTACGTTTATCATACAGGGTCCTTTTTCAATCAATACCTTCTTTTGCTTCCCCTTTACAATCAATTCCCTCAATTATTTTTCCTTTACAATTAATATTAATAATCTCTTCATAATAAAGAGACACATTGGATGAATGCATATGAATAGGTATTTTCAGGGTTTTCTATCTGGAGTTCCTAAAAATATCATGGATGGTTTGCAATAAGCACCCTTTTTTAAGTCAATTTTTCAAAGTCATTTTTTTATATTTTTCCTTCATAATTAATTTTCTTAATTAGTTGCTTCACCCGATTTACAATCAAACGATACACTGGGTAAATCCATTTGCATAGAAGTTTTCAGAGTTTCTTGCCTAGCGATACTTTCTTGACTCAATAACCTATGTTGAAAAAATCTTTAGAAGACAAAAAAAAGTATTTAAGTCAAAAAAATAAATATAAATTATAGGGTTACAATAATCATTATTAGGAAGACCATCGCCTAAACAACGCCAGTACATGAATGAAGTGAATGCATGTGATTAAAATAATATTTAAATAATATTCTATAATTACTAGCTGCTTTTAAACTACTTATATTGACACAAGATTGTTTGTTGCATAAATTAACTTTGGATATTAATTCGCGAAGCTTTTGGAATTTCTTTTTTTCTTATGAGCTCAACTCTAAACAAAGGAATTGAAGTCATTCCATCAGACTCGAATTTCGATCCGTCATCCGCCAAACATATGTTCTCGTTCAATAATTTTGCATTGTAAAACCGCTCAGCTGCAACAACCATCGCCGAGGGAGCGGCGACCTTTTTCTTCGCTTTATTTCATTTTTCTCTCCCTCCCCCGCTATTACTTGGTTTGCGTTGAAAATCAATTGCAACTTTAAACCCTCTCGACACACAATTGAGTACTTTTTCTCCCATCGCCCCTCCATCATTATTCCCTTCTTCATTTTTAAAATTCCCTTCAGTTTTCTCCCTGTTACAGTTCCCTTTCATTACCCATTTTGAATATTTTTCCCTCTTCCGTCCCCCCCCCCTACAGCCATCTGCATATTCACCTACCTCTTCCCTGAGAGCAGAAAAGTAGAGTTATAATATTTCAATATTTGCTCGTGGCAAATGTTCCAAAGAGAACGTTTTGTTTGCTCATTTTGATCGTGGAATTTTAGATTTCCTATCTTCCACCCAAGAGCTTCCTTTTATTTTTTTCTTTTAATGTTCCGTTTCCGAGGAGTGTAAAGAAGTGACGATAAGGGGTGGAGGGAAAAGGGTGTTATTACTTAAGTACACATCGAGTGTATGCATTCTGTTGAGACAAATTAGAGTTTCTCGGGGAATAATAATGGAATAATTATGGAACTTTTAAATGTGAGAAAAAGGAACTTCTTGCAGTTTCGGTGGGAAAGAATTGGAAGGTTAGTTCTTCCGCTCTTGACGATGAATGTTGTTGTCGTTAAATTTATTCTCTCACACAACAATTCCAGTTACTGAATAGCATTTCAGAAATCAAAAATACATCAAAAAGAAATCTCTTTTCTATTTTACACCCGTTAGAAAACAAAATATAGATATTTTCAACCTCAAATCATGAAATGGTATCACATCATTTGAAGTCATAAATGAGGTCATTGGTTAGTTCACTGAGACGAGTTGGAATTACAAAATCTATATCATGTTTGTTTCTACAGTTTAATGATTTTTTTATTAGTCAAGAGGATAATGAAGCCCAGTGGCGTAGAATTAATGCTTTTTGCTTCCAAGCTACAGGTTCAATTCTTAGCTGGGCAAGGTCGACTCTGCCTTTCATCCCTTTAGTGGGTCTATAAACTGAGCACCAAGCATGCTTGGGAACTAAAGACTGACGTTTTCATGCTAGATTGACCACCTAACCGTTCTGTACTCAAAGCCCTTGGTCTCGAAAACAGATGTGGGTACTGTAGAACTTGGCCCAACTTGGCTGTCGTGCCTGTGATTTTAGTTCAGATCATAATACGACATCTCATTATTTAATTAAGGCAGAAAAATTTTGATATAATAAAAAATTAACGAGGGGCAATGACCAATAGGCTTTCTAAACCTTAATATCCCATGGGAATACATACAAGGCATTACAAAGAGGAAAATTCATGAAAAGTATTTTAATAATTACAGCTTGAATTAAGTCCATTTCATTCTTTAAAGTGTGGATTATATGTTTCACAACAACAGATCGCTGTAAATAAAGAATCTATTACTGTCCGTATTAATTTAAGACAAAAAGAGGATATACCATTAAAGCAAGAGTGATAAATGTGTAGTACATAAAGCCTAAGTGACTCAGCATAACCGTATTTCGTTTAGTATTATATAACTAAAAAAGTAGTACAATAGACCTATGGTCGTGGTGCTAGGTTCTTTTGGAACCATCCTATTTTAAATCTAATCTAAATCTAACTAAAAAAATGGAGTTCCTTCTCAATTTGAAAGATCTATTCGTAATTTTCCATCAGCACTTTTTACATTTAATTACATGGGATTAATTCAATTTTCTTGAGTTACTGCAATCGTACATTTAGTTTGGACTAAAAATTTCAGAGTAAGAAATTTTCAAAAATTTAATCTATGGACCCCTGCTAATTTCACAATGAACTCTCGATGCAGAAATTGAAAACTGTTTTATAATAAACAGTAATACATGAATTTTCGTTAATCTAAGATAAAAACTTGACCAGTTTGTTCAGAGTGACCAAAATTTTGATTCGTCAGAACACACTTTCATTTCTCATATGGATACTATTTACATTATAATTTTTTAATCTCCAACAACATGTCTTGAATTCTCTTAGAGTATAAAACGTTTATAAAAAGATTAAGTGGAAAAAGGATTAGAACTTAGAAGTTAGTTTACAACTATAGAAAGTTTTGACTAATGACGTGTTCACTGTATAAAAAAACGCAAATGCTCTTGGACATGGGATTAGAATATCATGCTTACCAATCAGAATCCTTACCAAGTAAAACGATGATACAGTAAATAAGAGTCTAATATGACTTAGAGTTATCCATAGCGTATTCTCTACAAAATGATCTGAAAGTGAATTAGGCTTAGTAATTATCGACTAAAGGCTTTCAAATCAACTTATTGCAAGATACATAAAAATTTAGACTTGTGCTATAAAATATCACCATTTGTTACTTATTAATTTGTAAGATATCATTTGGTTTTATTAACTCGCATTACTTCTGTATCAGATAGTTTAGAGTCTTTGCTTGTTGGAAATAGAATCTTTGTTTGGGCACCATATATGTATGTGGCAGAGCAGTCAACGGACTGAACTGAAAGTATCAAAATAAACTCGTGTTGGACTGCTCTGATACCTTGTAACGGAAAGACTAGTAGCTGTAGACTGTAATAAAACATACAATGCCTTTCAATAATCTAGCTAATCACTTAGTATGCGTCTCATAGAAAAACTATTCATAGATAATGAGCAATATTCACATCTGACAATGTGTAAAATATAAAAAATGCTTCTTATGTACTCATCTTGATAGATATACATTCAGAAAGTGTGGAAGTATAGCAACAATTTTTTATTAAGTGTTGGAGTAAATTTATTAACTTCAAAAAGCATCATCGTATAACTTGTGATAAGATAGATGAGAAATTCCAAGATAAAATAGAAAAATTTGTTCAATGCTTTTTCAAATATTGTCCCTTAATTTGAATGATTTAGCAGTCTACATTTCAGTAGCGTATGGTATTGAGATAACAGAATATGGTCTTCAACAAAAAATGCAACTCTCTCCCGACGATCTTGTTATAACAATTTGAAAACTTATGAGGATACTTTTAACACATCTAAAACATATTGAAAAGTGTTACTGCTTACGGTACATCAGCAAAAAGAGATACCATAATGTTTTTATAGTAATTATCTTGGTATTGGTATGATTAGAATTATGTGTGATTATCATAATTTCGCCAAAATTACTTTTTAACAAAAAAATATATTTTATTCATTTCATTCGGCATCATATTTAATTCCAAACTAACATTAATTTGAATTACACTGCTTTTGTAAATATATGTTATTTATTTTATAAAACCAAATGTGACAAGAGAAATTAATAAACGTATTTTCATTTGATTGACAAAGTTGTGGACTTGGTGAGCTAATTATAGGCACCTGTAAAACGAAATGAGAAATTCAATGTAACAATTTATACCCCGCAGTAAATTATACAACCAACATAAAAATTTCGCTATAAATAACAGTAGGACTTCTGTTCTATATATTCTCATATGTCTGAAATTTAAAATACTGTGTATAATTCCTTCACATTAAAGGAATTTTATACTAAAATGAGTTACATGGATACAAATACATTAGAGGATGCAAAAATAATATGCATCGCAATTTCGTTGTTTAAAGAGGTTACTATGCACGGTAAAAAGTTCTTCCATACGATGTACCATAGAATCAAAGAGATTTTAAATCAATACCCAGACGAGAAATATGATCTAATCTACAGATGCATTAACAACAAGAAGTTTTGTTTACTGTAGGAATTCCACATGCATTTAATAAGCCAAGTGAATAAGTTGTTGTTGTTGTTTTCCTATGACACTTGGACAAGCCAAGCTCGCTTTTACCTTTGGCAGTGCGAATTAAGTCAATAGGGAGCGTCTTTCGTTTGGATCAGAGCACCACGAAGGTGAAAGTACAACTTTGCTCCAGTGAATAAGTACGGTAAAGAAAAGATATCTGTTTTGTGTATGTTGAAAAGATGCTTATACCATGCTCGGAATATGAGAATGTATCTAGAGCTTCTCTGTAAAAAAAAATTTGCTGTTGATATACCACATTTTTAGCATATTTTTAATCTTGTAAAATGAGTATCAGTACTTGGAGACGTATATAATCAAGCAAGAAAGACCGCGGTGGTCTTATTGGTTAGAGCTTTCGTTCTCGTTATCAGAAGGTAGTAAGTTCAAATCGTGACGCCACCGAAGAATCGTCGTGCTCACCAGTGGTGGCTTTAACACGTTAAATAGGTCTTGGTCGCAATGTTCTCCAGGTGAAATGATACCTCTGGAGGAAATAGATCAAGTAACAGGAGATCTTCTGTTTGATCCCTGATTCTAAATTACGAAAATCCTCTTTGGGTCTGCAAAAGCACACCCACAGGGTGTCCCATTATATAAGATGTCCCTTACTTCCACCGCTTGAGGTGTTGGAAGGCGGATGTCCTAGTAGCCGGGCATTAAACAGAAGCAGAAGCATAATCTAACAAGAACAATTCCTTTACCACTCATGTTTCTATAATCATAAGGAATGAATTGTTGTATTCACTGGCTAAATATTTTATGTGAATTAATTAAATTACTCCTTTTATCGCCTAGCTGGAAGTTGCTTTTTATATATTATCCTCCCATGAATTGCATCCCGTTTTATTCCCCATTTTCTCCTTCACGAAGTAGACTTCCCTAGCACAAGACCTGTAGAAAACCGGTTCCAGAGAGATTCGAGATTGAAGTCAGACGGAGTTGGCGATGGTACAGAAGGAAGTTACGAAAAAAAAAAAGCCTGAAACCCACGCCGCTAAAAAGGACTCTGTTCGTTATTCAAGTCGGACATTGTACTAGAGTCAAGAGACTGTAAAATCTCTAAATTGAGAAACAATCAAAATCCTATGCTTTCTCAGACTAGAGAAGAAGTATGCTCTTATAATACGAGTCTAGAATGGGAAAGTTACGCTAAAGGAATGAACTTAACAGGTTTTCGAAGTCCTGAAAATAGGCAGGCTTAATAATAGAAATTTCCTTAGTAAGTCCATGTTTGTTGTTTTTTTAATTATTTTTCCACCCAATAGTTTTTTTACTGGTGGCACCTTCAATTTTATTGCTTTAATTAATTAGTGTAAATTATGAACTCCACGTAGGTACTAAACCATGTTGTTAGTGAGGCTTAAATATTTGAACTAATATAGGTAACTAAATTTTATTTGTATGAAAATAGATTTGTGTACTTTTATGATTGAATTAAAAGAAATTTTTATTTACAAAAACAAAGCCAGTTTCTGTTTTCAAGTTTGAGTCTGAGGAAAAAAATTAATAAACAATGTAACGTTAGAAAAATAATGTATTTCAATTCAAAAGATTATTTGTAAACACTATATGACAACGGTAATTATGTACGCACCAGAATAAAACATTTAGTGAATAATTGTTCACCTTTCTAACTGCCATATAATTGCCAGCAATTATCTCGATTTATATTTTTAATGCATCGATACTAACAGGCATTATTCTACCAGAGTCATTGTCAAACCACTGTGTCACTCGCAGTCGTAATAAATTTCCAGATTTTATCTTTATAGTAAAACAATCGAAGTAAACTTTTGCCTCTTTGATATCAAATACGATACAAATTTTAGTAAAGAATGATACATGAGCTTATCATTGGTCATATCTCTAAACGTATTCTCGAAGTTTCAATTAAGACACTCTTCTTTCGTTGTTGGTGGCTATTTTTTTCATTATTTTCGCGGTTTCGTGATCATTCTAATTCAGACTGAGAAAGTACCGACCATCCTGTCAAGTGGTCAGTGTGCCTGACTGCAGTATAGGGAGGTCCTGGGTTCGAATCCCGGTTCGGGCATGGATGTACTCTCTCTCTCTCTCTTTCTTTCGCCTGTCTTTGTCCTTTCTTTGTATGTATGGGTTGTGAATGGTTGCCTACCCTATAAACGGTTGCCTATGGCATGTGTGTACTGAGGAAGTCAGACTCCACACCAAATTACGGTTCAGTTGGAAAAGTGAAGCAGCGCACCCCGTATTGCCAACCTAGCTGGCACATGAGAACAACTGAGAAAGTGCATTATAATCAACTATACAATCAAAACGTTATGGTCTTAATCATCTAATTGAAGAAAATAGTTAGGATTTAACGCCAAATGATATCGCAAAATTTCCCCAATGTATTAATATTGAATATAAATAATACACAAACATAAATAATACTGAAACACAAATTGCTTGTTAACATTATCAAATCATATGATACAAACAAAAATTAAGTGGAAGAGTCTATTTGCTCTCAATGAGTAAGAAAGAATGACTGAGGGGAAAATAGCTTAAATATTCACAATCAACAACTAAGATAATAAAGGGGGGGATGGAATACTATCGGTTTTATCTGGTACTGTTTCGTTGCGAGGAGGAAATCCCTTGCATCGCACTGTTAAAACGTGCCAGCGAAGAGATGCGCCTACAATTTGCGTAACCCGAGATAATAATTCGTGCAAATATTTATCATTCTCCAATTGCAGGGTGGGAAGCGGGGGAGGGTGTCTGTTGTTTCATGTGTAGGCGATTCTTCGTGATAGATGTAGCTGGCCGTGCGTATTCGGCAGGCGGACATTTATTTCAAACCGAATGAAAGCAAACACTCGTGCGTGGGTGGAGGAGTAAAGGTAGAGTGTCGTCGGGAATTATCAAATTGTTTCGGGAAGTAATCCGGAAAAAGGAATTGCCCTGCAATCGGAAGAAGAATGTGTTTCCGGGTAAATAGATATTTACAAATTAGTTCACCCGGGAAAATTATTAGATATGAAACTGAAAAAAACAAACAAACAAATAAATGCTTGGTTAAATGATAGAGTTGGGAATATTCAAATATATACCTTAAATTTCAATTTGTGATAAATTGGAGAAATTATACCCAAGCATATTTTCTTTTAAGCTCGGATCCTCTAAATTTGATCCTTCAAATTTCGCATACAATTAGTCTGCTGGATAATTATACACAATACCAAAAGCTATATTTAATTTTCAGAAATGTGCGGTTTTTGAAACAGTAACTCGTAATAATTTTTAAAGATTGAACGTTGAATGATACCGACTTTGATATTAATCTTGACTTAATATATTTTGATGTAATGAGTAAATTAAATGAAATTTCAAAGTTATAATCCCTATTTTTTTCAAACACGTTTTATATATTTTTTACTAATAAATAAACCTGTGGCACTCGGAAGCCTATATGTAGGCCAGAGCATATACAGCCCATGTCTGTTTTCCTCACGACAACTCTGGATTGGGAAAGATTTCTCCCGATAAGTTGGTCAGCCTAACTTGAAAACCCCAGTGTATAGTTGCCAAGCATGCTTGGTGCTCAGTTTATCGACCCACTGAAGGGATGAAAGGCCAAGTCGACCTTGCCTAGCCTGAGGATCGAACCTCGAACCTGTGCCTTGGGAACTTCGCTATTACTAAGCCACTGGGCTTTATGTTCTTTACAATTGCATAAAATAAATCATCAGCATTTCTTAAGCAATAATAAATAGTTCATCAATTTTAATTGTTCGATTTTGACTAGCAAGTGTTTAAAATATTTCAAAAGGATTAATGGTTGAAATGGTCCTCATTTTCAAAGGCATCAATGTTTTTATTTTCGTTAAATCATATTTTGTTGCTCTCACATATACAAATAGAGGCTGTATGTTGTTCAAAATTGTGTCGATTGAGTTTCTTTAAAAAGAGGCTTCAATACAACTTCCTGAATTTCATTCTACTCTAAAATTTCGAGAGAATTGTTTCCCACAAACCGTTACTGGTAACAATCACTTTAATCTGATTTATGTAATCTGCTAAGTCTTAGAAAATCTTTCCTATTCCATGAAAAAGCATTCTTATCTAAAATTTCTTCTAGAGAATTCTTCCCCAAAAACTGTTACTAGTAGCAATTAGTTTAACACAATCTATCAAATCGAAAATCTTACTAAAAAATTTTAGGTTGGGTAATAAGTTCGTAGAGTTTTTATCAAAGATTTTTATTTAAACAAAAAACAATAATTACATCAATAAGTTAATCAAATATATATTCACCATTGCTGTTTACAATCTCTTCCCACCTCAAGACCAATTTGTTGATGCCGTTCAGCCAAAAATCACCGGGTCTGGTGACAAAGTAGTTGTTGAGCCAGTTTTTAAGGACCTCTTTGTTATTGAAGGTAAATGCAATTCATATGGTTTGACAAGGAACGAAAAAGATGGTAATCGGACGGTGCAAGGTCCGGAAAATACGGCCAAGGTGAAGGACCTCCCATTCCAGCTCTTGGAGTGCGACTTTGACGACTTGTGTAACATTAGGGCTGGCGTTGTCGTGAAGGAGTATGGTCTGACCATGTCGATCAGGTCTTTACAGTCGAATAGCCTCATTCACGCGGTGTAGCTGAGCAATGTAGAGCTCCTTGTTGACTGTGCCATTTTTTTCGAGCATTTCCCAGTGCACCCAAGAGGTCCTTAAAAACTGGCTGAACAACTTCTTTGACACCAGACCAGGCGATTTTTGGCAGAACGGCAACAACAAATGGGTCTAGAGGTGGGAAGAGATTGTAAACACCAACGGCGAATATATATTTGATTAACTTATTGATATAATTATTGATTTTTGTTTAAATAAAAGTCTTTGGTAAAAACGCTACGAACTTATTCCCCAACCTAATTTAATACCAAAAGCCATAATACATAAAATTCAAATGATTATTTCCAAAATTTTAATCTTCAAAAACCATTTAGTTTCGCAGCAACTAAACATAGCCCTTTGTAAAAATAGATAAAAAATATTAATAGCTGTCTTTTATTAGCTATGTTCATTTTAATTTTGCGACAATAATCGTAGCTTAATGTAAAAAAGATATTCTTTATTTCGATTTCCTGGATTTTACTTTATATTGGTATTATTTGTAACTTTTTAAGGTATAAATGAAATTTTAAATTCCGTTATATAAATGTATCGAGTTTACCAATAATAATTAATTGAAATTTTAGGGATAAATATGAGTGAAACTTTTACTATATT
This sequence comes from Latrodectus hesperus, assembly GCA_037975125.1. NCBI lineage: Eukaryota > Metazoa > Arthropoda > Arachnida > Araneae > Theridiidae > Latrodectus > Latrodectus hesperus. Next base: position 13,377,388 of record CM075862.1, on the reverse strand, counting down.
TTAAAAAAATCATGTTCATATACAGTATGTCCACTAAAGTCCCTTGCCACCCTCTTAACTTCGGAACGGCTGCTGCTATACTCATAAAAGTGGTGTCTAGGTATAGTAAAGTAGCCATGCGCTACTGAATGAAACCACCTACGGCACCACCCGGTGGAAAACTGTGGAGTTAGAGTTCGTATCTCGAAAACGGAACCAGATATGTAAAAAAGTGATTTACAAAGTTGTAGAGCATCCTCGATTTAGTACGAAAAGGTACCTTGTAAGCATTAATGTGAAGAATACAACGGTTAAAATGCGCATTCATTGTTTCGTGCTGTGACGTGGCACATCATACGTGTGCATATTTAAAAAAACAAAAAATCGTTTTCTTTCTTTCACATGACGGCGCGCTTGATCACAAGACATCTCCAGTGAAGCAGTACCTCGTCAAGGAATTTGGCAACCAAATACTACGGTATGGCGGTTTCGAAGAGTGGCCTCCACGTTCTCCTAATCTGACACTACTTGACTTTTTCTGTGGGGATACTTGAAACAGCAGGTGTATGCGACCCCTCCACAAAAATTGCAGGATCTTAAATGACGCATTACGGTCGCGTGTTCCAACGTGTCACACTGTATGCTCCAACGTGTGAAACGTGATCTTCAAGCGAGGATCCAAATGTGCATTGCAGCTGACGGTGAGAAATTTGAACATCTTAAATAAAGTATATTGTTATAACTATTTTTTTAGCCAAGTCTACGTGGCGTCAAACGTAGGAAATCATTGCTTTGTCTACAAAATGAAGTACAGCATGCACACAAAACAGCCCCTCAAACTATATATTTATTGATAGTATGGACATAAACACTAGGCTGCAGTGTTATTCAGGAAAAACCAGTGACTCTGTTATCATTTCTTTCACATGATTCCACTAAGCAAACAAAATAGCGTTCAGAAAGAGAACCCAAAAGTATCTTGTTGGCGCAATTTCTCCTTTTTGGACCTTAAGTCAGAAAACTTAACCAACCGACCATCAGTTTCTTAATCTCAAATTTTGTTTTATGCTATGTTATATATCTTGGATGATATAAATAACATTGTTATTAGCGAAAAAAGTTACATTCCATCTAATATAACTTTCCTTTAACGTGTGCCATAATTGGCTGATAATCATCAAAATAAAAATTTCTGCAATCATACATCGTACATTTTGAAAGCATTCGGATGATAGCTGGATCGTTAGCACTCCAATTTTCAATTCAGCAGTTTATAGGTTGGATTCCCAGTTCGAGCCTTCACGCTAATATTAATCGGAATCCCTATTAAAATGTAAGTTCAGTCTAATCAGCTTTCGAGTGAAAGAAATGACCATAGAGCGACGATAAATAAACCAAACTTACAATTTGAAAGCAGAAATTTTTTTAATATAAGAAAACACTTTCTAATATTGTTTTTTAACATAATCTAAAAATTTTTATAGCTTTTTTACATAAAATAGGAAACATTTGTAAACATTAGTGTTTACTTCAAAAACTTTTTCAATATTATTGAATTTTTCCCTCTTAATGAATATTTGATAAATTAACATAATGTTGCAAACATATAACCATACCTTATTAATTAATATTGGATCTGACTGATATTTATTCATTTTAAATATTAGAGACACATACACACAGAGCAGATTTTCATTAATTTTATTAACGAATCTCCTTCATTTTTGACTGGAAACACAGTTTATACTTTTTCAACCTCATTCTCGTTCTTAAGAGTCATTCTTGTAGAATTATATGTGAATTTTAAAGTATATATTACATTCTAACATAATTATTTGTGTCATAAATGTATCATAATTCAGCCGTGTAAAAAAATTATATCTTAAAAAGACCTAAAAGTTAAATTATTGATAAACTTGTTTTTTACGTGTTTAGAAAAGACAAAGTTATTAGCTACAAATAAGTTTTCACAAAAATTTTTATCCATATATTCTTTCAATACTGGACAAACGAAAATTCTGATTTTGAAAAAATAAAACAGAGAATACGCTGCTGACCACGCGAATTGCAGCTCCAAGAAAGACAAGAGATATCACAACAAAATTTATTTTGTAGGTAACATGTTGACCAAGTATCAAATGATTACATTTATAGACTTCTGTGAAGTGTGGTTCCCACCAAAATCAGCAGCCGCCATTGTTGGAGATCACCACTACCACACGCCTCGACATTGATTTAGAGAGACTTTTGGTGTGTTCTTGGGGAACAGCAGACCAAGAAATTTCCACACGTTACCAAAGTTGATCTGGTGTGGCAGCTTGGGATGTCATCTGGGTCAATCGTTGAGCAACCATGGACCACATGTTTTCTATCGGTGAAAGATCTGGAGAGCGTGCTGACCAGGTAAGCAATTTAATCTAGTGATTGACGAAGAGCCGTTGGACAATCCGTTCAAGTTTGGTCGCGCATTGTTCTGTTGAAATATGGCTGTGGGCAAGCCCTGAAGGTAAGGAGAACCAACACCTAGGAGATGTAGCGCTGGTTGTTTAAAGTACCGGCAATGCGTACTAGAGGAGTGCGAGCATGATATCCAATACCACCCCGTACCATAATATCAGGTGCAGGACCAGTGTGACGATGCATATTGCAACCCCGTACCATAATATCCGGTGCAGGACCAGTGTGACGATGCATAATGCAACTGTTCAGCATCCTCTCTCCACAGTGTCTCCAGACTCGAATGCGACCATCGTGGTATTGCAGACAGAAACGTGACTCGTCAGTAAAGACAATTTCATTCCATTCTGCCGTCCACATCTTTCTTCCATCGGACCATTGACGGCGGAGACGTCTGTGGTTCTGCGTCAAGGGTAGACGAAGCAATGGACGTCTAGCAGTCAGACCCGGCGTCGAATGGCACGCGCAGAATCTGGATGATGCGTTACAGACTGAATGTGCTGTGCTATGGTTCGTGATGTGGCTGAGCGATCCGTCACTGCCATTCTCACAATTTGCCTGTCATCACGTGAAGTGGTGCACTGAGGTGAATGCGATCGAACATGTCGATTCATCGTACCCTCCTGCATCCAACGATCATATACCCAATTACAGCTGTTTGGTTTGGTTCCACACGACTATCGATTTCTCTGAAAGATAATCCACAATCTCGGTAGGCCACTATCCTTCCTCTGTTGAACTCGGATACTTGATCAAAAATGATCGCTGTATTCTACAAAACATTAATAATTGTTTTTTTTTATTTATTTATTTTTTGAAAAAAAAAACCACAAGAAAATACAATTGCCAAACTTGAAATGGTCGAGATCTCCAAGCCTTAAATAGTGTTTTGAAGTGGCGGCACAAGCGCGCGTGATGTGCGTCTGGGCTGAAATTCTAATCATTTGCAATCTCATCTCCGCTAATACATGTTGTAAATTTAATGTTATTTGCATGCTTCCTTCTGGGTGTTGCATTTACGGCGTCCAGCAGTGTAAAAGTAAGTTAAATTGCCGGATTTATAACACCAATGATACTGAAATAGCGTTGGATACCAGGTATCGAACAACCTGTCAGCCAGATGCCAATGTAGGACATTTGAACGTCTGCGGCATTTGCTCGGATGTTGAAATCCGTTTCATATATATCCTCGTGTCAAAAGGAAGGGAGCTTAGAAATTTCCACTGCAGATTTTGAGTAATGTGCACCTGCAGGAAGCAAAGGCAAATTCCATCTCCTATTTTTCAGGGATGGTTGACATCCAGGAATTTCTCTTAATAAACAGCCTAATCATAACGCTGCGAGTTTTTGCAAGAACCATTGCCATTAAAAAAACAACTAGAGTTTCCATTCTGTTATTTCAAATTATTTCCATGAGTTTACAAATTTATAGATTATAAAAACTGCCAAAAAGAATATAAATTACATATACAATGAACTTTTTATTCGAATTCAATAGTAACAAATTTTTAAGTTTGTGTTAAGGATATTCTTCATGGTAATTCGAATTTTAGCTTCTTAATAAATTCCTCTAATTAACAACAGGTTTATCCCCAACAGAAATATTGACATCTGTCAAAAATGTATAAAAAAAATAATGACTAAATACTCTAATTCAACATTTAATAATCATTTTGTATCTTAAATCTTTTTTAATGATACTTATAATGGATCGGAATTCACTAAGGATCTCTGTGCAGATATGAAAGTGTCAAATGTGATTTGAAAGGTCAAATATGACACCTTTCAAATGATTGTCTAGTCCACAGAAATAAAGTGAAAAAAATTTTATTTTTGTAAACAAACCAAAAATTTTAACGTTATTTTTATATTATACACAACATTATTTTACTGAAAACTGTATTAAGTTATGCTTAGCCGTGAAATAACTGAACTAGTAGTCGTATGGTTTGCGACCTTGCCTTCTGTTCAACAGTTCGTGGGATCGATTCCCTCCTCGAGTATGGATGTTTGTATTAGTTCGGAATCCACTTTAAAACGTAGGTCCTGGTGTAATTAGACCTAAAGGGTAAAATTGACCATTGAGCGACAAAAAAAGCAGTTAACCAAGAAAGTTGAATTTTTAGCATTATTTTTCATCTCAAACTAAAATATTATGAATTTAAATAACTGCTGATGTATTTTTGCTAGATTGATACTCAGTTTTATGCGCTTTCGATAAACTGCACATTACCTTTTAAAAATCTCCTTGTTTTTTTCATGTCTAATTTCAAATTTTATATTGGCTCTTCAAGATTCTTTTCTTGTAGGATTTACAAGATTTGGGATAATTATCTTTTCTTGAATCAAAGTGGAGCAAAAACTATATTCAACTTGCTAGGCCATATTGTATCAATAATTCACCCTTCATTTTTCGATCTTTTTCGCCCAATGAAAAAATGCTACTTAAAAATATTCTCACTAATATTTCAAATATTTGAAAAAGCAAATTTTACGAATTGACTGAAATTAAATGAATAAACTTTGTAAAATCTATTTAGATTTTCATTTCCTCGGGGACGTGATGGAGAGTTTTATTTTATCTCGCTCTCTTCACATTTTAGGACTCGGATTGCAGGAGGAGATTTATGGACAGGACTACGATGGTGACGTCACACTGCCCACTACAAGCGAGAAACAAAAATGTTAAGAGGGATGGGAGAAAAACGGAAGGGGGACAAAGAGGAAAGGAATTTGATAAATGGATCCCCCCGCCCACATTCTCCTCGAGTTACAATTGTTTTCATCGGGTACCTTCCCCCACTGGAAGGGTTGCCACTATAAGATTTTTTTCACGTGCCAAATACGGCGAAAAATTCGCCATTCTGCACCAGAAGAAGGCTTCCTGAAAATATTTCAAGTCCTCATGGCAAGACGAGAATTATATTTCAATCCGAAGTAATGACCATTTAGAGTGGTAAAATTATTTTAGGGACAATAACAAGAAAAGTGTCCTTTCTTAATCTTGTATATTTCCATATCATCTCTGGATAGGGATACATATCTATAGTGAAGTTTGGGAACTTTACATACTTCTCTTACGTTCTTTGTATAATTATGACTAAATGTGTCATTATTCACAAATGATTGGATAAACATCATTGGACCAGGTAGATTTTAACTAGTGATCTAGTTAAATCACCCCACTGTTGGCATAATAGGGAAATCAAGATACATAAAGTTGCTAGATCATCTTTTGATTTTACGATTTATTGAGTCCCCGAATGCATCTTATTTTCTTATTAGGTTCCAATAAGCAGTCTTCTGTACAATTTGAGCCTAATATAAGTTGGTATGCCTTGTTCAGTTCATGTATAATGTATTTACGTTTTGTTGTGTCCAAGAATGTCTCTCGTTTACTCTTAGGATATAAATAATCAGGCATTCTTCACAGTTTCAGTATGATACAAACATGTATGTCTTTTTCTGGTCATGTACAACATATGACTTATTGGATCCATGAAGTCATTTTGTTTCTTTTTAAGTTGTAAACATCAGTACTTTATAGAGTTTAAGGATTTATGTTTTGATTAGCTCATGTATGACGTATTTTTGATTTACTGGGTCGATGAATCCATCTTATTTTCTTTTTTTAAGTTATAAGCATCACATTTGAAATGGTGTTTGCAGCACAAAAGGAAAGGATGTTTACAACCTAAAAGGAATAAATTTTAATTATTACTTCTTTTGTACAGTTCCAATATAATGTAAATACATATGCCTTGTTGAATCCGCGTATGATAATCCATGCAAATGTATGGATAAATGCAGTTGCAAAGATACCATACAAATGCACCACAGAAATGGGATATTTACAACATAAAAAGAAAGGGTGCTTACGACCTAAAAGGAATAAATTGTAATTATCACGTCTTTTGTACAATTCTAACATGATGTAAACCTGTATGCTGTGTAGAATCCATGTAGGATAATTCATACAAATGAATGTACATACAGTTCCACAGTTTACTGTTTTTGTAAAAAATAAAATTTTAGTTGATAGGAAAAAAAGTGGTAATTTAATTTGTTGAATTATCTTGAATAATGTCTACTTTCCAATCAATTAAATTCCGGATAAAGTTAAACCACTGAATAGCTTAAAAAATAAATGAGTGTTCATGTCAGAGAATCTTCCGGAAGAAAACTTTGCACATTTCCCCGCCTATTTTATCACATAGCTCATGCCCATATGTTGAAATAGGTGAGTAAAACTCAGAAAAAACTAAATCTTCTATTTAAAGGGTATTTTTCGATTACATACTACCGCATAAGTCTAATGAAAAATGGAGAAACAACGGATATCATAGTTTTGGAGTCGAAAACTCTTGGCATTCAAGTCAAAAATGAACAAGAAAGTAATGAAAAGTTTTTGATGGCAAATAAAAATTCTTTAAATTAAATAAAAAATATCTAAACACATAGTACCTAACTAGAAATACTATCACAAGTATTCATAAAAGACAAACGGTTACAATTCAAAAATATAAATCTAGTTTGATCACCTCTCGAAATTTTAAAAGCAAATTTCTTTATGCAAATGCTTAATTCCGGTGGTAGTGAGAATTTCTTTTGCACAATACATTTGGGATATAACAGTTGTCAAAAATTTGTCTTTTCTCAGTGTTCTAGAGACAAGTAACTCCCAGCAGATACTAAGAATAATGGCATTCTAGTGATTTCGAGGTTTAATTAACTTGAGGCTTCAAGCGAAATCTTTTAATCGAAATGAGTGGAGCTCGATGTTCAAATCGTATTATAGGACGGCAAAATATGGACATAACTGTGAGGTATTGGCAGAAATAGTTGCTGTAAGGAATAAAAAAGAAAGCCATGATCCACAAATGTGAGATATATCTGATGAGGCACAGATGCTGTATAATCTAGGATGCTAAATTCTGAGTTTGGAGATTTTTTGGCAGATTTTCTTATGTATCTGACAACCTGGTTTTTATTACGTCATAGATATGGAGACCTATAAGAATTATGCCAAAAATTCTATTTTGGTAACCCTAGTATTTATGTCTTCATGCACGTCACAATACGTCATCTTGGCAACATTTCTTCATTGTCAAAAAATTTCAGAATTCGGAATCCTGGATTATAAGGCATTTGTTCCATCAGATGATATGTGTTAGGTCCAAATTACCCAAAAATCATCATCATCCTTTATCCAACGTGCTACAGCCTCTTCTTCCCAATGAATCCATTTCCAGTCTCAAGATGATTTGCGAAGGCAGTTCTAAGCTTATACAGGCTTTTAGATAATTATCTTTAACTCCAAAGCATCATCAGAGTATCCGCAGTGATATCAAAGCCGTTCCTTATAGCTGCTAGCAAACTGTTAGTGCAAACTGTTCAGGGATGGATTCCTTTTCTCTTATGGATCAGATGACCGTTGAGTTCATGAAGGGAATGACAAAATTAGCCGCCTCAATCAATCATTCTCTTACAGAAGCACACTAGTATGGTGTTATGGGGAGATATCTCTTACGACAGCAAGTCAAATCTATTCCTTCTGCGCACAACTTTCAAAACAAAGCGATTCGTTGATTCCATACTGAATCCGATAGTATTACTCTTTTATGAGAAATATTCTTGCAGACAGTTTTCAACAAGATAATCTAGACTCAAAGTGACTCACATATGTAACATGATTAATGCTCTTCCTTGACACTAAAAGTCAACAGCAAGTTCAGCAATCGAAAATGTCTGTGACACCGCAAATCTCCAGCTTCCTATAATCCAAAATGCCGCAAATTCGGAATTACAGTTGAAGAATACTTGTCAAAACTTGTCGCTGAAGGACATTAGGAATATTTATCACTATTTACTTAAACATATAGAATATACTATTTACCTAAATGTATTTATTTTATTTAAAAATGCCTAACATTAGCTCTTAAGCCATTAATTCTCGGATTCTTCAATACTTCTTGACAATATCCTCATATTGTGAAAGTACTGTACAAAAATTTATGTGTTCAAAAATCCTTAGTTGGTTAGAGCCACACAAAACGCAATTTGGGGAATCCACCTCTCTAATTCTATAGAGATGGTCCTCCAAATAGTCATGTCCAGTCAGTCCTCTCAGTAGAGCCATCGCAGTCCTTCTTCGAAAACTGAGAACAGTTCTCTTTTCCCCCAGAATCTTCCATCTCTTATCCATTGCGTGTTGAATCATGCCTTGTTTAAGAGTTTTTCTAAGGGTCAGGTTAATAAACAATTTAGTTGTGTGAAAAGAAAGAGGACCATTTCTACGTTGTTCTATCAAAGCTCCCTTCTTAACTAATGTAGCAGCTTCTTCACTGACCATAATTCCACAATGGGCAGGAATCCATTGGAATGAAATTCTACCTAAATGTATAGAATATACTATTTACATAAATGTATATAAAATCATAATTATATTGATATAAGATATGGTGTATTAATTTAAACATTCACTTCGCAGTTCTTGCGCTGATAGGTCCTATTGTATTGAAGTTTAATGATATCATTATATATGCAAAAGGAGTCAGGATATTATTTTAAGAAAAGTAACTTTTTCTTCAAAATTATATTCTTTTTTTAAATTTTGTATTTTAAGAAAACTTACGCAACTAGATTAACAATAAAAATTATGATTGAAACACGTGTAAACCCTATTTTATTATAATTTATAGTTTTACAGGTGATAGGATGTGATCATGATGCCAAGACTTGAACGATTTCTTCTCCAGAGACAGAAATAATTACGCACAAAAAGAGAAATTTATTGTAAACTTATACGTACATTGTTAATTACCATGAAAGTATTTCAAACTATTTATTATTTATTCATTGTGAATCTCAAACATTGATTAATAAAATTCTTCAATAAATAAACCAAGCTGATAGCCAAATGGTTAGCTTTGTTGCGTTCGTTTCAACAATTCCATTCTTACCAGGATGTGTATGTTTGTGGTGATTCAGAATACGATATAAATTTAAAGCTCCATGGTAACTAGATCTCGTGTCCAAAAAAGAATCATTCAGTGGCAAACAAACCAAACCTTTATTCTGTGATGTAGTGCTTCATAAGATATTTATACTTACATGGGTTCGATTAACACATGTTGCATGATAAGATAATTGGGGATTAAAGCATCAAAAATTAAATTATTAAAAATACTAACGTTTGAGAATAGTTTATTTATACACACTTTTGTCAGGTCATATTTAATAGTTTAACACACACAGTTCCCATTTCTGATGATTATTATGCATTAACTATTCCGGACATGAATGTAATGTGATTTAATATAAAAGAGGCTTACAATTTTACATAAATTTGGAAAATTACACAATTGGAAATCAATATAACAGCAAAGAAGCCAGTGTAGAAAAAATATTCATTGAACAAAGAGGATTTTATTAATGACATATTATTAAATGATACAAAAATAATTAAAGAAGAAGAAAAAATTTTAATGTTAGCATAAGTGCGGCATTAAGCTTAAGATTAAAAGAGATTGTTTACAAATATTACAATTATTAATTTAGAATTTGGTAAAATCCTAGTATACGTTACGCATTTGGTGTGGTTCTCAAAAATGTCGCCAACAGCGAAATTATTGCGATTCATAACCATCAACATATGATAGCATTTCATAAACATAAAAATTCTGACTCTCAAAATGGAAGTACATAAACATATAATCCTAATCTTGATGTAGCCAAATCCATGGCGTTACGGATACTAGGATTAAGCCTAGAATTCTATTAGTCAATGAACTTTTTAAAAATTTAAATCGTCCTTGCCAATTTAAACTAACTATAAAGAGGATGTTTTGTCTTGTCTTTTACATTTTGCTTTTTCTTCTGTTCTATTGTCAAGGTGTTAATGGCTTAATCAATGGAAAAATGCTTCTCAAACCAATGCTTTGGTCTTTACATAAAAAATTGTTTTATTTACAGAATGATCTTCGACACTATTCTCAGACATCGATGGTGAACTTCGCCTTTCTTGGTGCCGCTCGAAGAATGCGAGGCACAGATACCGTGTAATCCAGGATGCCAAATTCCGAGTTTGGTGATTTTTTGGTGGATTTTCTTGTTTATCTGGCAACCTACAACTTGCACGTGGAAATCTGGAAGAATTATGTATAAAATTATATTTTGTCAACCCTAGTATGATGTCACAATACGTCATCTTGGCAACATTTTTTCTTCGCCAAAATAATTCAGAATTTGGCTTCCTAGATTATACAACATTTGTGCTGGATGCGATTTGAAGGCAGGTAGGAAATTCGTCGACAAGTCGGATTTACGATGCTTATATACAATAACTCAATACGATGATTAATTATGTGTGACGTAAATGAAACGTTTTCTGACGTCTTATATATTTTAAACCAATGAGAATTGTAATAAAGTTGCGTAATTATGAGTTCAACTTGAATGAACGAAACAACCACTTTATGGTAAAAAGGTATTGCTCAAAACTGCGGCCTATGAAGGTCTTATAAAAGCCTACAGTAAAGAATGATCATTCAAAGATACGAGATACCACTCAAAGATGACAGATCTAGGCAATATTTGCCATGGCAATGATGATTCGTGATAAGATATCCGTTTGCGTCTGAAAAGTACCTGATACTCTAGTTATTTAATGGGTCTTGAAATTGTGCCGACACCACACTTAGACTTTCGAAAACTGAAGATCCAGAGAATGGGTGGCTAATTAAACTATACTGATGGATATGTAGCTTTGAAGCGGTTGCTTAATGCTATAAAAAATACCATCATCAGACATAAATTAGATGTTATGTCATATTACGGCCAGGGGATTCTGCAGGATATTCGAGTGCTATAGGAAAGAGGTATTTAAGCATTTCAGTTGTCCAGGCGTGGTACCAACAAATCTTCGTGGTAGCTCCTTACCTTGATGTTAACATAAAACTAATGGTATGCTTTTAATGTAATAGTGGTGTGTGAAATTTTGAGCACTCATAGGAACCAAATGCTGCTTTGATATCGTTTTTGGAATACCCATTGTGTGAACTTCCATTCACACCTTCTAACCTGTTAGTTAGATGTATATCCGCACACTCCTGTTCTTGTGTAATCGGAAACGCTGAATAATTCTTCTTCGTTCACACATTTTCCCTTCGCCACACAGGTAAGAAATATCCAAACACAGAATTACTTTTCAAATACATCAACTTTTCTTTGTCTCTTTTTAAATATTTATCCTATACAAAACTGCTTTTTTGTGCAACATCAAATGGATCTTTTACCTACTTATTACTGGCCTCATTTCATCCTATTTAATGTCAGATCATTCATAAGCATTTTAACGATTTTCACCTATTAAACGTAACTTGCAAAAGCATATTTTATGTTTTTATTATTTACCATAAAATGATTGTTTCTTTCGTTACAGTTATGATCCTGAGAGTCCGCCACTTTATTACGATTCTCATTGGTTTAAAATATCCATGACGTCAGATAACGTTTCATCTACGTTACATCGTATTGAGACGGCGTGTCAATTCGACTTGTCGATGAATTCACCGCCTGCAATTAAGGCGAAGTTCACCATTGAATGTTTGAGAATATTGTTGAATTTCATTTTGTTAATAAATTGGTTTTTATACAAAAGCAAAGCAGTGGTTTGAAAAGCCGTTTTCCATTGATTCACGCCTTTAACACATTTACAATAGAACAACAACAAAAAATGAAAAAGGCATGACAAAACATCCGTTTATGGTTAGTTTAAATAGGCAAGGACGAATTAAAATTTTAAAAATGCCATTACTTAATAGAATTCTAAATCAATAATTGCTATATTTGTGAACAATCTCTTTTGAATCTTAAAACTGCCTTGCTTGAGCCAACGTTAAAAATTTTCTTATTTTTAATTTCCCTCCCCCCTCTTGATGCCCATTACTATCTTCCTGAATTTGTCGCCTCTTCATGAAAACATCTTTTGAAACTTTTTTTGAATTTTTATTATGAGATAATCAAAATGTAAAACAAAGCTTTAAAAAGAGTAAATTATCTCAGTCTGAAAAAAATAATTTATAATCTTTATAAAATTTATATTTCCATTCACTAATTTATTTTTTAAAATGAATATATTTTTAATATAGTGGCGTTACAGATCTTAAACTTTTATGAATTTTAATGTGAATCATAAAAACCTGTGTAATCTTGATATTTTATTTTAGAGTAAGAATAAAAATAAGTCATAGTGAAGCACTTACAGCTGTTTAAAGTGCTTTCGATGTTTAAAAATCTTTCGGAAATAACATTTCAATATTTATTAAGCAAAATCGAATTTTTTAAAAAATAAAAAAAAAATGTGAGATTTAACGGAAATGTTAACAATTAATGGTATTTTTGTCAACTACATAATTCATTCATAAATATAAACTTTCTATAAAATTATAAATGAAATAATATATTTCTAACTTTTTATATAATGTACAATATTGAAATAAAAATTTAAAACAATTATTGTGTTAGAGCTGTTCCCGTCAAAAATCACGAATTTAAAACTTACTTTATCTAATATTTTAGGCTAAACAAGGGAATTACATTATAATTTTCCAAATTTGATTCTTAGAATCTCATTGGTACAAATTAATAATAAATTAGCAGTTAATGTTATTGGAGATTTTGAAAACACGAATTAGGGCAAAGAGAAATTTATTTGCATTTTCGAATCTCAAAACTTTTATAGGTTCCTGAGGTTCAAAAATTTGGGAATTCGCGTTTGTGTCATTCAAAATTAAGAAACCATCTTAAATTCTCTTAAATGAGTCTTATTCTGAATCTTGAATTTAGCGTTACATGGTTCAATATTTGAAATCATGATTAACAATGTCTCAGATTCACATGAATTAAAGACATTATTATTCATATGTTTTCAAATAATAATTTTTTTATTATCTTCCTGGGGAATAACTTAAATTCTTTTACTATCTTCTAAATAAAAAATATATTTTAAAGTGATATCGTCTAAATGATATCAGTGTTTGTTATTTAGGGGTATTTATTTTGAAAAATTTATTGTTACAGATTCGGAGGACAGGAAAGGAGGACAAAGATATATGTATACTTCCTTTTTCGAATGTCATATTTCTTAGGAGTTTCAGAAGTAGGAAAATTTGCAAATTCCTGCTTCTGATTCGGAATCAAGAACTTTAAAAATTAAATTCGCCTAAATGATAATAATGTCGCCAAGTCTGGTACCCTGGGAGGAAGACCATCATGTTCTTGTTCGGTCCGCGCGAAAGAGGAGGAGAGCGACGGAACCTCTTCCATCAAAAAGATCCATCTGTCTTGTGGCAGCATTCTCCGCTGCTCGCGAAAGCAGAGTAAAATAAAATAGGAAAAAAGTTTTCTTTTTGATTACTTACTCCACTTTGAATTTAAGAAATAGCTCCCCTTCTGCTATTTAGACTAAATTGATTCTCCACTCGAAAAAATTAGACATCATCAAAAGTATCATCAGTCATAAGCAGTGCTGTTGCATCGCATTGTCCTTGAAGGAAGCATGGCTGCTTTTTTCTCTCCCTTCCCTTACATCCAATACATAATGAACACTTTTTTTTGTTTTAACTCACACTTAAAATTGGCAACTATGTTCTTAGTCGCGTCTGATTGGTCAAAGATATCCACGGGTTTTCGAAAATTATCTAAAATAATCTGGAAGTAAAGTCATTGCATATATAATTATGCATATATAATCATAATATATACTTTAGATTTATTTGAAAACATTTTGTGTTTCTTAGAAAGCATTGTTAGTATTTATGGACATAAATATAATTTAGTGTTCATTTTCTTAGACAAAAAATGAAATAATTTAAAAATCCATTTTAATTTAATATTTTTACGAAAATATTTTTCTTTCCTTTTACTGTAAGAGATATTTTAGAGAACTAACTTAAAATTATGTACTCTTATTTAGATTTAATTTAAATAAATGATTATGAGTTCAAACAATTTAATTTAAATCCCTTTTAATTTAATATTTTTACGAAAATATTTTCCCCATTTTATTGTAAGATATTATAGAGAGCATTTACTTAAAATGATATACTTATTTACATTTAATAATAAAATAATATTACTTGTGAAATTTCAGAAATTCTTTTATGTCCCTATAATTATTAAATGGTTATATTTCTATGAATTATATGATAATAAAACCTTCCACAGAAATCGCTTTATTCGGTTTATGATCATTTTGACATAACTGCGCTATTTTACTGAATATTTAATCTTTATGTTGGTTAACGCATAAGCTAAAAACATATATATATATACATGTATACCAATTGATTCTGAGAATAAAAATCACGTGGAACTATTAAATGGTTTTTTATTTTATAAACAAACAATAGCATCTTACTTTATTTATGTAAACACAGTTCCACATTCAGAAAGCAAATTTTAGTGTTCAAATTCAGAGCACCATGTTTGACATCATGTAATGGACAAATTAAAAACCGAACGTTAAGGTTTTATACGCATTTAACACACTTATTGTCTTCTGTGGAGACTTACTATAGTTGATAGGCCATATTTATAAGCTACCAGAGAGAAAACCAGGAAATTTTTCGTTAATTCTTTAAAATTCAGGTAGAAAGCAGAACCTCAGCACCCATTTTTCATGTTCGTCAGCATCAAGAATTGAACCTCGGACCTTCTGCTTCGAAGAACGTGGTATTACCACATGATCATGATAGACCCAAAACACTACCTTTATCAGAAAATGTTTCATTTTATCCTTTATAAAAGGTCATGACACACACAAGTGAAAGGTTTTATGTATGATAATACCCCTCTTTTATTTATTCTTTCTTGATGTGATGTTAAATGTATAGTTAGCAGTGTGGCATTCGATTCAATAGTTTGTGGGTTCAAATCCACACTTTGAGATGGGTCGATCAGATCTCCTTTAAACTTTAAGTCTCGGCCTAGTAAACTAAAAACTGACTATTGAGTGACAAATAAATCAAACCGATTTGGTGTGGTATGGAAGTTCAAGGACTTGGTCACATTTAATGATTGTCATTATTTGTGTATGAAAGGAATTTAAATGATCGATAAATCATTTTCAATGTTGAGAACAAACACACAAATTAAAGAAAATTGCGGCAATCAGCCATTTCTTTCTCTGAATCATATTTGAAGTACAATCAAAGAATACTCTTTAGTTTCCCCTTGAATTGAGATACAAGGTATAACCAAATCTCCCGTTCCCAGCGTTTTCCGTTAAGGCATTCATCCGGTATTTCCCCAATTAAACACCCACATTCGAATGCCCAGGTATCTGTTACCCCACGGAGGAGATGCCCGAGGTGCACAGGAGCGCTCCGAACACATCCCTCTTAGCAAACAATAAAATTTATTGCCGAATAAAACTCGTAATATATGACTCCAATAAATAAAGAGCGCGTCTCAGGTGACGCAACATCCATTTTGTGAGCACTCTTAAAAATCTGGAGCGACTCTCGCTAAATCGACTTCTTTGTTTGCAGTGTCAACACGGCTTTATGGCTCCAAGTGCAACGGCACTTAATGATACATAACTGCAAAGAAGAGCTCTCGTCTTCGCGTTTGCTCAGGTTCAACTGCTGCGGAAACCCTTTTACGAGGTTTATCTTTAAAAGAGTCTCTTGCCGGGGCAAGTGTGAAAAATATTTTAAACTTCGGAAATTAAATTAAGTTAGATGCTTTTTTCCTTGCCTTCAAACGTTTAGTATGAGGAAAAGGACCAGTGCTCTAGTATGCAGTAAGAATGTCAATATAATAAACAGGTTCGGTAAAAAAATTGGTTAACATTGAATTTATTTAATTGTATAAAAAACTGATTAATTAAATGCATTGTATAAAAATTTAATTAAATAAAAACAAATTTTATGACACTGAACAATTAGAAAACATTGGTGCCTTAGCTTAGTTCTGAAAAGCATCTTTATAGCAACTGAAAGGACACGAGCTCTATACCCGACCCAACCGATAATCCTCTGCCTTCACAAATAGTGGCTGGGACATATGAATAAGATAACGTTCCCAGTATCCTCCTAGAAAATGGCATCTCTTGATGGGGCAGGTCAAATCTTAGGTCTTCTTCTTGGTCCCTGCTTCTTAATTGCGAGAATCCGTCCACCATTGAGCCTACGATGACATGGCCGCAGTATGAAATGCCCTCATTTCTTCCCCTTTTAGTGTCGAAATGTTTCTATTCCCTGTGGCTGAGCATGAGATGGAAAAAAACAGAAAAACGAATTGAATACATACAAGTTAAATGAATTCAAATTTGAAATAAAGTTTAAACAAATTAACAACTCACAGCTATAAATAATTTCATACAATGGTGGTGAAATGAAAGATTGAGAATCCGATTTATACACTCGTGATGAAACAAATCGAAATGCAGAAAATTCACACCGATTTTGAAATGTCTTTTAAAGCTGAATCCAATAAAAGTGGAGTGTTAACCATAGTGATAAATATTTTATTTATTATCATACTTGTAAACTTTCATTCCGAATTAGTTAGTTAGACCATCAGTTACCGCAGGTCATAATTTTCTGTGAAAAAAGTACACCTAGTATTCGCGGAAAAAATTGAAATCTGCAAGATAGCGATATTTAATATTTTTTATAATCATATGTTTCATTATTTCCATTCAGTTTACTGTTCTACGAAAGTTCACTGTTTTACCTCACGAAAGAATCAGTTAAAAATATGACGAAAGAGGTAAGAAATGTTTCAATTATTAGCATTGAAGTCGGGAGTTTTTTCCTCTGCATCCCAATGTAAATATTATTTCCGATTGACGTCGTATAAGGAAAACCGAAAACGCATTCAAAGCCGAGAGTAAAAACAAAACTTTTTCAATTTTTAAAAAAATAATAAATATTATTTCTATTTATCGTCTTTCCAAAATTTAAAAAATAATTTAATTAATAAATTAAAAATCAATATAATTTTTTTAAATTTAAAACAAAATTTAATTAACGCGTAATTTAAAAAAATATTATGTTAATAAATATTAAATATTTAAAAAACGTTAATAAATATTAAATATTAAAAAAAACCTAACTTAATGAGAATTTAGAAAGAAGAGGAATCCGATGCTCACTTATTTCATCCCTATTCCCAAAAATTACGCGGGGGTGGCGATTTAAAAAAAAGTGAAAGAACCATACGCCTCCGCTCCAGAGAATGACCTTTCAGTTAAACCATGGGTTCCCAAACTTTTTTTTCTCGTGGACCTCTTTCAAAATTTTACTATTTTCGGTAGACCCCCTGCTGCTACATTTCTAATATATTCCCAAAACTCCTAAAAATATCACCCCAGATTGGAGGTGTTAAGATGAAAAAAGTAGCACATTTTCTTTTGTGCACTATTTATTAAAATAATACTTGTACTATTATCTATTGTTCTATTCAATTGTGTTTGAATTGAGTTTTGAATATTTTTAGTACCTACCTAGTGAATGATGCAACCTACCTACGTTGATAGGTAAATCCAAGTCAAAATTTTTGTTCTTTATTATGAAAACTAGAAAATATTTCGTGAACCCCCACTTACAACTTGTGAACCCCTGTTTTCTTTTCACGTCTACGTAGACCCCCGTGTGATCTCCTATGGAACCCTGGGGGTCCACCTGGACCACTTTGAGAATCTATAAGTTAAGCAGTCATCCGAAAGTGATAAGAGTATTTACTAACAAGTGGCCTACAAGCTTTGTTGAGTATTATAAGTGTTAACATGTATATAATAATTTTAATAAATTAATTTCCTGTTTTATAATTTCAACTGAGATAAAAAAATAAAAATTAAGAGGTCAGCGCAATTTCCTCTCCAAATTTCTAAATTGCATCAACCAAAAATTTGAGATCTTCTTAAATGTGAACATGCATGGCCAATATATATTATTATCGATCACGAAAGTATCGAACACATAACACTCTGAAATCGAAAGAGTTTTCATTCTCCTAATGACCATGGATTCAGTAAATATCTTTGTAGATAACATAACTTTATTTTGTTTGTCCGCTCAGTTTTGTATACAAGGTTGAATTGAGAACGGGGTGTGTGAAATGAAATAAAACTTACATCAGAGAATGCTCATCTCTATCTAACTTAAAATAAAAGCGACGTTTCTATTTCGAAAATTCGACTATGATTTTTTGATCAATTTAAACTGTAAATAACGCAGATTTGAACTCTCATTAAAATTGCTTATGCCGTGATAATTTAGCGAAGGAATATTACGATGGAATATAATTTAACGATGGAATATTTCCCGTAGCCTTCTTTCTATTAGAACCGAAGCGTGTGGTTATTAGAACCGAAGCGCCAACCGAAGCGGTTGATATTAAATTGCTCTTGCCACCCCTCCCCCGCATTTAAAATTGCTATCAATGGAAAACCACAAACGTAGAGAAAAAATGTGGTTATCATGATGTTCACTATTCATTCTGAATTCTCATGAACTAATTTTTTTTAATGTAACGATATTAAACTGCTCTTCAATTTTTTAAAACATAACTTTTGCTCACTGCAGCGTATGTCTTTACGCTTTTCTCAATAAGCCGCAGATAGGAAATAAATTGGAAAAGAGTCTCGATTTCAGTGTTTGACAACTTTGTAACTGAAGGAAAATTTCAAGCGTTCTTTTCTTCCTTCCATGATCCTTTGATTCATTGCGTTCAATTCTTCATTTGATTGATTGATTATCCCAACTGGCTTATGCCTGATATTTCATTTGAAACAGCTTTTTGAGTAGAACTAGGTAGTAAACATCAGTATTTTTTAAATCTAAATTTTTACTCCATACATGATTTCCACTGGCAGCTAAAGCCCCGCAAAAGTTAGTAATTTTGGTAAACTAGGTTAAAACTAAATCGGAAGCTAATTATGTTGCCAAGTGGTAGGACAGTGTTTGTTGGGGTGAAAAATCCCAGTTTTGTTCCCAGACATAAAATAATGTGAAACAGATGTTGATTCTATTTTTATGTATGTACATCTGTCAGGTTGAGAACTTAAGAGTTTCCCAAGTGTCTTCCCTTACGATGAGTGAAAATGGCCCTAATTTACTTTACAGCCAAGGCCTTAGCCTCCACACAATCTTTTAGAAGGACACGGTGGCCTGGTTGGTTAGGCGTCGTTCTCATTATCGGAAGGTTGTGAGTTGGAATCCCGGCTTAATCAAAGATCTTTCGTGTTCGCTAAAGTTGATTGGGTCAAGTTAAAACTGGGCGTGTTCTAATGAAATATTTTCACCATTTAACGTTGTTTCAAATAATGTTCTACATGCATCGTAAATTGTAACAAAAAGACTATCGACATATACAAACACATAAATTAAATACCCCTATTTAGGTAATAAGCATTTATACTTTCGCGTAAAAATGCACAATTAGTTTTGGAAGAACTCTTTTTCCATTCTTTGGACTGAGACCGCGTTGGCCTAGTTGGTAAGAGCGTTCGATCTCGTTATCGGAAGATAGTGATTTCAAATCTTGTCCCAATAGAAGATCCGTTGTCTTCGCTAATGACAGCTAGAGCACATTAAAACTGGGCGGGATCGCAATGTCCTCCAAGTGAAATGATACCTCTGGGGATGGTAGACCAAGTATTGGGGGTCATCTGCTAGGTCCCTGCTTCAAAATCACGAAGACTCCACCCGGCTGCTTCTATTTAACTGGTACAGTCACAAACAGGACTAGGTACAGGGAAGCATGCTGGTGCAACAACAACAATTTTTTCTCTGTCTCCAGTCTTCCACTTCCAGCTGGTTGTCTTCAAACGTTTTAGGTCTATCAGCACGTCATCCAACCATCTTCTTTTTGGTCTGTTGCACATTGGCTTCCAATATAAGAGTTTTGGTACAACGATTGTCAGTTTGATGTGGCCTTGTCAAGGTAAACATTGTGCCTTTATCCATCTCACTATGTCTTGGCATTTAATGAGTACCTCTATTCAGTTATCCAAAAAGGTGAAATGTAAGTGGTAAAAGATTCAAAATATTATTCCGCTATTAAGCCGTACTTTCGAAGATGCCAAATACTAAATCAAGACTGCGGGAAAAGTATAACTCATATTCCAGTATATAATGTCAAAGCCATTAATATTAATTTCGAATCTCTGATGCACTGTATGTGAGAAAACGAGGCTTGAAAAAGACGTCGCTTTTCGAGGATCAACACGATCTTCGACTCGGAGGCATTATCTTCCGAAAAACAGATGCGTGAAAAGGCGCTGCAATTAAAAAGAGAAATAGAAAGGCGGAAAGGGATGGAGAAGGAAGGTTTGGCAAATTGCATCATAACTTTCTTTTGCTGCCTCTTCATCTCCGGCAGCGAAATGGATGGCAGGCCGAGGAAAAGTTTTGCGTTTTAATGAAATTTAATCACCCCTTTTCCCCTAGATTTATGAGCGGCTCGAGGAAGGTGAGGGGGATGGAAAAGGGGGAACGCGAAATTAATTATTCCACAAAGTTTCTTTCAGGTGTCCATGTTCCACTCTCTTTCCTGGGTGAGGGGATCCTGATAAATTGGGGCAGGGGGGGGTTGCCGAGTTGTTCGCAACTAGACACGTAAAAATTCTCGTTGCGAATGGAATCGAATACCAAGAGGCAGAAGTTCGCTCCGTTTCTAAAAGTTTAACTTGTTGAAATTTCTCCCACTTCAATGCGTCAAATTCAAACGGGACCGGTCCATTTCTTACTTGTTGTTATTATTTCTTACTTCTGCTACAGCTCTGGTGTCAGATTACTGCAGGTAAAAATATGAACTGTGTGATTGGTTATGGAATGCAACATTCAGTAGAGCAACCGTGTGCATTAAAACATTTATATACTGGTTTTAATTGCAAAATGTGTTATTGATTTTAATCACCTATTTGATAAAAGCATTCTTAATGTAAGGCGGTTGCAAAACGTTTTCTGTACTCATAGCTTACCATCTTTCCATAGAATGCAAGAGATGCGAATTTTCCTGATATCAACCCTTGTAATCAACCCCCTCTCTTAAATGAGAAAGCCACAAATGTAGCATTCATTTAGCGCTTTTCAATAATGTCAGGATCGAACCAATTGTTTTCCTTTTGAAGAATACTGTTGATCTTTAGATTTCGGTACTTCTTGATTGCAAATCCGTTATCAATGAAAGCAGATTTGATCCTGAGTGGCATGCTATAATATTTAAGCTAAATATCCATTAGTTACTCAAAGCATGCATGGCAGCTTATGCATGATGTGGATATTTAAAGAGGAAGAGGCCAGCTCGGATACAGAGCTAGTCATTTGCCCCTGATACAAAGTTTTGAGTTTTTATGCAGAGTTACATTATAAAATGTATTCTACATCACCATAAATAATCCATTGGGGAAATCTATAACAATTTAAAAGTACAGATAATTGAAAGTTAATAATTCAATAAAAATGTGAATTATTTCAGTGAAAATTTATCAGGATCTACTTTAGCCAAACAGGCACAAACATTGCTTTGGTATAAATGACGCATAAGGTTCAATACTGGACTCAACCAAAGACTGTAATCATACTAATAGGGCTTATAATGTTAAGAGTTTCATAATATCCAATGTGTCTCCGTATGGTAGATGCATCTCAGGAGTCAACTTCGTCGATTGAGCATGGTGAAAATCTAAGCGATGGTTGGCTGTATTTGAAGGTTCTGTCAGTAGAAATAAGCAACCGAAGACATAAGGCAAATAACTTGACCTTAAAAATACATAAAAATACTGTTTTTAAATTTTATTTCCTAGCATATTCAAGTTTTAAGAAGTATGTTATAGATTTGAAATTCATAAAATATTCCGATGTAAATGCATTGATCATAGGAGAGCAACCTCGTATGCAAGTGATAAATGTGGGCTTAGGTTTTAATTATTTGATTTATATAATAAATTCACAATATTATACAATTTTGAAAAACGATATCCACTGACAACTGAGAAAGTCGACATCTGAGCTGACACCATCACCTCCAAACCACACCATGATATCAGAGATTATTTATAAACGCAGAGAATATTTAATGTGCATGCATCTTCCTTCACAGTAGTTTTTAAATAAATAAATTCTTTGCTATATGATTTACAGATTTGAAGATGTGTCAAGAAACTCACTATGGCCTATTGATAGAAGAACGCTCTTCATAGCCTGAGTTGGATCCCAGCCAATCTGCTTTCTGCATGCACGCATATCGGATGAAGGCTCTTGGAGCTGTTCAGGTTTTCTTCTTTGTGATATGTGATTATATGAAAGGACCTTTTGGAAGGCAAGTATCCAGTGCATGCTTTAAGAACTTTACATAGCTGTGTAGGCGAGCTTCGAACTGTATCTTAAGGTTAACTGGTTTGGAATATTCGCCCATTACCAAATGCCTCATATTTTGAATCACGGTCAGGTGACGTGGTCACATTCGAGATACCGCCCTCCTCCCCACATCCATGCCACACTACAGGAAGGACTGCAGACGTTACAAAGGGACTTGGTCAAAAGAAAATTTATTGCACCTTCTTGCTGTTAAGGTGTTCAATATGGTCTGTCTAATAAGGTGCACCAATAATAAGAGGATTAACCACGTGACTCTTTGGAATCTGAAATTCATCTTTATCACTTAATATTAAATAAAATTCATATCAACCGCGGTACATATGTATTAGGATGCTCATGTTGACGGTTCTCATTCAAAACCTGTTTTCACCATCTTTCAATCAAACTACCAACGATAAAATGAATACCATTCCGAAGAATATTCCACATTGATTTAGAGTTTTTGATTTAATTGTGTATAGGCAGTATCTTTTATCTAACGTGCTTTTTTTCGAGTAACACAGTATAAAGATTTATTTACCATTAGTTAGAACAAAAAGTGTCTTACATTTCATCAACAGTTAATATTATAGCAGACATAGTTATATTGTAAATATAAATGAATCATATTAATCGATGTTATTAAAATAGAACATAAATCAGTGATATTGATCAAACATTTGTTTATACTTCGTTACATGTTTGATCAATATCAAAAACGTAAGCAATGGTTTCAAAATACATTGAAATTAGAAATTTTACTTCGCGAGACATTACTCAAAAACTTTGCCAAGATATGTATCACACACAGATTTTTTGCATTTATTTATTTTTTATATAGTTAATTATATTATAGTTTAAAGAAGTATATATATATATAGATATAAACTCTAACAGTGATGATTAAATCAAATCAACCATACAAGGAATAATCAAGAAAATTTTTAGTTTTAATAAAAATTTCAAAAGAATTGGTTTTATAAAAAATTTTGTATTTTTTATCTCATATTATACACTAGACTTTCAGAATTTTAAGAAAGCTGTAAGGAAAAAGAATTAACTCTAATTAGGGATTAAATAGTTATATCTTTTTTCGAAAGAACAAGCGTTTATCGCATTAGAAATCATATTCGAACTTAACTATAATAGCTATTAAACCTATATTACAGTGCTGACCTTAATACATTTTCTATACGATTTATCAACAAAACCGATTTTTGATTTATTAAAACAATTTAATTTTGACTATTAATAAATCTTAATGTCTTCCCCCAATTTCAATTTTAATAATGCGTCACAATATCAATTTCATAAAATTCATTATAAGGAACATCCGTCACATTCATTATAAGCAATTGTTGAATAGTAAAAGAATATAGATCAGATAATGATTCTTTTAACTATTTCAAAATGGTTCCTTTTGTCGTATTCTTAAATTATCCAAATAATTATTTTGATAATTTATGAAATTGAACATTTTAAGTTTGAATTCTCCGTCATAATTGTAATTTCTGAATATGCGTACTAAATTTCATAATAAGTAACATCATTATCAATGTCACACATCAAATACTGAACGTAAATATAGTTCAATATAATGATTACTTTAAAAATTTCATGGTAGCAATTTTTATCGCATTTTTAAATTATTATAACATTTTTTTAGTAATATTTTTGATATTTTTGATTGTTCATAACTTTTTACTTTTTGAGTTTCGGTCCTAATTTAGTTAATTTCTTAAAATGTGTACTAAAATTCATTATAAAGAACATCACGCTGAAAAAAGTTACCTATATAATATTCAAATTATAAAGTATAACTGAGATGATGACTTTTTTAACAAGTTCAGAAAAGTTCTTTTATCACATTCTTGAGCGATCAAAAAATCTATGATTTTGGCAATTGATATGAATCTTTATTTTTCTGAATTTAAATTATCATCCATCCCAATAATGAATCATTTAAAATAAGTGTTGAAATTCTAATCAGAAACATCGTTCTCAAAAAGTTAAACGTAAATACGACTCAGATAATGAGTACTTTATCGATTCCAGAATGGTTATTCCTTTCATCGAATTATAAATGGTTGAAATCTTCGAAAGTGATCAAATAAAACTGTTTTGAGATTAACGTTTTCGAGTGTCCTCGATTTTTGTCTAAAATTATATATTTTTAGGCAAATGACAGGCATGTCTCGAAGAATGGCGCTGTTATGGAAACGTCAGCGCGCGCTGCAATTTCCCACGGTTTGTCGCGTAAGCGCAGATATTGCACAATCCGCGTTGCACCTTGCTTTAATTAAGCCACGTAATCGACAGAGACAATTACGGACAAAGACATCCAGGGGCTGCAACATCCGCAACTGGACTCGTCGCTGGCCCACTCTTAGAGGCAAGTGTGCAGCCCAACTAATTAAAAATGCCTCACAATTACATGTGTTTTACGACATAGAACTGTCAGGATTCGTAATGCCTGGAATATTCTCGCATCAGCCCACCCTCCCATCTAATGTATCCTCTAAAACAGCGACATTCGCTTTAAACGGCGGTGGGGAATATATATATATATATTCTCCATCCCCCCCTTACGGAGTGGACCCTTCATCGGGTATAAAGCAACAACTGTCGGACGCCTGCTTCAGATATTGATTGGGTTTAATTAATGCCCCTTGCTTTGACAAGAGCTGAAAACGCCAGATGTTTTCATTGATCGGGGCAATCGGTGCACCCTTCCTTCCCTCCTTCGGTTCCACTAATTTATATTTTTGACAAGTTAATTTTACACGCCGCTGAAGCACTAACTAATAGCCGATAGCCCTCAAAAAGTAAGACTGCCAGACTTTATAGTATTGCTTCTTTTCGCCGGAACACCCCTCGCTTCTCTCATCCAAGTGGTTTTGCTTTTTCTTTTATCATCTCTTTCTTCTGCCTTTTTTTTGTTTTTCCCCTTTTATTTCTCGTCTTGCTTTTTCTGTTATTTTCTTTCGAACATTTTGTCTTGGTGTTCATCGACTCGCATTTTTCTATATTCAAAATCAATAAAAAAAAGGAAAATATAACTGAAGATTGTGAAAAAAAACGATATCGATGGTAAGTATTTGAAAATAAAATGACAAATAGCAATTTTTTTTATGTGTTTTACCACCAAAATAATTTGCGGTCAATGAGCGTAAAAGATTTGTGAAATAAATTATGAGATGCTGGAAGGATTTGTGCTTTACCCTGGCTTTTGAGATCGATTCCCATGGTTTCATAACCTTTGTTTACATCAACCTTTCCTAATCCATCTGTAATATCTGAAGTACTTTAAAAAGACCGAATTGTGAACCTTGAAGTAGAATACGCGGTGCCACAAAGTAGTAATAAGGTATAATAAAGGAAGAGTAGATTATCTAGTACCCCAAAAAATTTAATAACGTTTGTTGTTGTTTCCAATCCCCGTGATCAGCAAAGCTGGATCGGGTCCATGAGTCCATTCACCCTAAAAAAGTCACGCACCGGAAGGGGATCCGGAATCAGGTCTTGCTAAATTTAATAATAACTGTAAATATTAAAGTCAAATAATCAAATGTATGGCATCTGAGATCAACGTGAAGACGTATGACGAGTATTAAGAATTGCGACCCAGTTAAAAGTCCGGTACACTCTGCAATGGACATTTATAATTGGATTTAAAGGGTGAGTGCACGACTCGTTGTGAAAAATGGAATATATTTTGATGCTCCATAGTGGATGGACTAATAGCTGAAATCTGTCTCAAGATATTTTTTTACGAAATGTCTTTCCAGAGCATTTTTTCATGGATAGTGGACAATTTACTTGTGTTGCTAAGGGAAACTCCACTACCACTTATCAAGAGAGGTGTACATGCAAGAAGCCAAAATACGATATCCATTCTACAATATTATGATCAAAGTTTGGACTTCCTACACTTTTAGGCCAAGCTGAGCTCCAGTGAATATCTTGATACACTTAATAACTCTCTCGACCTATTGTTAATATTTTGACATTGTTATTAATTAAAATGATCGCATTGTAGACTTCAAAAAGGCAAGTTGGTCAAATGAAGAGATTGATTTCATTTTAAGGAAATCAATGATTTATTAATAGTTGCTGTTATATTAATTTTCCTTAAATAAAAAATGATTTTCCTAAAATGGGTGGGTTTTTATAAGGCTAATCGTAATCGAAAATGATTAAGAATATAGTTATCTTCAGAAAAGTTTAGTTAATCATTTTCAGTAGCTAAGAGTATCATCGAAAATCCAATATACAAGAGATTACGAAAAAAAAGAACAGATACCGTTAACTAACAATAGGTACTTTATCAACGATAAGTATTTAATCAATGATAATAATTAGTAATAATTTGATGATAGTAATAAATTAAATACAGTAACAGATAATGATAACAATAAGGTATAAAAGTAATTTATCTAGAAAAATGCATTATGATTTGTATCATTGACCATTTCAGACACAACTTCTTTCAAAATACCATAGTCATACAGAATAATGCAAATAAAGGAATACAGGTTAAAATCCCCAGTTGGTACTCTATCAGCGATGATAAGTCGTAGGGATTCAATAATAGCAAGGGAATGATTATTGAGTTTAATTCCTTCCCTTGAGCCACTGAATCTATGGAGTTGCCTGAAACACGAGTCCAAATTTAGAAAATCTCGAAAATGATTTTCTAAGATTGGACTACCTAGATTAAATGTTTGAATTCTCGTATCTCAAACACTACTACAAAGACTACCTTTCTTACTCTCCCCTACATGTAGATATCTAGAAAAATGTCAATCAAGGTGAAAAGTGTCCTAAAAAAGAAAGGCCATCTTCAATTACCATTACTCTTTTCTCTTATTCTTTCATGCATGTACAATTTCTGTATATGAAAGTTATCAACTATGAAATTCAGTATTTATTGCTATACAGCCATTACATCTGGTATGATATAGTCTAAGAAATAATTTTCTCCAATAGCATACTACGAAATCATGATGCCCCTTTACAATGCGAATATCGTCTTTATTTTGTCACTCATCTTTCCAACGATATTTGTCTGGTCATGGCCTTATTTCTTGCAGTACAATGAACTGTCTGTTACTTTCTGTTTGATTATGACAACGATATCTTGAAGATTTTAATGTCATCAAGAAAATTCGTTTCGAGTTCTCGAGTGTTTTGTGGTTGTTTAATTTTCCTCTGACTTTTTGCCGAAAAAATACTATTCGGAAAATCCATTTTAAACATTTCAGCATATCGTTCGAACTCATTCAACAAAATATTCATTTTTCAGTTTTGGGACAAATATTCCATTATAAATTCTTTGCCCAAAATTTTAAATTTTATATGTGTGTGATACAGTAGAGTTTTAGAATGAAGTAATTTGATAATCCTAAATAAAATTTTAAACTTCTAGTGAAAAATAATTGCTGATGCAAAGTGAGAGAAATTTAAAATTGATTAACAGTAATAATCAATAACAATAATTAGATTTATAAAAATATACTTCTTTTTAGTAGAGACTAGCAATGTCGACCATACCCCATTCAAAGATCCTCTGGGTGGTGAGATTTGTCCACTTTAAATTAGAAGATTTTATCGCATTGAAATGGTCGGGATGTTTATGGAAAAAGACTTCAGATCAAATGCCTGATATTTCACCACTTCAAGGCACAACCTCTCGGTATGTGATAGAACGTATTCCAGATTGTTATCAATTCCTCAGTGTCTAACTTTGGTATGATACAAATGCTCAAATATTCTTATATATAAATTAAACTAAACGCGCGCCACGACAACCTATCGGGGGGGGCAAGACTTACAGTGTCCATGTATGTTTTCATGACCGAGGAGGGGTGTGAAACATGTGTCCGTTAGGTGGTCGACCCAACGTGAAACCCCCAGTGTTTAGTTCACAAATATACTTGGTACTCAGTTTTATCAACTCACTGAAGAGGTGAAAGGCTGAATACTTGTTGTTGTGACATTTGGAGAAACCAAACTCGCTATCCCATTGGCTGCCCGAGTTTAAGTCAGTAGGGTGAATCTTTCGCTTAACTAAAGCACCACAAAGGTGAAAGTACGACTTTGCTCTAAACTCCTCCGATAGATGGCACCACCTGAAGATCTACCCCCTCAATTTTGACATTGATCTGAAGGAAGAGGAATGAAAAGCTGAATACCTATATCTACAAATTAAAAAACTTTTGAAACAACTTCTAATATATAACATAATTATACTTAAATTGTACATAAATATTATCATTTATTGAGAAAAATATGTGTGGGAAATTATTAACGAAGCAATTTCTATTTTGACTTGTAATTCATTAAAAGAACTGCAAATAAAGAATTAAATTACGTTAAAAAGCATAACGATTTTTTATAAATGAAAATTTTGTCAATATTTACTGAATTGCAAAAGTAGTATTTTATATTTCAATTCAAACATCAATTTACTATTTTATTTAAATTCTATTATAATGTTATCCCAATATGAATATCGGAAATTAAAAAAAATATGAGATATTTTTCTACTGATTTTTTATGATTTTTATAATTTATTCTATTTTTGAGGCTTTATTGTGTATTATCTAAATAAATTTACTTCGCCAACACTGCAATATTAAAATTCTGCAAACTAATTCTCAGACTAATATTAAAGTGAAAATTTGGAGCGTATTGAATTTTCATAATTGATATACGTGATTCAGCTCCCAATTATTGGAAATATGCACCTAAAAGACGAAATAGATATTATTTCACAATTTTCCCCACTTCGTTGGAATGGAAGGGGAAAAAATGGAAAACCAAGCCAGCGAATTACAGTAAAATAAAAATTATTAAGCGTCTACTTCTGCTAATGGACTTTTCTGGAGCGCCAGCATTTGCAGTAACAGAGCGCACTTGTTCATTACGAATGCATCTCACGTTCAACACGACTTGGCTCCGCCTACTCTTAAGCTGGATTATTATACCAACCTCAGGACGATACCTATATTCATATAATTTGGCAGAGGGCGCAGTTATCATTCCTCAACTGACTAGTTGCCAGTTGAAATTTCCAGCAAATGAATGTAATCGAAACCATTAACGGTTGCAGTGAACAATAAAAAATGAAAGATAGAAAAAGAATCCCAGCCGAACTGCTGCGTTTATTTCTGCAGCTCCGTTTCCAATGTGAACACGACTGAACATTAATCATTGTTATATATAAAGGTCAAAATCGTAATATATATGTACACACAGTAACAGGCAACAAAATTTTCGAGAAATTGAAACTCAGCTGCTATTATTACTTGGATCTTTTTCCAGATATTTTTTTGTATCTTCTTACAGGCAGGATCACGTTTCGCAGCTCATCGAAGTTCATATTTTTTCCCCTACTTCGAACGATTTCAATACTTTCTTTCATTTCCTCCCCTATTAAAAAGTTCGTCTATATGTAAAAATAAAATTATTTTAACCCTTACTACACACTTTCTCTTTTTTTGAGTATAATTAAGAAAGGTAATACCTTTGATACATTGATGGGAAACATTTCATTGATGAAAATATATTAAATATTGATAAAAATGCACTTTAAAGTGAATTTTTCAATCACGGCAAAAAGATTTCAAAGTCAGATGTTCATTAATTTCATTTGATAATTATAAAATGTGAGATGAAAAAGTTATTAAGTTCATGTAACCTTAAATATTTTCTGTGTGAATCTCGATTTAGATAGTATAAGGAAAGGATTGGTTTCATTTTTATGATTTTTTCTGCTGTGTTTACTATTAAACAAATAATGAAAATTTAAAACTCTACACTTTAAAAGGAACCTTTTAATCACGGCAAAAAGGTTTCAAAGTCAGTTGTTCATTAATTTCATTTGTTAATTATAAAACGAGAGATGAAAATGTTATTAAGTTCATGTAACCTTAAATCTTTTCTGTGTAAATCTAGATTTTGATAATATAAGGAAAGGATTGGTTTCATTTTTATGATTTATTCTGCTGTGTTTACTATTAAACAAATAATGAAAATTTAAAACTCCACACTTTAAAAGGAACCTTTCAATCACGGCAAAAAGGTTTCAAAGTCAGTTGTTCATTAATTTCATTTGTTAATTATAAAACGAGAGATGAAAATGTTATTAAGTTCATGTAACCTTAAATCTTTTCTGTGTAAATCTAGATTTTGATAATATAAGGAAAGGATTGGTTTCATTTTTATGATTTATTCTGCTGTGTTTACTATTAAACAAATAATGAAAATTTAAAACTCTACACTTTAAAAGGAACCTTTCAATCACGGCAAAAAGATTTCAAAGTCAGATGTTCATTAATTTCATTTGTTAATTATAAAACGTGAGCTGAAAATGTTATTAAGTTCGTGTAACCTTAAATCTTTTCTGTGTAAATCTAGATTTAGATAATATAAGGAAAGGATTGGTTTCATTTTTATGATTTTTTCTGCTGTGTTTACTATTAAACAAATAATGAAAATTTAAAACTCTACACTTTAAAAGGAACCTTTCAATCACGGCAAAAAGATTTCAAAGTCAGATGTTCATTAATTTCATTTGTTAATTATAAAACGTGAGCTGAAAATGTTATTAAGTTCGTGTAACCTTAAATCTTTTCTGTGTAAATCTAGATTTAGATAATATAAGGAAAGGATTGGTTTCATTTTTATGATTTTTTCTGCTGTGTTTACTATTAAACAAATAATGAAAATTTAAAACTCTACACTTTAAAAGGAACCTTTCAATCACGGCAAAAAGATTTCAAAGTCAGATGTTCATTAATTTCATTTGTTAATTATAAAACGTGAGCTGAAAATGTTATTAAGTTCGTGTAACCTTAAATCTTTTCTGTGTAAATCTAGATTTAGATAATATAAGGAAAGGATTGGTTTCATTTTTATGATTTTTTCTGCTGTGTTTACTATTAAACAAATAATGAAAATTTAAAACTCTACACTTTAAAAGGAACCTTTCAATCACGGCAAAAAGATTTCAAAGTCAGATGTTCATTAATTTCATTTGTTAATTATAAAACGTGAGCTGAAAATGTTATTAAGTTCGTGTAACCTTAAATCTTTTCTGTGTGAATCTCGATTTAGATAGTATAAGGAAAGGATTGGTTTCATTTTTATGATTTTTTCTGCTGTGTTTACTATTAAACAAATAATGAAAATTTAAAACTCTGCACTTTAAAAGGAACCTTTCAATCACAGCAAAAAGATTTCAGACTCAAATATTTATTAATTTTAAAACGTGTGATGAAAAAAATTAAGTTCGTGTAATCTTAAGTACTTAAATCCTTTCTCTGTGTGAGTATCTAAATATAGATAATATATTTCTTAATAGAAAGTCTTGGTATCATTTTTAGAATTTTTTTCTGTTGCTTTTATTAGTAAACAAATAATGTTGTTATTGCTATTATTTCCTTTTTATTTTAAAATATTATAGAAATATCTGTTTATAGTTTATATAATAAAAGTTTTCGACCAAATGTTTATTGTAGTTAAAATAGTGAAATATTTAGCAAGTGAAATCTTAAGAGCAAAGAAATCTTAATCAAGATCTTTATTTGGCTTCAAATATAATAAAAATTTTAATATTCTGATAATTGAAGTTAATTGATTCGTTAATTGAATTGAAATGTATTTGACGACTTTTATAAACATTAGAAATATCGTTAAAACATTTGTTAACCTGTAGCAATATGTACCACTAAATTTTAATGTGATCAAAATATCCAAACTCAAATTATGAAGCGTTACTTTTAAAGGAAGCAATACACTAACAAATCAAATAAAATTTCAGAAAAAATCACTAATTTTTCTACACAAGGTTATTTTCTACATTTTTTTTATATTTCTCTTTATTTGGCATAATTAGAAATTTCTATCTGATAATTTTCATCACATTATTAGAAATGTATCAATATCATGACTTCGATTATTAAAAATGGATAAAAGTGTTTATTTTATCTACAATTGTGTATGCATAATTCGTAAGTTAAATATTAAATAAGTAAATGTAATTAATTGTATGTATAAATCATTATGTTGAAATAAATGCACATAAAAATAAAAATACTTAAAATTGTAAATGTAATTAATTGTAAATGTTGAAATAATTGTACATAAAAATAATTAAAATTGTAAGGGTAATTGTAAAAAAATAAATGTAAATTCAATATGTAAAACGTTACTTTGTATTTAATTGCTTTATTTTCTAAACCTACCATAAAACGCTTAGAAAATCTGTGCGAGTTTGGCGTGATTTTTCCAATTTTTGTACCATGCCCTGAAAAGTTATCCCGCCAAACTAAATTACGATACTTTGCACAATATCAATCAACTTGAAACAAATTACTATTCAAATGCTTTAAGAATTACTACTAAACAAAACAAATTTCACTTACGTACACAATCACGTTACATCATAAAACGCAGGTTACATGATGCAAACGTAAGAAATCATTCTGACGCAGCAAACTAGTTTGACGCAATTTATTGCCGTGCTGGCAACTAGGAATATGCCAAAGAAGCAAAGTTAGCTGACGCTGGCATATTCAAGAGCTTTCTGAAACTAAATAACCCCTAAAACTAAATGGTGAATTAAATCAAAATTTTTGGGTTAAAATTACAGAAAAAAACTAATGTAAATGGCTTCTGGTTGATCCTGGTTACTTCTGAAATGGAGTCATATTGAGACATCTTCAATGCTAATGAAATCCGACCGATATAAGTAAGTTCTCAATAATTATTTGGAAATCAATCACCAAGAGAGATTCATTTTCAAATATCGTGATATCGACAGTCCTTTAAGAAAAGTGTCAAATAATGTATTATTGAAGATTGTTTATCCACATATTTAACTTGAAATGGTTTAATAAAAACGTAAGAAGTGAGGTTTTTGTGGTATTCGTTTTGATATCATAACGTTTTAAGTTTAATTTTGTTTGAAAACGAATGTGCAAAATTGTTTGTAAACCAGAATCACCAAGGGACAAATTCATAGTAATCATAAATAAATATCGAAATTCACAAATGCAGCCAGTTTAAGAAACTATTGAAAAGAATAAAGTTATATATCATGTAACATTGGATGTAAAAAAAATAACAAAATAACTAAAATAGTGAGTTAAAAGGTGATGTAAGAATATTTGATCATAAAATATTAAGAGAAAGATGTATGGACTCATTCAGGTGAATAGCCATCTATGGAGAATAAGAACTAATAAGAAAATAGAAGCTCTCATTAAAGACAGCAAAATTTTTACCTTGTCTCGGCAACATCGAGCGACAAACTTATAATTGCGTGACAAAATTCTTATGTAGGAAGCCAAGGAACAAGAGAATAAGGGGAAGATCAAAAAGAAGATGGCTGGCGAATGAGCTGAATGACCCTAAACTTTTGAAGATAACCAACTGGAATAAAAAGTGGAGACCGATCGTCTAGAAAGATGTGCTATAGGCAAAGGCCCATCCCTGGCTATAAAGTCAATCAAGAAAAAGAGGAGAGTAAAAAGCCCAAAAAGTAAAAGCCTAAGCAACTTTTCATTGAGGAAACAAAGAATATTCAAAGAGGTGGAATGGCCATTAGAAGATACCAGCTGTGGAAGAAAACCTGAATCCAGTGTAGGAAAGACTTGATAAGTTACAAATAAGTTGGCTCTAATGCAAGAAAAAAAAAACAGCATAAACAGTGTTTGAATGTGCCATTATAAGTATAGATTTTGAAGAAACTTAAAATCTTCACCACAATATTGCCCAACAAGTACATCAAGACATTTTAAAAATAAATAATTGAAAAATATGCATCAAATTTCTGTACCATATCATATCCAAGTGTAATCCAAAACCAAGTGAAAGGCCTCCATAAAATTCTCCTACAAAATGCAGAAGATGAAATTGATCTCTTGACAAAATAAAAATAAATGTGAATAGAAATTTTTAATGCTCAATGTTATCAGTGCTGTTAATAAAAATTGGTTGCCGCATCTGCCTTATGACTACTCTCTACCATAACTTTTAATAACTTCATGTACAGGCCAATAGGAACCAGAGTTAGGGGAAGGTCCAGATTAAGTTTTGCAGATTGTGTTGATGCAGATCTTCGAAGTTACCAACTGAAGTTTCTTGGTGAAGAGGAGAACAGAATCGCAGAAACTTCTGAGGAAGGCCATGGTCTAAAATGGACTGCCGTGAAGGATGTTATCAAAAAAAGAATATTATCAATCTTAATTCAGACTAGTTTCTATTACTTTTGCCTTATAATGATGAAAATAGATTTAAAAGAATTAGTTGCTTGATCTAAGACTAGACACCTAAGTTGAAGTGACCCCAACATCAACTTGTTGGGGTCATATTATCTGTAAGTCATTAGATCTTACTAGTATTTAAAGTGCCCTCTCCAAACAGCTGTCTTCGACTGGATCAAGAAAAATCAAATAAGATGTCTCTCATCTAATGTATCAATTAACTACGTATTGCTCACACTCAAAAATGCTTGACTTTGGTGATATGACAGGAGCCAGCATTAAGTCACTGTGCTATTCACAGCTTACTTTAAAATCAACATTATTGTGGTTATCAAATGAGTTTTTTAATAAGGATGTCAAGTATTTAAAAAAAAGCTAAATAACTGCTTCAGGCGAATGATGAATGATGTTTCTACTAATATTACCAGTTTTCTGGAATGATTGCCATACCATGGTTCTATATTTTAAGATATCTTATATTTTTGTTAGAATCAATTGCTGCTTCGCTCCCTTAACTTCAGTTCATTATATTCTAATTAATATAATTGCATAATTATTTAAACTAGCATCAATCAATATTATGAGTTTTTTCTAAAAGACAAATCTGAAAAGAAGTAAATACATCTTGTCAGCAAATTGAACAGTATTCATAAGTTTTCCAAGAAATAATCACAAAAAATTTTGAATTTTAAATATTTTTTCCAATTATAATATCGTAAATAAGTTATTTTTAACAATTAGGGCATATTTAATTAATACTTCAGTTTTTTCTTAGAGGTATTAAGTCATCTTAAATGTAGTTTTGTATTTCAAAATCACCCCTCTCCCAAAAAAACAACTGTCAATTTTTAAAATTTGTTCACCACAATCTGACATGATTACAGTGTAATTTCCATTTTCTTATTCTCTATCAGCAATCTAACTTTAATACGGCGCAACTTCCACAAACGGATATTTTTTTATTTCTTTTACCAATCTGATTTGACTTCAGTATAACTCCAATCGGATACTTTTTTTATTCTTTTGTCAATCTAATTTGACTGCTACCTTCAATCGGATATTGTCTTACTTTCTTTAAATAATCTAACTTGACTACAGAATAGTCTCCAATCGGGTATTTTCTCATTCTTTTACCAATACGATTTTATAAGGTGTTATAATTCCAATCAGATATATTCTTATTCTTTTATATCAGTCTGACTTGACTGCAACATAGCTTTCAATTTGTTATTTTCTTATTCATTTACTTATCTGACTAGATTGTAATATAATTTCTAAACGGTTGCTTTCCTATTCTTCTAATTATCTAACTTGACTGTAATATAATTTTCAAACGGTTGCTTTCCTATTCTTCTAATTATCTAATCAGACTGCAATATAATTTTCAAACGGGTGCTTTCATGTTCTTTTAATTATCTGACTTGACTGCAATATGATTTTCAAACGGGTGCTTTCATATTCTTTTAATTATCTGACTTGACTGCAATATAATTTTCAAACGGGTGCTTTCATGTTCTTTTAATTATCTGACTTGTCTGCAGTAAAACATCCGAATGAGTGTTTTCATATTCTCTTAATTATCTGATTTGACTGCAGTATGAACTTATGAATCGACTATTATTTTATTTAAGCAAATTTAATTTGATGACAGTATTAATTTAAATTTTGCTATAATTTTAGTTATCAGGAGTCAAGTACTTTCAATGCTGTATTCTTACTTCGCCAGCGATCTAGCCCATCAAACTGGAAGTTGAATAGTTAGTGCTCTGGCCTTCAGCTCATATGTTCACTGATTCAATAATCACTTCAGGGGTGAGTGCTTATAGTGGTTTGCACTCCAATTTATAATGTGAATTCTGATCTAACCATGTGTGTAAGAAAAGTTACAGTAAAAAACTAAGCAAATCAAACTTGATGTGACCCTATTTTTTTAAAAGAAAAAATATATAATTTTTGAAAAATGTTGGAAAAAGATCCACTTCTCTCTCTTTTCTAAAAAGATTTTCACCAATGACAATCTATAAGGTTGTATTTATAAATATATCACATTTTATATTCCCACATTACATTAATAAGCAAAATTACTTTGAACAAGTTCACTATCTAAATTTTTGCTTGTTACATGGTTTTACTATTTCAAACATTACCAGCATCTTGGGAAACAGAACTGGTTTTAAAGTAGAAGATGCTCATCTGTGTTTCACTTTTACCTGCTTTTTGGACAAAGAAAGGGTCGAGAGGTCAGAGAACATATCGTGAAACTGTTTCCTCCTCCCCTAATTTTCGAAAACGTTTCGAGACACATGCCGGTCACGTTTCTGCCATTGTACAACTCCTCCCCTCATTTGAAGAAATGCCCCCTACCCCTCCTGTCTGCTGAGGGTGAATAATGAATTCCTCATGGTGACCTCGGAGAAGCTCAACCTTCATCCCCCCCCCATTTTTCTTATCCCAAAAAAATCTTTCTCCAGTCCCAGAACTCTTTGCCACATTTGATCTGAAGATTAGAACTTCAAACAGAAAATCTGTGTAAATAAAGTCCCTATTATGTGCGAGTCCATCGAAATTTGAATTGAATTAAGAATGATTGCAGCAATAAAATAGCAATAAAACTTATAGTCCAATGGTACTGAAGCATTTTCTCCGTATGTTTTTTAAGGATTTCTGTAACCGACACTCCTTTCTGTGCAACCTGTTAAAGTTAGCAATCCAAAACATGTGCGGAAGAATTTTCTCTCCAAAGGCTCAGACTTTCTGAGAGTACAGATGCAGCTTGCTTCACATGTGGCGAAGATTTTATTCGAAAAATAAGTAACAATGGGAAAGAAAGTGAGAAGCCCTATCTAAAAATAGTCAAGTGTTCTCTGGGGATGGCGACACGCAAGCAAAACAATGCACCAAATTTCCTGATGTTTTTTGCAATCTGTCACCAAAACCCAGCGACGTTAGGAATACGTTGACGACACCATTATTCATCCAAGAACACCTGTGATACCTTCGATGGTTATGATAACGGCTATGAAAATAACCCTATTCTAGTCAGACAAGAAATATTTAAGATGAATATTTTGTCGAATCTAAGATATATATATATATATATATATATATATATATATATATATATATATATATATATATATATATATATATATATATATATATATATATATACATAAATTTTCAGGAAAAATCTAGACGTACATAATTTTTATATAAGTGGGCTTGTATATTTAAAGTGGTTCATTTATCAAATTTTGAACTGTGGTTATAATTTTCTATTTTTAGACACTTTGTAATCATGAGTACCAGAGCGTATAAAAAATAATAAAATATTAGATACAATAATAAAAAATAAGGCGACAAATAATTTTCTTTTAAAAAAATCAGATCTCTTATTAAAAACAAGTCTCTCATAAAAAGTAGAAGCAATAAGCTAAAAAGAAATATCATTAAACAATATTTAACGCATTTCAAAGCTGATCTTGATTACAGTAGTTATTTAAAGTTAATTTAAAATGTGTACAGAAATAACATTTTTTCTTACTTTTTTCAGAAAGCAACATAAGTTTCTTGATTTTCAAGTAATTTTCTACTATGCTTGAATCACAATTTTACTATTTTTATTTTCAGTTTATTTTTTTATTAATTGTTAATTAATTCCCTAATTACTCATAATTTGTTTTCTTAAATTTATCAGAATCATACTTAAAGTTTTCGAGTTGTAGTAGTATTTTCATTGTAATTTTTATTTGTTTTCTGCTAATAGAACGTTTCTCTCATTTTGTTAATATTACTAATTTCCCTTTGACTTAAAAAATTAACTATATTTCTTTTTGTTAATTTCTGAGTTATTTAAAAACTTAATAAGTTCTCTCAATCAGTTCAAATTTGTTTTGTTCAACTTTTGGCGAAGATATTTGAACATTTTTAAATGCTTCTCGAAAACTTGCTAATTTTACAAATGATTGTTTATTATTTGGATATATAATATTTACAAAACTTATATAAAAATTAAAAACTTTTAAATATACTTCATAAATATATTATGAGCGTTAAAATACGTCAAGTAAACGCTTATCACGATCTACAATTTAATATCAATCTATCAGCACGCTAACTATGTACTCGTTATCTTCTGGGAAGTCTTCGATATTAATACGAGATATTTTTGTTACAGACATGAAATCCGTGAATGAACATCGAGTGTCATTTGTGACACTTGATGTTCATGCCACTGGAATAGTGAAAGCCATGAATAGTGAAGAATGGAACAGTGAAAGCCATGAAGGAATAATGAAACTGTAGCCACACTGGAAGCCACTGGAATATTGAAAGCCATGAATAGTGAAAATGGAAGAGTGAAAGCCATGAATAGTGAAAACGGAATAGTGAAAGCCATGAATAGTGAAAATGGAATAGTGAAAGCCATGAATAGTGAAAATGGAATAGTGAAAGCCATGAATAGTGAAAATGGAATAGTGAAAGCCGTAAAAAAATAATAAAACAGTGGCCACTGGAAGCCACTGGAATAGAAATGGAATAGTGAAAGCCTTGAAAGAATAATGAAACAGTGGCCACACTTGAAGTCACTGGAATAGTGAAAGCCACACAGAGCGTCTAGAATTTTTTTCAACAATTAAAATACTTATTTTTTTAACATGTTTTATTTTTGTCTACTTAATCAGCAAACTACTTGTAACTTTTATTTTACATGCAGTTCATTGATTAATCAAACAGTTCAAAATTAATACTTTAAATAGTATTTTTTAATTAATATAAAATATTCTCTTCACTGTCTTGAACCATCCTTTCTTTGGTGTATATTTTCTTATTTTTTTTACTTGAATTTTACAACATTATTTTCTGTACTGCTTTTTAATATTCTTTCTAAAAATGTATCTTAGATACAGGAATGTGATATTTCAAGTTAACATTAAATCATTTTAAAATTAATTTCAAATAATATTAGTATATTAGTAATTTCTAAGTTTTGTGTGTGTGTGCTTACAGGTTTTTTTTTTCTTTTTTTCTTACAAATTATAATCTGTGATAAAATGATAAATAGAAATTAATTTTAATCAATTAAGAAAAACATAACTTTTATTATAAATGAAATCTGAAAAACTCTATATACTTTTTTTCAATAATTTCTCGCTTTGGTATATTTTAACTAACATTTTCTAAGTAAACAAAATGTATATTCTATTAATAAACTTGAATATATAATTACTGAAAAACTCAAAATGCTCTTAACGAAACAAAATTTATATCAAAGCTAATTAAATATAAAAAAGATATTTAATATGCTAATTAATACTGAAATACAATTTTATGTTCTCAGAAAAAAGGATTTAAACTTTAGATATTTCATTTTAAAAAACTGAAAAATTTAAAAATAAGATGAAATTTTAGTTCTTATTTTTAGAATTTTTAATATTTTGAAATAATGCTATATATTTATCTGATTTGATCAGATTTAATAGCATCAAATGTAATCAAATTTTTACTCTGCTATAAGAAAGACAAATAGCATAATTCGTATTATTGTTTATTATAAAAAAATTAAATCTGCATTACAAAAGTTCCAACTTTAAAAATAAATTAAGATTTGAAAGCTATATGAAACCTAGGAAAACTTGCAACGTTTTTATCATTTTGTCTATGATTTTAAATTTTCAATTAGAAATTTCTCCTTTTTTAATTGTACTGATAAAGCCACACATTATTTTTATTTTAAATAAAATGTACAGCTGAATGTAAAGTTTTTGATTAAAAAAGTATTTTTGATAAAACTTTTTTTCTTATTTTAAAAAGAATCTTCCAAAATTCCGTTTATTTTTATAAAGACCACGTTACTTATTATGCAAGTATATCATGTACATAACGGTATTTCAGCTATGATAAAACTTTTATAATGCATACGATATATTTGCATCTTGTTTCACATTATGCAAATATATCACTCACATTTTCCGCTATGATAAGACTTCCACCGTACATTCTTAACAACTCAGTCTTCATATCGTTCCATTAACATGTGGTGACAGCCATATATGGGCCAAGGCCTACTGTACAAGTATCTGTTTTCCTAACCGAGGATGCCTGGAGTACGAAGCATATGTCCCGGTTAGGTGGTCAGTCAATCTTAATCCTAAATACCTAAACAATAAATACTAAATATCATTGTAAGCAACCATTATAGTCATGCAGTGTTTCTCGTGATCTGTAGCATACAAAGCAGCTGAATAAAAGCTCATACCTTTATAAAAATAAAGATAATCTCGAGAACTTGAGCCATAACACTTAAAAGATTGAAACCCACCAATCAAACTTTTGACAGCATATTTATGTATGACGAACTTATGCTGGAAGAGCTTACGATTTTGGGAACTCAATATCTGTAATCTCTCAAGAAGCAAATGGCAACAAACTAGGATACTAGGTTAAAAATCAATCTAAACTGGATGCACTTTCTAATTGCATTTTCTAAAGATTTTTGCATTATCTAAAAACTGAGCGGCTTATACGAAGGCTCGGGGCTACAGTGCTCATATTTGTTTTCTTGACCGAAGCCCTGGGGTGCGAACCATATATCCCGGTTAAGTGGTCAGCCTAAAGCGAACTTCCTAGTATTTAGTTCCCAGGTATGCTGGTACCGCAGTGGCTTGGAGATGCGAAGGGCTACTTCTAGGCCATATATGTATACATACGCTTCATAACATACACGCATATATATTTATGCATACTAGCCATGAAGTCCAAAAAGTAAGCAGTTGAGGCAAAATTTGCCTATAATTCACAGACAAAATTAAAATTTTCTAAGACTTCGGAAGGCAAAGACTATCTGACGCTATTGGATGGTCGCGTCATTTCCTTCGAGTTACTATGCAGCCGTTATAGTCGACCTTGTGCTTCTTTTTCAGCATGATAGTCATTCCATTTTCTAAATTACTCCATATCCTATGTTGAAACATATAAAATTTCAAGATCTCTTTAACGTTTGACTGAGAATGAAGAAAGTAAGACAAAATCACTTCAATTCAAATCATCCGGTAAAGAAAATTATTTCACTTTTGCAAGTTAGTTCTTATTGAGCCTGGAAGAATGACACTACCAAGTATGTTATATATACTCGCGAAGTCTTAAAAATTGCCCTTGGGGATGAAGACAAATAACAAGCCAAACACTGGACCGAATTTACATATGGCTTGGCGCATTTAAAAAAGCTGCCAAATCGCCTCAGCGCAACAGTTTGTGAAATATTTAGCCGCTCTCTGCTCGGATCGCATTTTAAAAATAGCCGGATGTAAATTCAATAGAAGAGTCCCGGAGAGTGATTCTTGAAGCTCCCGAAGCCGCTAATGCAATTTCGCAGCGATTTGGAGCGCTCCTCTTTATCGGCTGATTAGAGCCGAGTGTTTTTAAATATTCACACTTTTCCCGAAAACGAAGAGAGAAGTAAAGTTTATTTAGCCATTTAAGGTCTTTGCCGCTTTTGTTTCCGGAGAAAAATCCTTTTCCGAAATCCCCCTGAGGTATTTACCTGCAATGAGGCTTTAATCGCTCCTGCCTACCCTCCACCCACGCACCGTCTCGGGAAGGGGGCGATCAAAAATTTTCAACGGAGATATTCCCTGATCTATTTCCTTTGGTGATTACTATATCGATCTTTTATTCTTTGTAATTGAATCGATATTTAGTGGGTGTAAATAGAAGGTGAACAATATAAGCATTTGTGTTCGAAAAATTCTACCAAAAAACAATAAAAATTTGAATGATTGAAAGTAGATGTAATTTTTAAAAAAGTTCAGTTATAATACGAGATTTTCAGAAATATTTTTTAGTGCTTGAATTAAACAATTAACCGATAAAATTATTTAAAAATTGGTTTGCGTATTAAAATACTAAAATGCAACCATTTCTAGGAAAAAATGCTATCCAGTTTTGAAAATCATATTTCAATATCCTCAATAACAGTGCACCCCAAAGAACCAATAAAAAATTATGCATGTGAACAGAACGCAATAATTAACATTTAAGTTCAAGGACTTAACATTAAAATATCTTACTTAATGGCACACACAATTTCAATTCAATTTAGTTTTTTATTCTTATTGAAACTTGATAGCAACTAAATTTTTGTTGCTACTAAAAGAATAATAAAATACTTACGTTAAAAAAGGATTATTATACTAAAATGGCTTTCATTTTAAGATAGCATTATAAAAAATTATTAATATATTTATTACTATGCATATAAATAATTTTAAAATTTTGATTCTAAAATAACAAGAAAAAAAGTACCGAGTATGAAATGTATCAATTTTGAAAAAAATAATCCTAAGTGGCGAATAGCTCGGTTGTTCTTAACTATCTAATAATATATGTGAAGCCCTATGGCGTAGGGATAGTTCTTAGGGCTTCCACGACACAGGTAAGATGTTCGATCCTCGGATTGTGTAAGGTCAACTCAGCCTTTTATTTCTTCAGGGGGTCGATAAACTCAGTATGAAGCAAGCTTGGGAAGCACTGGGATTTCACATTAGGCTGACCACGTGACCGGTACATATGCTTTCGCACCCTCAGGCCCTCGGCCAGGCAAAGAGATGTGGGCATTCTCGGCCTTTGCCCACATATGGGCTGCCATGATACAGAGATTCAGTCTTTTAAAAAAGTTTGTTTCTGTAGATTTCTGTAGATTCTGTACAAATTTTCATTGAATAGTTTTTAAATTGCATACTCTTCAATTAAAAAATTTTAATAACAAACGATTTTTGTGTTATTTTTCTTTTTTCTTCTCCAAATGTCTCCAATTCTTTTCCCAAATGTTTTTGTGGTTTGAGGACATGAAAGATTCGTAAATTCTTTGTTGTGGTAATTAATAGATTAGTGATTTCTTTGGTACAGTAGTTAATGGGTATTTGAGTTTAGATAAAGACACAAAAATTTTGATTATAAACAGGATAAATGCAGTTTATTTAATTAAAAAACAAGTTTTTAAATGTGTGTTTAATAAGGTTTATTATGAACTTTAACCTTAAAAAGACCACAAATAAATAAGAAAAGTACATTCATAAATTACACACACACACACATTTCCTACTACAAACTCTCATATATATATATATATATATTATACTCTCTATCTCTCTCTCTAAATATATATATATTTGTTCTTCGTATCTGATAATTTGTACATTTTTGTAGCATATATGGTTTCTTTTAACAAATGTATGAGTTACACCACCCCTGCTGTGGAATTCCAAAATGTACATTACCAGATATGGTTAAGGAATGTCGAACTGACCAATGGTGTCATCTCACTCCACTATTCTCAACCTCAGTATGGTGTACCCTTCTGAGGGGGTTAACTCTCTTGAGACTTTTTTAGATGAGCTCTCCTATTCTCCAGACAGATGTTTTGTTTGGTCATCACACTAAGAATTTTAAATGTAAAAATTAATTTATTCACTTTTTAAAATCTGTCTATTCAATAATCTTTAAATTCACCAAGACAAGGAGAAAACCACATAATACATTACCTACATATATATATATATATATATATATATATATATATATATATATATATATATATATATATATATATATATATATATATATATATATATATATGTATATATATGTATATATATATATGTATATATATATATATATGTATGTATATACGTATATATGTATATATATATATATATATATATATATATATATATATATATATATATATATATATATATATATATATATATATATATTGTACTCAAATTAGTCAGTTTTGACGTATGCCTCAGAGACATAGATTTTGCAAAGAAAAAGAAGAGAAGATTCTGTTAGCGATTTTCAA
This sequence comes from Latrodectus hesperus, assembly GCA_037975125.1. Classification (NCBI taxonomy): domain Eukaryota; kingdom Metazoa; phylum Arthropoda; class Arachnida; order Araneae; family Theridiidae; genus Latrodectus; species Latrodectus hesperus. The sequence continues at coordinate 13,332,443 of CM075862.1, read as the reverse complement.
AAGGAAGTTGCTGCGAACCATCTTTGGCACTCTTCTGGATAATAACAATTAAAGAAAAAGATATTATTTTGAAATGTAAGATTTTTAATAGCGATGAAGTTATAAAGTCCATAAATCTAAGCACAATAGGTGGGCAGGGCATGTAATAAGAATAAGCACATAATGAAAAGCGTTCAGAGTTTTTAATGCAATCCCTTCAACAAAAGACCCAGGGAAAGGCCCAAGAAGAGATGGAAAGACTGTGTGGACGAGGACTTTGCCATCTTAGAAGTTAAGAACTGGAAACCAATTGCTGAGGAAAGGGCAGAATGTGGAAAAATTCTCTGAGGTAGGCACAGGCTCACACTAGAGCTTTCGTGGCAATGCTAATGATGACTCAAACTATATATAATAAATTATAGTATGCAATAAATTATATTATACACTTCTTTAATAATGACAAGCTAAAGTAAAACATTATTTTACCATATCGTATAAAAATTTATTGCATATTAATCTTAAATTTGGAAAAAAATAGTCTATGTTGATCTTGATTTTAGAATTTTTAATATATTGTGATTTTCTTTTAACTTGTATACATTATATACATTTAACATAATACACAAACACATTATTTTCTCGAGTAATTGCATTAAAATTTTTTAAAAATCATTGTGTCTATGTTAAAAATTTAAAAAAAAATCATTGTGTCTATGTTAAAATTTTTTAAAAATTGTGTCTATGTTGAAAAATTTAATAAAAAATCATTGTGTCTATGTTAAAAATTTAAAAAAAAAATCATGGTGTCTACGTTAAAAATTTTTAAAAAAATTATTGTTTCTATGTTAAAAAGGTAAAAAAAAATTCCTCTATCTATGTTAAAAAAATTTAATAAAAAATCATTGTGTCTATATTGACATATTTTTTGAGTTCATTTTAAAATATATGATCTAAATAAATAAATTAGGCACAGAGTAATATGAATAAATATATAGGAATTTTTAAATAAAAACAAAAATTTCAGTTATATTCCTTCAGTCAAACCCTTTGTTTTTTTAACTGTAATTGTATTGATAATGAACTATTTTCCTTTATGTGAATAATCAGAATTAATCAACCGACAACCACACATTAATCTTTTCTTACTGGTGTGTCTCCATATAGATTAATCACATCAAGAAAAAATCTTACCAGCTCATAGGATATTTCCATTGGGATCAATTAACAGAACTTTTGTGTTTATTGCATGAGAAAAATTTCATTTATACACTACTTTATGCATCTATTTTCTTCAGTATTCTATGTTGATGAATAAAATTAAATCTGTTGTGATCGTAATATCGTTCATTTATTTTTCTTTTTTAAAAAGAATATAAACTAATTAAAAATATATTATAATTTTGCGAAAAAACATTTTTATTATTAAAGGAAAGAGTACAAACTGTCTTTTTTATACGTGTTGACTGATGAATAGTTTGAAATGATGAAAGCCTTTAAGCTGTGTGTTCTAATACCTAATATTATCATAAGTTTCGACAACTAATCACATTTCAATTTATGCAACGGACCATGATACATGAAAATAATTTATAAAAATAGTTTAAATAATTATTGCGTATAGTGATGAAATAAAAATTAAATAACATAAAGAATTAATTATGAATAATAATGTAGTAAATTTTAAATTAAAAAGAAAAGTTACTCTTTTATATAATATAATAGAAGCAAAATATCCGTATACCTAATTCATCACTAAAAGTCCCTGTGATGATGCCACGTAACAAGTATTAAAAGAATAGATTGTTTACATTATGTGAATACGTATGTGTTGCTGTACAAGGCCCGATTAATCGGATTTCCATCTTTCAATTCTACAAGAAGCTGAAGCAAAGGCGTCTCATGTAAAGGGACTTCGAAATTTGGAAGAAAGGGTTTGGTTTGTTTGTCGCTCAACGGTCATTTTTGCACACGAGGGCTAATTAGACCGGGGCCTACGGTTTAAAGTGGATTCCGAACCACTACAAACATCCATGCCCAAGGTGGGATTCAAACCCACGAACTGTTGAACCGAAGGCAAGAGCGCTAACCATTCGGCTGCCAGCTCGGCTTGTAAGAAAGGACCCAGTAGAAAAACCCCAGAATTTGCCTGTCATCTGCAGAGGTATCATTTCACATGAAGGACATCGTGACCGCGACATATTTAACGTGCATCAGCAGACTTAAGCCAACACGACGGAGTTTCGATTGGGTCAGGATTCGAACTCACTACCTTCAGATAACGAGAACGAATTCCTTAACTAACCAGGCCATTCATTATATATATTCACTTTTGAGTCATTTAAATTCAAAGTAGAAATATTTTCATAACAATGATGACACGAATTCATTCTGGAATAAGAATTTGTTAATGGAAATGTTAACTTCTCAAGCGTAAATTGTATCATCTTTATTCTTTAGGGGAAATCTGAAAAAAAATATTTTCCTAAGAAAACAACTTTATAATTGCTGTTTCTGCACTTATTTTTACTTAAATTTACGTAAATATGTATGTATATATATATATATATATATATATATATATATATATATATATATATATATATATATATATATATATATATATATATATATATATATATATATATATATATATATATATATATATATATATATATGTATGTATGTATATATATATATATATATTTCTACTTAAATTTACTTAAATTTATTATAGTTTAAAACTCATCTTCCTATTACAAACCACTAGCATTTATAACTAAGAAATACTAAACGCATGGAGCACATTTTATACAATGTGATTTTGACGTCACAGAAATTGATTCAAATGAAATAAATGTATTTAAATTAAAGAAATAAGAATAATCTTCAATGAAAAGAGCTGTGATAGTAAGAGAAACGAAAAGAAAGAACTTATTCTCTCATCTGGGTTAATAGATACAAAGCTAAAAGCATTTCTAATATACTTATATCTATATTATTCTTGAATACAATAATTCGTAATGTAGAAGCAGTCTGCAGCAAAATGTTAAGGCAGTGAATGCAAGACATAGATACATTCCAAATAGCATTTATTTAAAGAAAATATGAAATAAAATTAAATTTCCAAAGTATAACATATATATATATATATATATATATATATATATATATATATATATATATATATATATATATATATATATGTGTTTCTTACTGAAGGGAATTTATACAGAGGATGCTACGCGGGGTTGTTAAAAGTATAAGAAAGGTCTTAGGAATTCCCTGCCACCTGTGTTTTAGGACTTCAGTGTAGGGATAAAATAAGGGAACATTCATAAATTTAGAATTGTATTAAATATGTTACATTGTCAAAAAACTCTTATTATACATGTATTTATATTTTTCATATATATATATATATATATATATATATATATATATATATATATATATATATATATATATATATATATATATATATATATATATATATATATATATATAATATTGAGTAAAGCATTGTATTGTATGAAGAATCTCCTAACAAATCATCTTAATATATACTATGCATACAATGTGTATATCTTCCTTAAAATTAATTAAATATTATTCCTTTTAATGCATAGTAATATATTTCCTAAAAATATTCGCTTCATTTTGAATCGATATATGATACTTAAAACAAAATTATACTCCGCGTGATTTCATGTCAGTACTGTGTTTATGTAAATAGGGAAACACAATCAAATGAGATGCCTTCAGCGAATCCCCTGTGAATGGTGTTTGCAGAGATCGATTCGATCCTTGCGAGGATGGGAACGCAAGACGTCTTCGAACGAATTTCCGAACATCTGTAACAAATCATGGCCCATTCGTAATCATGGGGATACACCAAGACAGAGAGAGAGAGAAAATCAATAGAGCCATCTGTTTTGAGAATGGCAAACAATGTCCCTTCCCGCTTTTTATACATTTAACAAGCACGCTGCATATTCCGGGAGAGAGAACCTTTCTTCGCACTCAATCAACTTAGATATGATGCATTTCGTGTAAATAAATTGATAAATCACGATAAATAAACCTATTCAGAATTTTAGCATTCGAGATGGGAAATATTTAACCAATTTAATTGGGGTTTCTTCTTATTTCTTTCCATTTAGATTCGCAATTCGATAGATTATTCGGAATTGGTTTTATATTTGAGTCTGAGTATTAATTAAATTTATGTATTAATAGTGTAAAATATACCATTATTAATATACTAGTTTATATATTAATTAACTGGTTTTTAGTAATGGTAATTTAGTGGTTTTTATTAATGATAATTTGCTGGTTTTTAGTAATGATAATTTACTTAGTATTTTATTGGTTTTTATTAATAGTAATTTACTGGTCTTTAGTAATGATAATTTACTAAGTTTTTTTAATGGTACCTTACTAGTTTTTAGAAATGGTAATTTACTGATTTTTAGTAATGGTAATTTACTAGTTCCTAGAAATGGTAATTTGCTGGTTTTTAATAGTGATAATTTATTGGTTTTTATTAATGGAAATTTACTGATTTTTAGTAATGATAATTAACTGGTCTTTACTAATGGTAATTCGCTTTTTTTAATGATAATTTACTAGTTTTTAGTAATGGTAATTTACGAATTTATAAATTGATAATGGTGTACCCATAATGCAGAACCCTCAAGGAAGCATGCAAATCACGTGTAATTGGCATCATGTGTTTTTGACTATGAAATATGCAAGTCATTAGCATTGCAATGTATACACACATCACAGCAAATTGTTATGCCACTTTATCCTAAATAAAGGAAGTAGAAATGGACGATTTGAAGTACGGCAATTGTTTTCACGAGCAGTTTTTTTCGTAAATTGTGTAACTATGTCTTATAGAAGAGATTAAGCATCTCACCAGCAGTTTCTTTTAGTTCGACTTCGGGTACATACTGCGTAACTACTGTGTTATACATCGAAAAAGTGTTCCTGGATCAATATAATGGTTTCGGATAGTGCAGGATTCCATTTCCTCCTCCTTCTTGTGTTTAGTAGGAGGCGGCTATGGCCTGGCTGGTTAGGACGTCGTTCACATTATCGAAAGTCAGTCCCGGCTTATCCGAAGATCCATCGCGTTCACTAAAGGAGGCTGGGGTACTTTAAACAGGTCGTGGTTGCGATGTCCTCCAAGTGAAATGATACCTCAAGGAAAAGCAGGTCATGTATTAAGAGCTTGATTCCTGCTTCTAAATGACAAAGACTCCCACACGCTGTTACCATTAACCGGTAGAGCCCAACTTAGGGCGAGGTATCTGGAAGTATGCTAATGCAATGACAACAACATTATTCTAGTACAGATTGCCGGAACAGTGAATGACTAGCATCACGTGTCTTAGTGTCAGAGCCCTTGGTTATCCCATACCTTCAGCACTACCTATCAGAGCAACATTCCAACAGGATAATGTGCAAACACACGTGGCATGAATGTTTAATCAATCAGATAGAATTGCTTCTCCTCTCGATCTATCACCAGTCAAAAACAAGTGGTCCATACTTGTGCAACAACTGACCCTGGATACACCATTCACTGCTACTAATGATCAACTTCACTCACTGCTACAAAAGTATATGAAGCTACCACAAAGGCAATATGTGGTTGCTCCGTGCACTGCTGTAGTCCAAGTATTGGTTCAATGCCGAGACATGTGACAGCGGCTATAACCAATCATGGCAGCTGCACTATTTATAATCTCGTCATCATCCCCATTTCACGAGAAGCCGTGTGATTTTAATTTGATCTTTGTATAACGTGTAATATACCAACTACATTTTGCTGTGATATCTCTGGGCTTTCTTGTTGTTGCATTTTACGTAGGCAGCAGTGTGGATATTCACAAGAAGATATAATAAGTTTTAAATCACTGTGATGCGATGTTCCAAAGTAACCTATCAATATAATTCAGGATGTTGCACAGTGGGAGATATTTGAAACAGTTATCCTTAACATGTACACAAAGTTAAAAATCGAGATCAAAAATACAGATTTAGTTTTATTATGTGAGATTAATAATCATTTATTTATTTATATATTAATTGCGTATTATTAAAGAAATATAATCTTGTAAAGTGTTATAGAATACCAGTGAGAATTGAACCGCATACCAGAAATGGCACGTGTACCATAGACTAACAATTCCTGCTCTACTTGATGACTTGCTGAGGAAATGTAAGAATTGTACCAATTAGCATTTACCATGTGCTATAGACTAACAACTCCTGTTATATATAATTTGGAAGATGACTTGTTTAAGAAATGTAACATTTTCGGCAATTTTCTACTCGATGAAAGGTAGTTTTATGAGAAACAGACAAATTAATGCATTAAAACTAGCAGTTATCTCTGTTTCCATTATTTTATCTTGTAAGCAAAAATGATCGTTGAGCAGCAAACAAACAAAACCAAAATTTTGTACCTTAACCAATTTTATAGGGTTTTTTGAATGGTAATAATTTACAAGATATTTTAGCTTGTTTCATTGTTGTTGTTTCTAATCCCATATGGTAAAGCGTTGCTACACCATCTCTAGAATACCAAAAATTTCTAAAAATTCTAAAAATAGATATTTTATCTTATTTTAATTAATCATTTTACTTTAGATTTTATTTTTGTTTATTACAATAAAATGTAATTCCTTCTAATATATTAATCAAATGTCTAAAATGTTTCATCCAAATATATTTTAAAGATATTTAACTACCGAAAAAAGGAAACGATTTATCTTTATTTTGTAAACAAGATTTTATTTTCAGTATTAAATTGTAAAATAAACAGAAAAATATCTCACTCCTAATAAAAATTTGATTAACATAAATTAAATTGAAAAAGAATATTTACACCACAGCTATTTGAATTTTAAAACATGAAAAAATGAATTAGGTGCATTCATTGTTATATTATAAAAATCTTAATTTTTGTAGGTAGAAATGAAGTTAAAAAATAGTCACTATTATTAAAAAAACATTTTACCCAAGAAATTAATTATTTCAAGTTTAAAAATACTTTCTACTGTGAAAATTTAAAAATTATTAAGCAAATGTATAATAAATTATTAATATTAAAGTTGTAGTGCAGGAAGAATTGTTTTATTAATATTATGGATAGTTTTGATTTTGTATAACACTGTAAACTGTCATCCAAAGAGCTTTCTTACGGAATTTTATATAAATAAAATGCTCAATTATAGCCTAAAATGAGCCTTTACTCGCCCCAAATTCTCGAATGTCTTAAGTCTTCTTGTCTAATAACGATAGAATTGAAGCTAGCAACTTTTGTAAGCAATTCCTTATTGCAAAATTAAATTATTGTTAATATCATTTGGTTAAAATTTTATCTTTGCTTCAAGGTAAACAGACGTTGAAATGACAGTGATAAATATTATCATGCAAAAGGAGCATAGAAAAATGGGGGAGAATTTTTGTGAAAAGTTGCATCTCTGTTTATCGAAGATTCTTTGAATTGTCTTCGAACGTTTTTAAAGTACAGAATGTTTCTAGAGTACAAAGACCATGTTCGGAAGTTTGCCATTGGAGACTGCATCTGGAGGCGCCATTCGTTCGTGTGAGTCGCGTTTTTCTTCATCCAGAAATACAAGTAAAGCATAAAACAACAAAACGTTGCAAACAGGAATTGAGAGCCGATGGAGCAGTGGACGAGAGCTCTCATTGGGCCAACGTAATGACCGGGTTGTGCACTGAGACACACACTCAAATGGAAAAAAATAACTGTCATTGGCGGGAGGTGGAGTCACACAATTGTTGATGAATCTTTACAGATGGATGGGCGTTTCTCCCTATTACAGAAAACTATCAAGTGTGTTTTTCTCGTTTTACTCTTCCTATCTTCTCCTATAATTCTATTTACACCAATCAAAAGACTGGCAATTCAACTGGCTACGTGTTATATTATGAAGTCATGAAACACAAATGCTGTACGGTAATCTGGATAAGAATTTCTTCTGAATCGAATAGTTGGAAATTTTTTAACATTAAAAGCTTGAAAATGCTAAAGTAAACCGAAATAAACTAAAATAACCGAATGTGTATTCTTTACCATTAAAAAGTTTATTTCTTGTGCAGTCACAGCCCAGTATCTGAAAAGAAATTTTTCATAAATGGTCACATTCTTCATTGATATTCCAGACTTTCTAAATGTAGGACAAGTTAACTATTTAAAAGATCCTGATCAGCAGCATCCTTCTGGCCCTGGGTGCAACTGTTCATATGTTAGAGTCCTACCTAGGGTTTCGATGCTTATAGCGTTTCAGAGTTTCTTCGTTCCTTTTAATTAGTGAGTCCCGCTGCATTTATTCACCTTAAGTAAAAAAAAGTGATCGTAAAGTGGTAAGCAAAACAAACAACTACGCCTCTCTTGCCATTACACCGGAGACCAAGGATCTGTGAATAAGTGAGACGACTGCCATCAGTATTCGAAGTATTTATTAGGCAAATTCGAGGTGTATTTTATAAATAACTGCTGGGTTTGTCGTTAACAAACTTCAATAAATTCCACTTGAATAGCAAACTTTCCTCATGGCGATGATTTCCCCCCTTTTTCGCTACCATGAGAAAGACCTCAAATTAGATAAATATGTGATATATATATATATATATATATATATATATATATATATATATATATATATATATATATATATATATATATGTATATATATATATATATATATATATATATATATATATATATACATTTATATATATATATATATATATATATATATATATATATATATATATATATATATATATATATATATATATATATATAACCTTTAAATTTTATTGCTGCCAACATAATTTTGATATTTTTAATGTAATTTTATTATTTTCGAATACTTACGTAGCGATGAGGGTGAGCTTCTTTAAGATTAACGGGTTTGGAATACTCGCTCATCACCAATTGCCTCGTCATTTTGAACAACGGTCAGTGACGATGTCACACCTGAGCTAGAACCCTCTTCTTTACATCCACGCCAGCAGGACTTTTTTTATATGACAGATGAGCATGGATACGTCTCCAACCTATGGAGCTCCGGCAATCCCGTGAGAAAGAATGCGGTGACTCTCCTAATTTCTCACAAAGGCAAAAGATGACCTTGAGGAGACTGATCACTGAAGCTGCTGAGCCGCCGGAGATCAAGAACTAGGAAACACAAACAGAGAGTAACATCCACAATAAATAGGGATTTGAACCCAGGACCATCAGCTTAGAAGTCGAGAACACTAACCACTCAACCACTGGCTAGCATAAATTTAGATTTTGGCTTCTCTCAACAGTCATATTTTGTAAACAAGAGTTAATTAAATCGGAGCCTACATTTTTTAAGTGGATTCTAAACCACTACAAACATTCAAGTCCAAGGTGGGATTCGAACTCACGAACTGTTGAATCTAAAGTAACAGCGCTAACAGTTTGGTTTCCAGGTGGTCATGTTTTATGTCATTTTATATTTTTCGAATAACGAGAGATAACACCTTTAATTATTCAATATAAAATAATTAGGCATTTTGTCATCACATAATACGCAAGAAAACACCCTAAGACTGTTGTGAAGCCTTTTTAATGTCCACCGCATAATATAGGCTTCCGCAAAGAATTTTTGTGCATGATGAGCCATATTCATGTGGGGCAATGGAAGAATCCCACCAATTTCTGAAGTATTCAACAGATGTCCAAGAACTCTCAGAGGCACTCCACCCATTCTTCGTTATTCAACAGTGGTAGAGATCGAACCCGAGACCTTCTACTTTGCAGAGAGCAGTTCTTCTTTTAAGACACAGTACCAAAAAGTATGCCACTCATAAAACTTTGAGTTAAGAACTTATTTTCATTTAAAATTAATATCAAGCAAACTGTGAGAGACTCATATCTGAAACCTTTTTATAATTAAATATAATTTCGAGGACGTGAGTCATAACATCTTAAAGATTAAAACCCATCAATAAGAAATATTGACAGCATTTTTATGTATGACAAAAATATGATGAAATAGCTGACATTTGAATGACCAAAATACAGAAACTAGGACACTAGGTTAAGAATCATTTTGAACAAGATGCACTAATCTCGAATAAACTTTATGCATTATTTAAAGACTCAGCTGCACAACAGCTTATACGAGGGTCAGTGTCTATAGTACTAATATCTGTTTTCCTGACCGGGGGTTCCAGGGGTGTGAAGCATCTGTCGAACTCAAAACCCCCAGTGTTTAGTTCACAAGCATGATTGGTACTCAGTTTACAGACCTACTGAAGGGATGAAAGGGACACATAAATCAAAACCAGTGACACGACAGTTCATACGTGAGCCAAGGCCTTCAGTATTATTATCTATTTTCTTGACCAAAGGTCCTGAAATGGAAAGCTTATGTTCCGGTTAGAGGGTCAGCCTAACGCGAATCCTTCAATCTTTAGGTTCCAAACATCTTTGCTGCTCAATTTTATCAACCCACTGAAGGGCCGAAAGCTGAATCAACCATAACCAGCTTAATGGTCCCCATTAATGGTCCCCCATAAGTCCAGCCAAGGCCAAGAAGTCTTCCCGTGCATGAAAGCAAGAAGCGCTACCACTACGACACTGGGATTCATTAGACATTATAAAAAAAAATTAACATAAATACATTATCAGAAGAAATAATAACTATCTCTGTTGTTGTTACTAATGACACTTGGACAAGCCAAGCTCGCTATGCCTTGGCTATGCGAATTTAAGTCAATTGGGAGCGTCTTTCGTTTTAATCAAAGCACCATGAAGGTGAAAGTACAACTTTGCTCTACACACACTGCCATAGGTACCCGTTTATAGGGTAGGCAACCATTCACACCTCATTCATACAAAGGACAAAGACAAGGATAGATAGAGAGAGAAAGTACATCCTGGCCCGAACCGGGATTCGAATCCAGAACCTCCTTATCCGCAGTCAGGCACGCTGACCACTAGACAAGTTGGGCGGCTATATAACTATCTCTAGAGTTAATTAATGCACTAGGGTAAAATATTTTTATAAAAGATTTCAAACTTGTATCTGATGGGTATTTAATCATAGATTACAATGCATAATACTCCACGTCTTTATTTCCAGCGACAATGCCAGCGCGGGTGTTACGTTTTCTTTCAAGATGTATCAACATTATAAGATAGTTTACAAACAAAGATAAAAAATAAAATCGTATATACATTCTTTTCAATAATTCCTTACTTATCAAAAGCTTTGTTAAAAAAATTATGTATACACATAAGTCCATTTGTTCTGAACATTAATGAGTAAATTACTACAAAAATGTGTTATAACACATGCTTCACTGGACGTATTTTCATATAAAATATCTGAATGATAAATATTTTTATAAATTTCCTTTATATTTCAGATAAAATACTTTTGGCTTTTATTTGTCCATTCACTTCTGGAGATTTTTCTCCCTACAACCTTTTCATCAAATCAATATTCTTCTTTTTAAGTTATTTTTCAATTTTGAAAGAAATTCTGATCTAAAATAAATGCATTTTCAATTTTTAGCATTTTCCGAATCTCGCATGCTAAGACTGATGGCATAAAAAGAATTCCCCATGTAGAAAAAAATATTGTTATTTATTCAGAAATATAAACATATCGAATATTTTTCATTTCCTTTATATCGATTTTGTAAAACCAGCAAATAATCGAGTATTTGTTAATAAATATTTTTAATAATTGAGAAGACATTTCAAATAATTGAATTTTTATCTATTTTTAAAATCGTCTATTTTGATTTTTTTTCTTTCCGTAAGTAACTTAGATCACAATTCTTTGCAATTTTTGTGATGATTAAATATCCTTTCTTATATAATATAACCTATAATTTTTCTCGATATTTCGTAACCAATTTGTGACATTCTTTCTTAAATAATTTATAATCCAGAAAAGTTTTTACACTTGAGATGTTAAAACAAAAATTAAAAGGAGAACATCTAAAATTGACTCGCTCTAATAAACAGAATGAAATAAAAGCTGGAATGAAGTACCAGCATATAGCCAGCTTCGTTAGGGGGCGTTTATTCCACCTTTTATTTCGTTCTCTTTATTAAATTGAGTCAATTTTAGATGTTCTCCTTTTAATTTTTGTTTTCTTATCTCAAGTGTAAAAAAATTCGACTATATATATTTGATAATTCTACTTCAGTTGCTTTCGCAATGAATGGATTGCTAATCCTTTATTTAATTTTGTGATATATCCATATTATATATATATATATATATATATATATATATATATATATATATATATATATATATATATATATATATATATATATATATATATATATATATATATATATATATATATATATATATATATATATATTAGGTTGCAAAATAAGTTCATAGCGTTTTGACCAAAGACTTTTATTTAAACAAAAAACAATAATTATGTCAATAAGTTAATCAATTATATATTCGCCCTTGCTGTTTACAACCTCTCCCCACCTCATGACCAATTTGTTGGTGCCGTTCCGCCAAAAATCGCCTACTCTGGTGTCAAAGAAGTTTTGAGCCAGTTTTTAAGGACTTCTTTGTTATCGAAGATAACGCCCATCACATTGTTTGACAAGGAGCGGAAAAGATGGTAATCGGTCGGTGCAAGGTCTGGAGAATACGGCGGATGGTTAAGACCTCCCATTCGAGCTCTTGGATTGCGACTTTGACGACTTGTGCAACATGGGGCCTGGCGTTGTCGTGAAGGAGTATGGTTTGACTATATATGTCGATTAAGCATTTTCAGTCGAATGGCTTCATTCCCATGGTGTAGTTGGACAATGTAGAGCTCCTTGTTGAATGTGGCATTCTTCTCGAGCACTTCCCAGTGCAACAAGAGGTACTTAAAAACTGGTTCAACAACCTCTTTGACACCAGACCATGCGATTTTTGGCGGAACGACATTAGTCGAGAGGTGGTAAGAGATTGTAAACAGCAACGGCGAATATATAATTGATTAACTTATTGATATAATTATTGTTTTTTGTTTAAATAAAAGTATTAAATATTGTATTAAATATTCCTTAGACTGGGAAAAGTTGACTCAGCTTTTCATCCCTTCAGTGGATCGAGAAACTTACTATAAAGCATGCTTGGGAACATTAAAAGGTTTCACGTTAACCTGGCCACCTAACTGGAACATTTGCTTTGCACACCAAAGTCCTGGATCACAAAAAGAAATGAAATGGGTCCTGTAGTCGTTGGAACCCCGAACTGTCTTGTCACTTATTTTATATATATTTAATTGTCCAATTAATGAGAAAACCTCTCTAAAACTAATGATTTTCTCATGCTATAATACAGTACTAAATCAATATAACAAAGAGTTTTATTTTTGTACTGCAATGTAACTTATATTCTCAAGAGGGTATGTGAGTATGATGTACTCCCGAGTTTGAGCAATTTCGCTTCAGGTAAAGTTAAAATGTGAGACCTGACAGAGCACTAAATGAAGGAGACAGATAGATTTGTTTTCTGGTCTGTTCATCGGCAACAACAATGGCGCAGTTTTTGGAGGTATTTATAGAATTGCATGTCGAAGCTCGTGACAGCATAGGACCATCTTGGCAAAACGACATCCGCAAGACAAAACAGTGGAAGAAAAACCTAACTCATTGAGAGCTTACAAGAAAACATTAAGGAAAATTGTCGCCAACAGAAAGACGATCTGGGCGGCAAAAAATGTTTTCTGATCTGAATTTGCATCTACAGAACTCTGCTGATCTTTACAATTTGAAGGGAATACCGCAAACAAATAACTGGGGCGAAGCTGTGATCGAATTGTAAATGTGGCAGATGTAAATCGGAAACGGAGTTAAGGAAGCAAGGTCCATAAAGCCTTGATACAACGGAAATATATTTGTTTCTAATGAATCTACTTTTTCATTATTCCACACCACGGGATGAGCTTATGTGTTGGGAATCTCCTCAGAAATCTACAAATAACTAAGTCTGCTTTCTAGAGTTTAGGTATAGAAATGGTTACCATAATGGTTTGGGGTCTCATCTCGTGGTTCAAAATAGGCCACTTTGTCACTATATAAGGACAGGTCACTAACGCTGACTAACTTACTCTTTTGGCTAAGCAACAGCATTTTACGGCATAGACATTGTTTTCTTCTGGAAATGGCGCCTATCAAGATGATAATTCATCGCCATCAAACTTTTCAACCATGGTCTTAAGGCATGAGGATTCATTTGCATACATTCGGTTGTCAGCCCAATCAGCTGACTTAAATGGCAAGAATTCTTGTGATTTGTCTTAGAAGAACGAGTAAGGTCTCGTTATCCTCCTCTTTAATTTCTCCGAGAGTTAGAGCAGCTTCTGCATAAAGAATGATTCAACATCCCACTTAACACAATGCAGAGCTTATATGTGTTCGTTACAAAGAAGATTTAAGTCATTTTAATTGCAAAATGTGCTTCCATGTCATAATAAATGCAAAACCTTTCTCTTCATGTAGGTTTTTAATTATTTTGGACAACCACTGTATAGATAGATAGGCGGAGGGATTAATAGATAGATGATGGATAGATAGAACACGAAGAAATTAGTATTCAAGTATAAAAAACTGCCTTAAGATCTTAATATTATTCCCAAGAAGATGGTGATTATCATTTTAAAGTTATCATGTAGATTTTATAGATATTTCTGACAATATATATAATATATATAACAACATGACATAATATATTCATTGTTATTGTATGTACTTCTTTTAAAATATATTTTAAAACTTGATGGATTGTTTTTAAATTGTTTTTCACTGAAATAAATGAAAAATGTCACAAAAGCTCCTGATAAAAAAATTAAAATGCTGAAAAATTATCGCAAATACACATACGTCATTACTTTTGATTTCTATTTAATTCCAATGACTGCAGATTGATGCCCCGTCGTAACTTCTAAGTAAATTATACACAATTATGTATTTCTCTTCTTCCCACTACAAGAATTTCATTGAAAAACGAGGTTCCAAAATGTATGAAATTCCTGTCAATAGACCAAAATAAATGGGCATATGAATTCTTGCTAGAGCAAACGTGTGTTGGTGGTTGAGAAACAAATAACTGTATTCCAAAGTTATAATGTTTTCATAAGCTTAAGATCCTTAAACTGTAATTCAAAGAGATCTGTAAATATGTCCATTGGACAGTCACAAGCAAATAAATCTGGAAAAGTAAATACTGCTGAAAATGTGGTCTTCAGACTTGTAGAAAGCAACACGTTACCATGGACTTTCATAGGTAGAGTGAAGCTATTAATAGGCAATATAGATCTATAACTTTTCACCCAACTTCCCTTGATAACTTTGGAAAAGTTCTAGGTATTCTCTGAAAAATGCATATTTTTCTGAATAATTATCTATAATTATTATGCTTTAGTAACGATAAATTCAGGAAAAGTTATTGAATGCAGTTCATGCAGTTGTGAATATATAACGTTAGTGCAAAAAGAGATTGAAAAAAGTTCATAACACCGTAGTATTTGTTGCCATTCTGGGTTTCAGGAAGTTACTGCCAATCCCTTTCTGCAAAAACTCACGGTTAAGAATGCTATGTGGTTCGAGGAGAGTTGTTTTTCTTTGCTCTCTAATTCATCGATAATCATCTGTTGATAGGACGTTAACACTTTATCCAGTCATGGTGTTTGTCCCAACGTTGTTGTAATATGAAAATTAGATCGGTGGGTAGGTTAGAAAATAAAATATGGGGAAATTTTCAATGGTAATTCAGGTGCCTATCAGATAATTTAAAAGTGCTGATAGTTTTTTATTTACGGCCAGTGTTCCAGGCTGTTGGTTTCGTATTCCCATAGGTCTGGGCATGGATGTTCCTCTCTCTCTCACTGTGTAGGTGTGTGTGTTTCCTTGTCTTTTTTACTAAGAATATGATTGAATGTGGCCCACCCTATAAAAGGGTTTGTGATGGAGTGACGAGGGTAATGCTACTTACCTCCGAGACTTAGTTCACAAGTGCCCACCGGGTAACAACAAATGAGAAACAGTTCTTGGCCTTGTTATAAGAAGGGCTGGTCACCCATCATCCGACATTAAAAAATATTTGTTATTTACCTCTTGATTGTGGTTAAAAATAACAAAGAAGGAGAATGTGGACCTAAGTCCTATAGCAATTGCTACAGTCTAGAAAGCTACAGTACTAATTTCCTACTACAGTAGAACCTTAATTATCCGAATCAATTAGGACCAGACCCCATTTGGATAATTGGGGTTTTTTTTAAAGAAAGGTATATAATTAATTATTGTAAGTTTAAAATGGGGAAAAAAGTAAATATTATTAAGGGAAAAGAGTTTTTAACCTGTTAAATGAAAATGCAACACTCTCACGTGTCAAGGTATTGACAAGTGCTGTACATTGATACAGTATGTATATACATCGCTGTCGATAAAAGTCCTTGATTGATGAATATCTCTGTCAGAGTAAGCTGTTTGACTTCATTAGTTTTCGGGCAGCCAAGTCGCACATCCGCCTGACAGTGAGAATTTGCATGTGGTCACACTCGGACTGAAGCTATCTATTCACATCAAGGCAGTTTCAAGCCAGCAAATGCTTCATTAGCTGATTGTCTTATGTCTGCTTCAACTTGGACATTAAGGTCACCTTCTTCTTCGACACTTTCAATAAGTGGACTCAAAACCGGTAAATACTTCAAAAATAATAGTCTTGTGCCTGCTACAAGTTTGATATTAAGGTCTTCTTCTTAATAGACATTTTCAATAAATGGACCATAATTTAATATAGGGTCTCACTCATAATCCCTTCTCTTATATCTTCAGCGCTACTATGACTTCTATACCTATTACTTCTGAACATCTAGGAATTTTCAAAAGAGTGTTTCTGAATTCCTCAGTCATTCTCATTTTCTTCCTACCTTTATCTTTCCTTTTCTTGAGCTTACCCCTTTTTTCTCATTTTCCTTCGCTTCTTCAGTCTATTTGATTTTTCTGAAACTCTGAAAGCGATTCGGATAGACGAAGTTCGGATAATTGAATCTCTACTATAGTGGTATTTTATGCAGTTATATTGAATTGTGAAATTAAACTGAGGAATATAAATGTTGTAGGCAAAACATTCAGTAATGTTAAAGGTGCGGTGGCCTGGTTATAGTGAGAGCGGCGTGCTCACTATCGGAAAGTACTGAGTTCGAATGTCGAATTAATCAAAGATCCTTCATGTACACAAAAGGCAGCTGGAGCACGTTAAATAGGTCATAGTCGTTATGTCCTCCAAGCGAACTGAAACCTTGGTGGGAGCAGGTCAAGTATTGCAGAGGTTTTCTGCTTGGTCAGTGCTTCTAAATGACAAAGATTCCCACCCAGCAGCTTTTGGGTAACTAATTGAACCCTACTCATAATTATGTGCATGGAAGTACGCCGGTACACACAATAATATTAAAAATAAAACCCAAAATATTTAAATACGCATTCTTCTAACAAATGGAAATTGATGTTCATACTTGGATCTGGAATCTGGACCAAGAAATGCTTGGATAAATCATATTTCCTCCACAAGTCAAGAGCTATGGTATTGTGCAAGAGAAATTTGTACTACCATTTCTGTAGCATTTGCTTAGAAAGGATATGCATTTTGAAACTACTCTCAATATTTAATAGATAGTTTGAAATAAAATTAATAAAGAATTCTTTAAATTATACAATGATTTAAATTCTCATTGAAAGAGTAAAGTTATCGTCCTTTTCTCTTTTTCAAAATCTTGGAATACATTCCTAGCTATATGAATCCAATATATCTTAATTTAAATAGATTTTTTTACATATTTTATAAAAACTATTATAATATACCCCTCCAAAATAAAATAGTGAAGATTAAAGATTATTTATAAACTATTTATTTGCATTATTTATTTACAAATAAATAAATTATAACGACGACATATTCATAGTTCACTATAACTGTGATCATTTCAGTTACGCTTCATTAAAAACAAACAGAAGGAAAAATCGGACCGACAAAATACAATGATGCCGATAAAATATTTCTGGGGCATTAATCAATTAAAAAATCAGAAAAATTTGTGAGAGTGAGATAAAGTTTACTCGGTATGTTCAACTCCACATCAGTTAAAGAAAATGTGAATAACCCTATTTTAAAGTTCGACGGTAAAATTTTTGTTTACAATGAGAGTTTTACTCCATGAAGCATCTAGTGGAGTAAAAAAGAATGAGATCAAAATCGAGAATGAATTTTTTCTAGCCTTCCTCATCCAGTAGGAAGACAATTTCATTTTCCTTAATATGAACTTGATTTTTTATGTTAAGTTCTGTCTATTGCTTCACTAGTAAAATTAAGCCATAAAGAGAATCTGCCTTCAAAGTGATTTAATGAAATACTATTATACATTTTCTGTGCTGGAAATATATAATAGTAACCCTAATAAGGGATTAGGAACTCTGATTCAATGCCGTCGGCACCTCTCATATTTCAGGAGATTCACTCAAAGATTAAACACGAGAATAAAACCACTTGGATTGTCCTTCCTGAGCATCATTGGTACCACTGCGCGCGTCCAGGTGCTTCCCTGGCTACTGGTCTTAATAGACAAGAACAAACGGCTATTACCCGTTTCAGAAGTGGCCATCTTAGTAACTTGAAATTCATCGAGGGTACGAAGAAATTCGAAATTTGCTCCAAGTGCTTAAATGAACAGGCCTCTCCTGAACATATTCTTCAATGCCTTGGTCTCTCCGGGAGAGATCTGATGGAGAATCCACTTATGGTGCTGGACTTTTTGAAGGTGTACGCGCTCATGGACTTGGTCTAGCGCTGCTGACCTCGGGGGTATGCAACGACAACAACTGATTCAATCAACTCCGAGAGTATATTTTCTGTTGGAAAATTTAGCAACAACTCCAAGAATCGAATTCATTAAGACGAAAGATATTCTTGTTTTTTGATTTATTACTGAAATCAGACTTCGATATCTTAAGTCGGATTGAAACCATTCATTTTATATTGAAATTCATATCCAATAACTGTTACATTTCACATGCTCCATTGTCGAAATCTAATACTCAAGATCAAAATAAGTTTTTGAGAATGGCAACTCCAGTCAGTAGCATCAGTTTTTAATCCGATTAATAATTTTTATTCGATCGTAGAGATTTGTTTCAATTGAATGTCGTTCTAATTTGAAAATTTTACATAGCCACCAGAAATGGATTTCATTTGATTTTGTGTACACTTTCAAGTTGTTACAAATAGTTATAAATGTAAATCGCTTCCTATAATACATTTTTCTGATTAAATAATTTTCTAAAAGTAATTATTATAAAAATTTGCTTCAAAACGATATTTTTTGATATCATATTTGTATATACCGATCAAATTTAAAAAACAATTTAAGATTAATCCAATCTATACAAGTAATTCTGGAAGATTATTTTAAATATTTTTGCACACATAAGACATTCGCAACAATTATTACGGATGTGTGGGAGATTTATGTAAATAAAATGCTTCAAATTCGAATGTTAATATGGGTTAAATATCTAAAGTGTGATGCATAGTAGACGACTAAAATAAAAATAATAAAAAGATCTTAAAATATGTATTACTCTTCATTTACCCTGCTTATATTTACTTCTTAGTACTTGAAATTACTTTATTATGATCTTTTATTAAATTGAAATTAAATTATCCTTTTATGGTAATCATTAACTAATATTTATATAATTAATAATTTTAATAAACTTATTGAAATCCAAATCTATTAAAAAATTAAAATTAAAATCTATTTATATTTAAAACTTGAATAAAACTAAATTAAAAATATACTGACTAAAATAGAAATTGGTATTCTAAATAATTTCTAATTAGGGAAAATAAAATACAGCCTTTATTTCTTACGAAAAATACATTTTTCTGATTAAATAAAAAATAATTCTTACATTTTTAATGAAATAAAAATTTTCTTTTGAGACTTATCTAAAAAGTATATGAATGTTTCGTTTTTTTATGTATGTGAATTCCAAAATACTAAGTGGAGTAAAATTAATTGTATTAAAAAAGAAAATTAACACATTTTACTTTATTTCAGTTACTTAAACAAATGCGGCTAATTTAGTGATAGTTTCAAGCTTCCACATCAGATGGCGCTGTCTGTCCATAAAAAATTTTATGACTCAAAGAGTATGTTAACGGTATCAACTTTTCAGAGCCAATTAATAAATTAATTCTGTAATTTAAACACAATGCAATAATTATAGAATATCTCAAGGCAGAAGAACGTTTCATTTGATTCTATTTGACTTTAGAAGTGTAGCAAAATTTTGTCCGATTTTGATTTCTCAAATTTGATTCTTCAAATTATTTCATTTTTTAAAAGTTTTATTAATGTATTTATTTACAAACGTAACGAAATTTGTGATGAAAAAAAATTGATAATTTTTTTAAGACGTCTTTTTTTCTTATTTTGGTTGCTGTATCTTTATGGATATATCAGATTGCATCATAAAATAAAGAATGGCGAATTTAAGATGTATTTAATTAAATTTTGAGAGTTATATTTCCACATTTTCAGAGCCATCATTCTTGAAAAATTCAAGTATATATTTTTGATATTTTTTGTTTATTAAAAAAAGAATTTAACAGCTGAATTTTCTAAAATTTTCAAAATTCCATTTTAAATCCAGAAAAAATTAAAATTTTAATAAAATGCCTCGAATATTTCGGAATTTGTGGGAATTATTTCTGAATTTAAAATCAGAGCAATTAAAAATTTAAAATAATTATACTGCTCAACCATTAAACATGGGATTATTTATATTAAAATAAAATTTTTGACAAAAAAAGACACTGATACATTTATTTATAAGCAATAATTATAAGAATCGAGTAAATAAAACAATATAGAAAGTTAAAATAATAATAATATTAATAAAAGAAACATAATAATGCAATGTTTTTATTTACTTACAATATTTCCAAAAGTGTATATTTATAAATCTCTTTAAGTTTTTTTCTAATTAAAATAATCTTATAACTTTTAAGCTCCTCTGTTATATTAAACAATTTGAACCAGTTTCCCTTAATCATGGTAAGAAAGTTTTAATGATGACTTATTCTCCCTTTAAGTAATTGTAATCTTTTTTGAAGCTTAATAATTTATTTAAATTTATTTGAAAAAAACACTCATGCTAATCAAAGTTTAAAAGAAATTTCCCTCAAAAATTTCAATATTCATCTTTCGAATTAGTGAATGAATTAAAAAGGAATAAAGACACTAAAATCCATTTGCTTATTCTTTTACTTATTTTAATGTACTTTATTTGAATGTTAATTAAGGTTGAATTATATCAGCATGTTTTTTATCTGATTTAAAATTTTAAATCAAATTATAGCAGATTATTGAAAATTCACAAAAATGAAAGGATAGTTTCGTACGCCATTTATAAAATGAATATGAGCTGAAATACGTAATAAAATGAAGATGTCGATCTTTCTTCTGTGAACCAAGTCTGTTTATATCAGCACAGAAATCAAAAATGTTACAAGAACAGTGAAATTGATGTCGTGCCTTGGGCTTGTTTTCGAAGACATTAATGAAAATTATGGATAAATCCAGGAACTAATACAAATACTGGCCTTAGTACAAAGCCTTAAACTCAACACGGATGTTCTTATAACATTCCTGTTGAAGATGCTCCTGTAGTGTTTAACTGGGAAAAAATACCTGAGAGTTGTGCTATTGTAAGCATTTGGTGGAACATGGATTTGGCATTAGCCTTATGATTGACGTTTTAAACAGAGGTGCTTGTTCGATTGAGCCTATTGTTTGGACTGCATTTCGAATGATAACTAACATTTAGACTTAAATTAGTATCGAATTAATAATTTCCAATTTAAACCTTTACCTATGATTTCAAACTACTAAGCTGTGGTTATTATAAATAATATAGGTAAAATTACCAGCAAGTGAATAAAAGATTCACATGATCTAAAATAGTTATAACTAGTCACAGACGTTTTTATCAATGACATAACCAACCCTTTTTAACTATTGGACAAAAATGATGAGTCTCACTTTATACTTAGTGAGCCATTAAATGACTAACACTAATCTTCGAAATCATCAAGAAAAGTATTTTCATGTGTATGATTCCTATTTGTCTCAATCCTTTTAAGTAACTTGTGTACTTTAGAATCGACTATCGCAAAAGCATTAATAGAATACATGATGAAAGTGTTAACTGTTTGCAATCGATATGATCATGAGATCATCCAATTCAGATTGCAAAGGATTCACTCAACAGACAAGATTCTCTTTCCTTGCTATGTGAAAACGTGTATAGTATCAAAGCATTTCTCTCTCTTCAACGAAAAATATAATAACATTTAACCTCATAGCATTTCTGATAATCAATTTAAGTCCTTGGGAAAAGTAAATGGTATCCTAAGGTCTCTTACTTACAACCAGTCATTTTGCATTTCTAAGCATTTACGTATTTTAACTTATGAATTCATTTTATATTTTGTTAAAAATATCAAATTTTCTTAAGCATCGAATTACTTTAAAAATATGAATAGCTTACAAAATATCTTACAGAAAACGTAGACAAATTAAATTTAAAATTAAATATCCACCATTCAGTAGTGCTACTTTTATTTGTAAATTCCATTTGGCAATATTTAAAACAGAAGAGGATTGCATTTTTCAACAATCATGGTAAAATGAATCTGAATACAAAATGCAATGAACCAAACTGATTCAAAAATAAGGATGAGGTCAACCATTTTATATTTTATAACGTTAGTTAAGGATTGGTCTGAATGCAATTATACAAATTAATCCGGAGATATGTATTAAGATTAATCCAGAAACGATAGAATTCTTATAAATCTTAATGAAGTGAGGAGTTATCATTAAACATATCTCAATCCGTTCTGATGTATTCAATCACTAAAACACTGTGTGTATAAAATATTAAACTTTCAGCTGTAACTGGCTTGCTTTCCTGTACCTAGCCATAACCAACTTGCTTTCCCGTACCTAGTCATAACCAACTTGCTTTCCTGTACCTAACCATAATCAGCTTGATTTCCTGTACCTAGCCATAACCAACTTGCTTTCCTTTACCTAACCATAACCAACTTGCTTTCCTGTACCTAGCCATAACCAACTTACTTTCCTGTACCTAACCATAACGAACTTGCCTTCCCATACCTAGCCATAACCAGATTGCTTTACTGTACCTAACCATAACCAGCTTGCTTTCCCGTACTTAGCCATAATCAGCTTGCTTTCCTGTACCTAGCCATAACCAGCTTGCTTTCCTGTACCTAGCCATAACCAACTTGCTTTCTTGTTACTAGCCATAGCCAGCTTGCTTTCCTGTACCTCTAGCCATAACCAGCTTACTTTCCTGTACCTAACCATGACCAGCTTGATTTCCTGTACCTAGCCATAATCAGCTTGCTTTCCTTTACCTAACCATAACCAACTTGCTTTCCTGTACCAAGCCATAATCAGCTTGCTTTCCTTTACCTAACCATAACCAACTTGCTTTCCTGTACCTAGCCATAACCAACTTGCTTTCTTGCAACTAGCCATAACCAGCTTGCTTTCCCATACCTAGCCATAACCAGCTTGCTTTCCTGTACCTAACCATGACCAGCTTGATTTCCTGTACCTAGCCATAATCAGCTTGCTTTCCTGTACCTAATCATAACCAACTTGCTTTTCTGTACTTAGCCATAATCAGCTTGCTTTCCTTTACCTAACCATAACCAACTTGCTTTCCTGTACCTAGCCATAACCAACTTGCTTTCTTGCAACTAGCCCTAACCAGCTTGCTTTCCCATACCTAGCCATAACCAGCTTGCTTTCCTGTACCTAACCATGACCAGCTTGATTTCCTGTACCTAGCCATAATCAGCTTGCTTTCATTTACCTAACCATAACCAGCTTGCTTTCCTGTACCTAGCCATAACCAGCTTACTTTCCTGTACCTAACTATAACGAGCTTGCTTTCCTGTACCTAGCAGGACCAGGCAGAAGATTTCTCAATAGTTGACTTGTCAATCCCAGATATATCATTTCTCTTGGAAAACATTGAAAGGGTATTGTTACGGTTTACGGTGTTAAATATGTTTTTAGAAATGGTTGAGGACAAACGTCCAAATCCCAATGAGGATGCAATGCATAAGCAAATTTATGATCACCCTTCAAAAACCAATAACTACAGCCTCAGTATCAATCAAACGCCATAGACCGAAAAGCTCTGGTCCAGGAAGAACTTTTAGAGGCGTAAATAACAAAAATTTGAGCATTTATGGCCATCAGCTTATAGTCCATTCAGATTGTCCTAAAATTTTAATGATTTAAGGCCAGTTTAGTATTTGTATATTTAAACTATTTACATTCAACTTCTTTTCTAAAAACGTAGCAAAAAAAAAAAAGGCTAAATAAAAGATTGCCTCGGTAACTCTAACAAAAATAAACTGCATGATCAAATGAAAATTGATCAGTAATATTCTGTTGTCGAATCATAAATACATCAAAGTCTATAGGAAATGACCTCTCTCTGAAACTGTATTGTATTAAATGACTGGTATACTTGTCCTTATAATTTTTTTTCCAAATTTGCTAGTAGTTCAGCTAGTTAAAAAGCTCTGTATCTTCTTTACTGACACAAGAGACACTCCGTCAAAAATAGTAATAATAATCAACTAGTTGTCCTTATTTGTTATAGACTCGATTCACTGTTGAAATATCCAAGCTCTTTACTTGAAGAGTCTGAGCAGGAGTTATGAGATTCTTCATCTTAGTTGTGTGTGTGACTTCCCTAATCTTTTCGGTCATTGCAAGATTTGATCCTTCAAGAATATAATTTTCATTTGTATGCTAGTAAACTTAATGAGGTGGCCCTGTATATAGATCAGCAACAAGGGAAATGCTCAAAACTCTGAAATGCTCTTTTAAAATAGAAAATGACAGATTACCTCAATCTGAAAAACAAGATTCAATTGATAGCATTTTAAAATTGATAGACCAAAGTTGGCTTAGCGAAACAATTTGTAATAATCAAAATTGTAAGTACTTTTGCTGCGACATACCTTATTTAAGTTTCATAATGTTTGCATAGACTTTCAACCATGCTAAGATAATATAGCAAACGTCATTATTAAGGTCTTCTATTATCTGTTATGAGATAGGATTCACTACCATTATTCACTAAAATTTTCAGAACTGACTTCAAGTAAGAGAATATAATCATTGCTACGAAGTAGCTTTCTTTATATTCAAATTTTTTTGAATGCCAAAAGTCTTTCAGCTTCGTAGACCATAGCTAATCACTTAATCTGGATTTAATTATATCTGCATTGTTTCTATAGATCGCACTGGACACCAGGTCACGTATTTTATTTGAACCGGGGTACCAGACGTATTTTTGTACTCGCATAGTGGAAAAAAAATTGACTCTAGTTCTTATGGGAACAAAATCACCTATAACTATCTGCGACCAGTCTTTGTAAGAGGGATAATTTATTCCTTTACAGTGTGTTATCCAGGATTTAGAAATGTGTGAACCCAATACGAAGAGGAATCAATCCATTTGACCTTCCTTGACATAGTGAGAAATTTCCTCGATGAGGGAGTAACTGATGAGAAACTCCCTCATAGGATATGAGTAACTGATCATGTTACTCATGAGAAACTCCCTCATGTCCTACGGCTGATTCGTTTTGATGAGAGTGTTTTGTGCCATAGTGAGCATCGATCCACGAAGTGTTTTCCAAAATTATAAATTATACTGTTATTCAGGCATGATCCAGTGAGTTGATGAAACTGATCAGGATTCCATCAAATTCTCTTGTTTCTAATGATTCCAAAGTGATATCGAGTTCTACAATAGAATTTAAAAAAATCATAGCTTTGCAGATGATATTAGGTTGGTCAATATCTTGTCACCAATGATGAATTTTTCTTCGTGATGCTCCACTATTTCTAAATAATATTTATATTTGATATCGATGCGTAGACAATATGCAAGTATTTGAAGCCACGATGACCTCTAATAAGTTAAGGCGTCGTTCTTATTATCTGAAGATAATTAATTCGAATCCCAACTGAGCTGAAGATCCGTCCTTTTAACTAAAAAGGAGCTGGGGCATGTTAAGTAGCTCGTGGTTGCAATGTCCTCCAATTCGAATGATATTTCTGGGTTTGGTATGTCAAGTATTAAGGAGGCTAGCTCTTGGTCCCTTCTTTTAAATTGCTAAGACTTCTATCCACCTAACCTAACTAAGTAAAATATCCACCTAACTTGTTGAGCTTAACTCTGACCTTAAATGCAAGAAAATATGCTGGTGCACATATCCAAATACTGGAGGAATTTCGGATGAAGATGTAAGGGAACATAATTATTCAATTAAATATGATTTTTTAATGTAGTTTTAAATTTATATATGAGCAGGCATTATATCAATTATATATATTTACATACAACAAATAAATGACTTGTTCTCTCATATAAAAGGCTATAAGTTGTCAGTTTTGTAAGCTCTCAAAAACTTTCTCTCTTACCTCAATTTTTTTCGGGGAAAAACTTAACCCTATTTTTGTTAAGTTATTTCTAAATTATTTAGGTATGGAATATATATTAAGTAGGAATCAAACACAACAGCAGGACAATTGAGTTAACTTGGTCTAAAATTGTCTTCACACTAATTAAGTGTCATTCCATTTAATTAGTGATGTCACTGCAGACTGAAAAACTAAGAGTTATTTTTTTAATTGAAAACAAATATATAAAATTTGATCGTTCCTTTTATTAGAATCTGGTCATGAAAATCTAAGTAATTCTAAATGCTGTCTGTTTTACCCCTTAGTTATCCTGAACATAGTTTAAATTTAATTGTGCATAGTTTAAATCTCTTGTCAAAAAAAAAAAAAAAAAGATAGTCAGTCACAAATAACCACAAATACATTTCAATACTTCAATCCTGTGCTTTACTTGTGTAACTAATTATCTTGTAACAGGTTGAGTATGATATTTTATCATGAAGATGCAATTGTACGTTGTAATTTTCTATCCTATTTATATAACATTCCATTTAATTAGTGATGTCACTGCAGACTGAAAAACTAATAGTTATTTTTTTAATTGAAAACAATTATATAAAATTTGATCGTTCCTTTTATTAGAATCAACAATAAAAAATAACTCAAATTTCACCATCATAACTTATATCCGATTCAAAAAGGAAGCAGGATTTGCAGGCAACTGAATCTAGCTGTCAGTATTTTCCATAACTTCGGTAAGTAATCTAGATTTTCCTTTTCTACAGTATACAAAGAAATTCTGGTTTAGTTGGATAGCCATAGCCCATTTCAGTGTTTTAACCGAAAACAGGTCATAATTAACAGCTATTTGAGTCATAATCAGAACTTGACTAAAACAAAGGCATATGGGGCAATTGCCCAGGAACCCATATCAGGGGGCTTCCAAATAGAAAACTTATTTTATATTGTCAATCATACAGATCTTTAACAGAAAATAATCATTTTTATATACTTCTAAAAGGCCATTTTATATACTATTAACATAAACATGTAATATTAAAAATTGTGTGTGTGTGGAAAAATTTAAATACTCTTAAAATTCAGCAACTCTAGCATAATCAATATGCATTTTTTTTTATATCTATTATGTACTCAAACTTAGATACTGATACTTCATATCATGAAATAATTAGGAATTCTATAAAGAAATTTACGGTTTTCGTGCATTACTTAGAACTTGGTTGCAACAATTTAAGTGAAAAAATTTGTTTTAATTTTGAAAGTACCATTAAACTACATTTTAATTCCTAACGAATTTGCCTTTTAGTCTTTCGTGTAAGCGCATCATAAGTTTTTAAAACTTTTAACAACGTTAAATTGCATTTTGTACTTTATATAGTTCATTCTTTCAAATTAACTTTTCTTCTTAGGATATTCTCAGAGAAAACATGAAATAAACTGTTTGAGCCTTCAATAATTTTAACCTGAATAAATGTTTGTATAGAGAAAAATACTGCTTCTTAATATTTTCGACTTGAAAATTTAAGTTTAATAACTAAAAAATCCTGTTTTACTTTACATTATTTTTTTTAATTGAGTAACTCGGATAATCACAATGAACTGGCAACGGAATATATATTTAGAGCTCTCGCCTTCAGTTCATTCTCTTGTGGGTTCGATTTTACTTTGAGTTGGGTGTTTGTAACGTTTTGGAATACATTTAAAGAGAATTTTTTGATAATTCTCTTTAAGGAACTGAAGTATAAATGTAGGAAATAGTTATGTAGTAACTAAATAACTTCTTTTATATAACAGAATTGTTTCTTTTCAATGGAAAAATATTTTATAATTTTTATTTTCTGAATGATCTTTATATTCAGTAGCAAGTACATATATATATCTTTATCCTATACTGCACTGATCCAATATCATTTGTTTAGTTTTATATGTAAGCCTTGTGAAGTAGGATTTCCAGCTTTTTGGTAACTAAAAATATCAAATTCTTAAAAAAATGCCTATTCTTAAATCTACAAATTCTGCAGCCATAAAAAATTGCACTATTAAAAAGAGTAAACAAGTTAAAAAGAATTAAATGCTAAGGTAAAATGAAATAAGATTAAAATGGCGAAATTATAGCCACTTTTTGTTATTGGAACAGGAACAGTAATTTCTCCATGCATAGTTAACACATTGTACTACGTATACTTAGGAATTGAGAATATTTAACAAATGGTACTTCCTTCTTATGTTCCCAGTCTTTGTATTTCACCTATATTCGCGATGTTTAAATCCTAGTAATCTGTAGGATACCATTCACTCAACTAAATGTTATAAAATGAGTTCGGATAATAAATGATCTTATGTCTAAGATAGACCTTATAATCTTTCAGATTACTAAATAACTCTATAAAAACATGAATTTTGTAATTCGAAAATGGCAACTGATGTATTAATTAAATACTTTATACATAAATATTATAAGCCAATGGTGCGAATTTAACCAGTTAGGTAGAAAAAAGTAAATTTGAGAAACTTGACAGAAAGAACATAGGGACATTGGATATCAAGTCGACCTTATGCTGCATGACAGATATACACTTCCTACAGGCAGATACAACACTATCAGACTTTAGGAACGATAATGACCGGCTCACAGCCAGATAACCAATGTTTTCAATGGCATACAGATCTGGGAAACATACCAATCAGTCCATCAGCCGAATGCCTTATGATTAGGCAAATCATTAATTAGGATAAAAGATCGAATCAGTACTAATTTTCGCATCAGTCACATTTGTAGTAAAAACCTAATTACACGAATTTCAAGAGAAAAATCAATGATTGGAACAATTAAGACGATAAACCAATGCTTTTCAACCGCTGGTCCGCGGACCGGCAACGACCCGCAAGAAATATTCAGCTATCTGTCCAAAATCCAAAGTGTCATCTGCCGCCGACAACTGATATTAAAGCAGCACCTACATTACAATAATAGTTTATTAGTTTAGAAAATAATATGTGAATGATGATAAAAAATACAACACACTGGCAACTATGTACCTAATCACCTTTTATAAATTGCCCTGCCGTACACCAGTTAGTGTGCCCGTCTGCCTTGAGTACCGCTGATTACTTGAATCCTGAATATCTATCGTAATAATTTATAAAACTATTTTAATTCTCTATACTTTAAATATTATTTTAGTCTTCATGATTTTTTATGTGAAAAAATGTGCCAATGGGTCTAATTATTAAACGTACCGGTCCTTGGAGTAAATCCAATTGAGAAACATTGCGATAAACTATTGTTATGGACAGTCTTTGGGTACGGTTGAAGCTGGACATTTGGAAGTGGCTCGGTGAATTTATATGTCGTGCATGCTCTCTAATCATCATACTATCGTAATATTTTAGAACACGTATAGCATCACTACAAGTACCATACAAGGCACAATTAGCTGTATGAGGTAGATTGCAGGACTCTTAGATAGTACTCTCAGGAACCTCGCTTCTGGCGTCTGGAACGAAACTGGAGCAAAAATATAAGCGGCTGGCTGAAAAGGGATTGATTTGTCTGGTACTTATAGTTAAATTTAATTTTGGAATGTTTAGTAGCTTTATGAATTAAATCTTAAAGTACAACTCAATTCTGAAAGGTACTCTTTTGTGGATGCATCTCAATTATAAGTATATATATAGTTGAATAAAAAAGTAAAAACTGATTTCATTTTCACCGATTTTGCAAGCGAAAACAACCAAATGGACGCTGCCGATTTGCCTATGTAATAAAAAAAAAAGTTGGCAATTTTATGAACAATAGCATTCTTACATGGAAAAAATCTTATTGAGAGTGCACACAACACTTTAAATCTTCCCTAATGATAACTGGTTTGTGCATTCTGTGCTATAGAGAAAAATGTTTACTCTGTGTAGATTCTCTAGAGTTGTGGAAGTAATTTTCATTTTTGTGGGCATACAGCAATACTGATTTCCTCTTGTAAAATAACTAAATGAAGATCTCGCTCATGTGTATACATGTTATTTTTCTATAGAAAAAAGTGGTAGCAAGCGTTTTTACTTAAATTTACACCAGTTAATTTTCAGCATTTATTGTTGGTGTCATGGAGACCAGTGTATTATAGGCCAAAATGGTTAATAAAGTATTTTGCTTAGCTGAAATTATTTTTAGAACTCATGTTCACTCCAAAAAATGTAGGTTTTTTGTTATTTTACACATCGGAACTTGTGATGTAAGATGTGTTTGGGAAATGAAACAAGAAAAGAAACACAAGACATTGTTTAACGAGCAACATAATTTATATTTCGTTTATTCAATACATTATGTGCAGTTTGCAAAAGTTCATACAACAAAACTCTTGTTATTGATTGTACACTACGAGAGATCAGAGCACTGCAGATATGTCAATTTAGAAGACTTAATTAATTTTTAGACTTTTTTAACAGCTTTCAAAGGAATTTAAGTGCTGATGCTGCTTGTTCAAAACCAGCTGGTTCAGTAGACTGGTATCACAGATGAAATAGCAGCCAGCACAAAAACAAAAATACTTAAGTACATTAGAGTATTTTTTTTCGAATGGATACAGGAAAAAAATGATAAACATTAAACTTATATTTACATATTGCTAAGAGTAGTAAAAACTGTAATAGTTAAATTACATACATATACAAATGAAACATGTGGAACTAAATTCATACATATGCAAAAATAAACAAATACTGTTTATATTTTTACTTTGTTAACACTAGAATTTAACACAAATCTTTTTTTAACAATTTACAGTGTTATAGTAACTAAAAGAGTTTTTCCCATTACATTAATTAAGACTGCTACATTTAAATGAAAATAAAGAAAAATGAAAATTAATTAATTGATGAGTGGATGGTAGATTCTAAATTTAAATTTGAAAACGAAGTTACAATAATTTTAAAGTTTCCTTATAATTTAGTACATGGAACTATACTTAAAAATTTTTACTAAATCTTTCATTTCAAATGAAAAGAAATTCCATTTATTATAAATAGTTCGGTCATTGAAATTGCACATCGTTTATTCTATTGTAAAATTCTTGAATTAACTCTTAAAACTTACGTTCACTTTTAAAATACTTCATTAAAATAAAACATAAAGCTTGCTTTAATACTCCATTGAGCAAAGTCAAAATTAAAATTTCATCTGTTTTAGAGCATTAAAATTTTTTAATTGTTTCTATAACAAGTACATCTCTCAATGTTTGCTACTTTCAGCAAGAAGAAAAAAAAAAAGGTTTGTACAATATTGATGGAAAAATTACATTATTTGACAAACATATTTGGAACTTTGCTAGAAGTTGAACACTAGAAGTACACTGGCAAATGAAAAATAAAAAAAATTAACAAATTGATAGACGAATGGACGTGATTAACAGCAATCTTTGGGCCTTTTTAAGAAATATTATATATAAAAAAACATCTTTGTAGCATCACACACACACAGCTCATAATCTTACATAAACTGCACACCAGGTGGCGTTCCGCATGGTGCCGCTCCTGAAGCGAGTTTCCAACCGACCTATGCAGTTTCTCAGTTTCGAAAGTCAAAATTTTATGGAACAAACGTGAAAAAAAGTACGTTTCACAACAGTTCCCCGAGCACCACTTCACAACGGTACACGAGTCACAGGTTAACGTCTTATATATACACACACATTATATATATATATATATATATAAAAGTGCTCATTGCAGTGGAGTCCGAAACATTCCCACACACAGCGGGCGAACCGTTGCGCTGCTGCGGAATTTCGACTGCTGATGAATCATCACAATGACATCTTCTAAGAAAGAATATACATTTAAAATCCAGTTTTGCGCGCTCTAGCAAATGTGTTGGATGAGAGAAAGAGCAACCTCCATCTTCTCCTGTTTGCCTCCAGTAGGTGACGAAGTGCAGCAAGAAAAGGTATTTGATTTTCACTGTCATTCAATGAGTTATGAGTCTTGAGGTCTGAGATACTTATTCGAAAAACGTATAGAAGTGAAGTCCTTCCTGATTGGCTAGTTTTGAGCCTGTACATCAATTGGCTGAAGTCACCTGGCTCCACTAGGGATGAAGCTCTGAAGACTGAAAAAGAGAAAAGACCTTCAAAAACAAGAAATAAAATTTCACTTCAAAACAATTTGTAATGCTTTTAATTGCATTCACAATTCATTTTACGAATGCAGAACATTAGCGCTTAAGCCATTAGTTCACGGGTCCTCCAATACTTCTTGACAATGTCCTCATACTGAGAAAGAATGGTAAAATCATTGGTTGATTAGAGTGGCACAAAACACAGTTTGGAGAATCCACACTCTCTGATGCTTAAGAGATGGTCCTGCCAACAATGACATCCAGTCAGAAAACAGTTTTGGAAGAGAGAGCTATCTTGCGCGTTGAATAGTACCCTGGTTCAAGAGTTAGGTTAATAAACAATTTAGACGTGTGAAAAGAAAACATCGCTCTATCAAAGTTCCCTTCTTAGCCGGCGCACCAGCTTTTTCACTGTCCATAATTCCATAATAGGTAGGAATCCAGTAGGATGAAATTCTTCGTGCTAGTGCCTTAAGCAAGGGTCTACACTCTAAAATTCTTTGAGACACAGTTTGATTGTTCAAAATGTCTGGCAATATGACAGCTCTGACAAATGAGTGGTCACGGATCGACAGTTGTTGAATAGCCACGGCAATAGCTTCGATTTTAATATTGAAGGCAGTATCATTCATAATAATGAAATAAATTAAAAATCCTCAATATAATTTCCCAAGATCAAAATTATTGTTAAAATGTGTTTTGTTTCACAAAAATAAAGTAACTCCTATAAAAATTTCGTGAGTTTAACATTTAAAGTTTTGGAACGAAATCCCTCGTTAATATTTGTTTTAATTATTATTTAGTTCATGTAACTTTTTACGAGTTAGTTTGTCTTGCCTCTACAGTTTGCGATCAGTTCGATTAATCAACACATGATCAATAACTAATTTATTCATTTCACTTAAATTCTAAATCCAACTTCCTCAGAATAAACATTCTTTCATGCGAACAAAATAAAGAATGAAATTCATTAAATTTCAATTCCATTCCTTTATATTTGATTTCGGTAGATAAAAAGTTTACTCCTAGAAAAAATGCTATGGACTAAAAATTCAAAAACAGAAATTCCTAAAATTTAATAGAATAATTTTATATCGGAATTAATCCCAATTAAACTAAATCATGAAAGAATTTATTGAAAATATGATCAATTTTTCTTTTATTTAAAATTCTTAAATTTTGTTCTAAATTTAGATTTTATTGAACCTAACTGAGATCAGAGAATTATATTTGAAATTACCCAACCAAAACAATTTTAAAATAAATAGAAATAGACGTAAAAATTACTGTGTATTGACGAATACTCACAAAATTCTTCACAAATGCATTGAGAAAATAACGAAAGCGCATAAATATCTACCTATACTATCCATTCTTACTTTAAAAAATTTCAGAGATTCAACAAATTTCAAATAGTTAGCAAGAATCACATTTCATTAAATTTTAATCAATTTAAGAACACGTAGAAGTTAATTAAATGCATTTCCATGCTTTTGCAAGTCTGCAAACTAAAATGCTTCTATTTAAGAACAATATTGGACTGCATACATTTGAAAGGCTGAAAACACAGCAGAAATGGAAAACGCGTTTATACTTTTTTTATGAGTATAATAATCTGGAGTTCATCAAAGAAAATGTGAGTTCCTCTTTAGCTTCATAAAAATCAGAGAATTTAAAATTTCAAGAGAATCCTTTAAATAACTGAGACCATTAAAATCAAAGACTTCTCCTAATGCAGTTTAAAATTACAACAAAATAGATGTCTAGGCAATTGATTCAATTATTGATATCCACAGCATTAAAAATTCCACAATGAATATACACAAATGAATCGATACTGCCATTCACAAATCTATTTCTTCCTTGAGACAGAACATTTGAATCGAGAAATTTATCTAAAATGCTATATAATTTTCTCTTAATGAGGATAATTGTTTACATAACTATAACAAAATTAACAAATACCAATAACAGGCACCAAAGTAATAATTAACAAATATCAGGTAACCAATTACAAGTATTAAATAATTTATAACAGGTATTAAATTAATAACTGGTTATCAAAGTAACAAGGTGGTCAATAACAGGTATCAAATAAACAATAAGAGGTATTAAGGTAATTAGTAACAGGTACCAAGAAGATTTGAGACAAACACATTTGGAAGTAAAATAATTTTAGGTGAATTTGCATAATCTGTGCCCATATATATTTTATTCCTAACAGAATTATTACTTCTTCCATACTGTAATCTTAGCAAAATCCTACGTTGATCTATTCCAACTGTCGATTTCTGTCGCGCGTTAGAATCAGTGCAATGTGCATAGAGAATAGATAAAAAGACATTTGATACCTCTTCTATATACGCACCTGATGCAAGCCTGCGGGATCGTACATGGAGGCGGATGATTGCGGGGGCAGGCCGTCAGGGTATCCCGCCGTTTGAGAGATCACGTGCCTCAGAGCATTCGCCTGCAAAAGACGCGTCATCGTCAATACACAGCAAAAACACATTTCAATACATAAAAAAAACGACAAATAACTGAATATGTTCAAGACGAATTAATGTAGTGCTTGTCAAATAACACAGTCAGCTGTATTTCAGATAAGACTTCCAAGACAAAAGGTAGACATTTTTTATCATTTTTGGTAAATATATCTCGTATACAATATTCCTGGCAATCAACGTGCAATTTGATATATATAACTGTATGTTTTGTCATTAAGCATTTATGTTCCATAGAAAAATAAAAAAGGAACTGTGAACTTGTGTATATTTTAACTCAAGAAAATAAGCTAAAAAATGTGCCAGTTGGTAACTTACTGATATCAGCAGAGCCAACCATGTGAAAAAAATACCTGAAAGGATATACTCTATGTAATGCATCAATAATAATGGCACACGTGTTCAATTCTGCACGCGGTACAGTTTTTAGTGTTATTCTACCCCACTCTATAACGTTAACAAATAAAAGTTTAAAAACTTGTAACTCTATGTATTGTGAAAAAAATAATGTTGACCGATGAAAATGATTATAATATGGAACTTTGGATCCTGCTGATAGATTGGTTGGCAACGCACCTGTAAGGCATACGATCCTGGTTTTTGTAAATAAAAGGAATATTGTGGGTAAAGCAGGCAAAGTAATTACTAAGCCATTATCAGGTTTTTAACTCTGGTTTGTGTCTTATTATGAACTGCTGATACTGACTGCACAAAAAAAGGGTCTAACGGATCAAAATTTAAAGTAATCTAAACCAGTTATATTTTTCACATTTTTAAATTAAATTATTTTAGCAAGTGCATACATATCGTATTCATAAGCTATCTTTTTACAGTAATGTACAATCTGGGTATGACTGCTTCACTCATCCTAATCACAATTGTCTCTTTCACCCATAAAATCTTAGAGAAGTCACTCATGTCCACGGCCCGTACTACTGTATTGTTTTCCGTTAAGTCAATTCACAACCTTCCACCCTAAGAATTGTTGGAAACACCAATAATATCCCAGATAAGACAAAGCGACTGCCATTCAGCAGAGTCTTATATTTCTAATTTAATTTTAAACCATCCAATCAGCACCCGAAAAGAAAGAACTCTGATTGTGCGCACACCCAATCATAAAGCAATTACCGCACATGTGTATAAAGAGATTTGAATAAGCTCACATGCTTAAACCACGGTCTATAACGAGAAAAGGATGGGAACGACAAAAATTAAAAAGGTTCCACTTTGAAGCAAGTTTATTTACAAAAAAAAATTAAAGGAAGAGTGAACAAAAGGGATCTTTTTAGGTTAACATTAACCGAAGAAAACAAAAATAAAAACAATTAAAAATAAACCATCGTGTACACGAAAGAGAAAAGATTTTCTGGAAAGACTGGAAAAAAAAAAGGAGACGGAAGGGGAAAAAATGACTCCTTTAAGTTTCTCAAAGAAAAAGCTAAAGTGCAAGGTAATGACGAAAAAAAAAAAAGGTAGGATATATTATATATAAAAGGAAATAATGAAGAAAAAAAAGGAGAGAAATTGTCGAGAAAAAAAGAGAAAGCCTTAGATATACTTAAGAAAAACTTCATTGCGGGATAAGTGCGATCCATTAAGTAGATTAACGAGGCTGGGTAAATAACAATAATGAGAAAAAAACTCACTCACTTGAATCTAAAAAAAAAGCGACGTCACTAAGGGATAAGTGAAAAACCAACACTTTGGTTTAAGAAAAAGGGAGGGGGTGCAAGTTTACAAGGGGTAAGAAGAAGCTGTTTTCAGGAGAGGGTGGAAACTTTTAAACTTTCCATTCTTCTTTTTGTCTCGCAGGAAGATCTTAATGCTTGTTCAGTCATCGACGCTCGTGTTTTTGTCGCTTCCTGGCTGACAAATTGTCTCAATACAATTATAATAATGCGGATGCGTGAGATTTTCTTCTCCCATTAATAAGTGGCTCCATTAAACTCGGCCCCTTGAGCTTGTTCCTCGAAGAATCGAGTCTAATGGGAGTCATGGAAAATGATGCGCAACACGTTTCCGCTGGTGATTTTTCGCATTTTATGGATCACCCTACTCCCTGCGCAGCGACAGTCTGTCAAAGTAATCGCTGTAGCACCAGAAAAGTCTCCAAAACAGAACGGTTCCCATCATTAATCCTGCTAGCAAGAGGAACAGCATTATACATGCACGATATAAAAATTTGGAGACAAAGTTATAAGTTACATGATTTTCTCAAAAGAGCCACCGAAATATTTGCATAATAAGTCATGCAGTGAAATTATCGTAATTTATTTCAATAATTTTCAATGAAATCCTTTATTCCATAGTACTTCCACAAACCGAAGAATCCTTTCATATGATAAAATGGAATATTTACAAAAACACCAGCCCAAGTGCAATAACTTTAAAACCTGGCATCTAAAGTGATGAACCGTGAAGACAAATGTTTATATGAAATACATGTTCAGACATGCAGATGATTAGACGAATCAATGCAAAGTGAACAATGCCATACACTACAACCATTCTACGTTGAAAGGTTACAGAGCCCGTTTCCCATTCGGAACTCGCATGAGAACGGGGATTATTCGAGTAAGCATTAAAGAGAATTTGTGACGCAATTTCAACCGGATTATATCATGAAAGAGGCTACATATTACTTGACATGGAAGCTCCTGTTGAAAAAGGAGGGAATCGGGCGCAGCTAAACAGGCTGTGATTGTCTTTGCTGCTCTAGGGCTACTTACACGAGGACTCATTCCATTGGAGAACAGAATGGACTCTTGAACAGAAGAGTAGGACGATAACAATTCAGTTTTCAGGTATCATTTATTTGGTATGACCTCTCGAACATTAACCATAGAGTTGATAAATCTCATATCATCTAAGAGAGAAATATACACAGTACAACTCCAAAGCCCCTAATACCCGAAAAGGTAGCTGTTTTCATCTTTGTCTTTGCAATGTCAAGTAGGTGTGGCACATATATTTAAATCACTTGCCTCAAGTGAAGAACAAAGATTTGTAAAGGCAGATGGACTTTGTTCTCTGACGCAGGAACACAGATAAAAGATTGCACCTGACACAAGATAAGAGTTCTGCTTCCACACGCTGATTTTAACCAAGAGGGCAGGCAAAATTAGTAAAATTTACAATCAATCGATATGTTATAGCTGAACCAAAAGATGGTTTGGCACATATTACCATCGACAAGATACAAAAGTGGCAACATGTAAATAAACCATCTCCTTGATTTAAATGAAGAATAATAAATTTGGGAATCGAATTTAGGCAGCAATTCATTGTGGTTTGGTTTGATTTGATTGCCACTTTTTGCACATGCGAGTTAATATGGGAGGTCTACGGTTTCCATGAATTCCAAACCAGTACATATAGTCACATCTAAGCTGAGAAACAAATCTACGAACTGTTGAGCAGAAGGCAGAATCCTAACTCCTCAGCTGCGAACTTGGCAACATTCTTAAGTTTCTAAAACTGAATTCATACGATATCGAATCCATTTTAGTTC
Organism: Latrodectus hesperus; assembly: GCA_037975125.1. Taxonomy (NCBI): domain Eukaryota; kingdom Metazoa; phylum Arthropoda; class Arachnida; order Araneae; family Theridiidae; genus Latrodectus; species Latrodectus hesperus. The sequence goes on along the minus strand of CM075862.1, from coordinate 13,293,676 downwards.
GATATGATTTGGTTGTGATTTTACAGTCACTTTTTGCCCACGCGAATTAACGTGAGCTAGGGGATATAAGAGGTGTCTCCACGGTGTCATTTGTAAAGAAGAATATCCATTTACATAATTTCAAATTAAAGTGCAATTGTACAAAAAATTTCCAAAATTGATATTGATTGATTTAATGATGATGATGGAGTATTATAGCTTATATACTTATTTTACAATATGCTTGCAATACAAGTAAATAGGCTTCCAAAATCAGTCTTTTGTCACCACTACCTCAACAAGAGACGGAGGGACAATTGGGTATCTCATCTCAGAAATGACGATGTAGCAGCTCTGAGAAGAGCCCAGAAATGATTGACGAAATAATTAAATTGAAGGGAAAAGAAAGCGGCACGAGACAGACATTAGGCAATCGAAGACCGACAAGGCCTATAGGCGACCTAATTTGTGAGTGGTAACTCCCGTTGATTCCTGGAAAAAAAAGGGGAAAACAACCGGCGTCGCAAATTCGTTAACTGCCTTGTCAGGCTGCGAAATCCAGTTAGAGTGAGAACTACTGAGACCAAATTCAATTGGAAGGACTTAAAACATTTCTTTTCTTATAGATATAGACTTTTTTGCTTTTTGTATACCCCACCCCCTCTTACATCCTCGACCAACCCCTCTTTTTCTTTTTCCACCAGTACTTTTTTATATTTTACTTGGTTTACTGCATCCCAATTTTTTCCCCAATACTTTTTATCAGTGTTTTTTTGCCTTCTCTTTCCACCTACTGTACTTTTGTTTCTTTCCTATTCTTCCATTTTGAAGGGGGTGGGAAGCGGTGACATGCCCAATGAGTAATTAAAGCGAGCTCCGTGGGCGGGGGAGGGGATGCAGTAAGAGAGGGCAGCACTTTTTCTTCCACAGAATTTGAGCAGAAGAAGTTGTATTTGATAGCTACTCAATTTCTATCGACTACTCGGCTGCCTGATCCATACAATATCCGCTCCCCAGAAGAAAAAAGAAAATTAGTTTACTTTCCTTAAGTTCAGTTAAATAAAATAAAAATGAAAAGAACTTCGATTTTCTTCCTCAAAAATATTTCCCATAACGTATTAACCCAACCTAAATCCCGATATATTTTTGTTAATTCATATTTAATGTAAGCACTTTTTTAACATCAGAAATAAATCAACAATTCCGAACCTAGGTTGAATAGGGAAATTTCGTGGTAAAAACGAGTTTATTTAAAAATGGCGGTTTGATATCGCGTAGACCAACAGCCAAAGGTTGTTGTAAGGTATGTTGTTGTTCCTTATTCCACTTGATCTAGTACAATCTAGACCAAGTCCAGTAGATCGTTCGCCCAGAGAAAGTCCCGAACCAGCGCAGGGTTATCAAAAGATCTCTCTTCTCCAAACCCAGACAGGAGAGCAGATGGTCCGGAGAAGCTTGGTGGAAATTACACCAGAGGCACACAGGGAAAACTTTCTGTGTGCCTCATCATGTGGTACATACATACCTTACATGGTTCTGTGTACCATGTAAGGTATGTATGTACCACATGTTTCAAAAAAGGACTTTTCATTTATAGTTGGAGGTACTCATGAGTTACAAAGGTTTGGTTTATCCCTCAACGCTCAATTTTTGACTCTAATAAGACAAAGACCTACAATTTAATATGGATCGAACCCACGAATTGTTGAACTGAAGGGGCAGAGCATTCCTCTTTCGCTGCAAATCAATGAAAACTCTCAAGCACCCACCTGGATAGATATGAAAGCACAAAAGGCAGAAACACAATATCCATCTTTGGTTTTCAGTAACGCTGAAATTGAAACTAAGGACATTTTATAAGCATGGTTCGATTAAAAAGCCACGGGCCACCACTTAATAACTATTATTATTAAAAAAACTATTTTTGAATCGCATTGAGAACTGGGAATTGTTCACTGGATTTTGGATTATCATACATACGAATAAAGTAATACGTTGTACTTTCTGTAGAATACTTACGATGTGAATGGAATGGTGAAAATTTATGGACAAATTTAAAATAACATTAACGAAATGGATCGCTATGAATTATCTTTTCTACAAGTTGGAGTTCGAAAATCTCAAACAAATTATGTAACTTCGCTAGTATTTCTGGAATATATAAAGTTCCAATGTATAAGATGTTTCGATTCCTAGAAGCAGCTTTACAAATATTATTAAAAAAAATTTACAGGTAAACTGAAGAAACACAATTAAAGCTTAAACTTTGTTATCCATTTAAGAAATTTTTACACAACACAGAAGACCAACCGAAAGCATTGCAGGTCTTTTTTAAAATTCCATTTGTCTTATTGCCTTTGAGAAGACTTCGGCTTTACAAACCATAAAGAGGGAAAACTCCCAAGCACTCAAGCCAAAAGTTAACATCTACCCTCAATGTTCAACAGTGTATGGAATCGAACGTAAGACTTACCACGTCAAAGAAAAAACTATTATATCGTTATATTTGATAGTCCAGGTCGGTGAGGGTATCGTTCTCATGATCAGACGGTAGTGATTTCGAATCCCAACTTAACTGAAGATTTTGCATATTCACTAAAGGCGGCTAGGACACGTTAAATAGGTCGTGGTCACAATGTCCTACAAATGGAAATGCCTTTCAGGAATGGCAGATCAAGTGTTCGGGACACTTCTGCTCTCTGCTTCTAAATTACGATTTTCAATTAGCAAGTACTCCGACTTTGGACTAAGTACAGAATAAAGTATGCTGGTACAACAGCAATACCATTGGGTTACGGTGATTCTCCATACAGTGTTTTGACACAACACAATAAGCAACCTAATAGCTGTTAAAGGATATTGTGACATCTACTAGGTATTACTGTTCTTCCTGCAGAACTCCAGTGGCTCAGTAGCTTCCCGTTAAGATCAGCAAAGTGAAGCATCATTTGCCGCGGACAGTGTTTGGGAAGATGACCACGCCGTACTCTCCTTCACTGGGTGGATGCAACTTCGTCAATTAAGGACATGTCCAAGTTAATATGTGACGTCCAAAGTCCTTCCGCTGGCGTGGTGGGAATGTGGAGAGGAGGGTGCAGCTCAGGTGTGACCTCGTCAACTGACTGTGGTCCAAAATGACGAGGCACTTGGTGATGGGAGAGTATTCTTCTTCTTCTTCTTAGAGTTGGGTTTGTATGTCATTGGGCACCTCTGCTTTTATCAGCATTTTGTACTGTTAACTCCAAACCCAATGTTTCCTAGTTCCAGTTGCTCGGGTCACCCACTTTATTAATAAAGTCCGAGACCTTTAATGGAGTTTAGGTGTAACTCTCTGGTATGGATGATGCCTAAAGAAGTTAATCTAGAGAGGGCAAGGGTCTCGCATTCATAAATGATATGCTTGGCCATTTCCTCTTGCATGACATTTCCTGCAGATAGGTTTGGTTTGGTTGTCGCTCAACGGTCATTTTTTGCACACGAGGGCTAATTAGACCGGGACTTACGGTTTAAAGTGGATTCCGAACCACTACAAACATCCATGCCCAAGGTGGGATTCGAACCCACGAACTGTTGAACCGATGGCAAGAGCGCTAACCATTCGGCTGACAGCTCGGCTTCCTGCAGATAGGATCTTGCTGAAACAGTCCCCTTTTATGGAGGTGTTTTCTGAAATAGTAGTGCCCAGTTATGAAGCCTACGATTAAACGTATCTTCTGCCTAGAGCATCTTAGAATTTCAGAGGCAATCCTCGCTGATGATCCACAGATGATTCTGGTCAGAGAGTCAGTCATGCTAGCGATAGCTTCCTGACTTTCACCAGAAGAATATGGTTTGGAGGTCACTTCTACCTCCTGTGAAGGATTGCCTCTGAGTTCCCTTGTCTTTTTCAGCAAGGTCTACTTCAGAGGCCATGGGAGAGTATTACAATCGGGGCTCACCTGCACCGTTATGTATGTATATGTTCTTCTTGCAAGTCTCTTCATAGAAAGAGGACACTATGCACAAGTCCCTGGGTAAGGAATCTGAAAAACTACCTCGAATAAAACGCGCGCAGAAAGCAGAAACGAAATAACTGTCTCATGGTGCAACGTTGGTTGTAGGTTGCTCAGCAACGACAGGAATACATGTGTTTAAAAAAAACTAAATGCAAGGATTCAAAGTACATAACGAAAAATAATTCACAAATCGATTTGCGCTGAATAAAAAACCGATTTGTAAACTTGGATAAAATACTACCTCCGCAATTATAAATAAAAGAGGCACTGCTGTGGTCTCGGCGCACTTCGGGCGATTCCATACAAGAGAAAGGAAAACGCGTGAGCAAGTAGAGGAAAGAAAAAGTGCCGCAGCTACTTTCTTATCCAGAAACTTGTGGCGCAAGGGCCTAAGTGGCCATCTCTGTTCTCATTAGTATCCTAGTAATCCTGTTTAAGGGAAGCGTTCCCTTTTTTATTCTCCTGTACGCACAGGAAGAACCAGAAAAAATAAGAAAAAAAAAATAGAGAAAGGGGCTATGAAATTACGTATATTCTAGTCTCTCGCTTCTTTCCCCTCCTTCCCAACCCTCCCCCTCCAAACCTGCACCATTATTGAATTAGAAGCATGATTTATTTTTTGTGCGCTCTTTATTTCTTTTATATATATATATACTTTTTAAAGGAGAAAAAATTGGTTGACCAAAGGATTTTTCTTTGCTTTATCTCTATAGATAAAAATAGATTTTTATTTTGTTGTTGGCAAAGAAGGCAGTCTTTTCAAATTAGGCCTCCTTATTTGTCCTTAACCCTCGTCTTTTATAACAAGCTATGCCAAAAGCAGTTTTCACTCCGGCAGCCCCTTCCAAAAGAATTTCCTTACTCTTTCACTCGGAAAGTCCTTTTTTGCTGTTTGGGATTAGATTTTCTTCTTCTTTACTTATTCGAGTGCTCGTTGTTTAACCACTTGTTTTTGTACCGCGGTACTTTTAAGAGAGAAGAAACGGTTTTACCCTCCCTTATCCCACCAGTTATGCTGCTGCCACCTTTCTTAAAGAAACTTCGTCTCCCATTTTCTTAAATTCTTGTCTGTGGCTGTCTTATCGACAAAATGGCCGCTTTGATTCAATTTTTATACTGGGAATCGTTACTTTATTTTATTTAACTTTTTACCTTTTTTTTTTGGCAACCGAAAAGAATCTTATCCAGAGAAGCAAATTAAATAGAGCATCTTCTCCTTCACTTTCCCTTTTTGCTTCTTCAGTAACTCCTTAAACTTATTGCTTCGTTAATTGACAGATTAGTGCAGTTATGTTCACCGTTTTGTAGTTGGTGATGACGAAAAAATCCCAACTAAATGTTCGAAAAATTTATAGTTTAGCCAACTGACACGGATGCCCGCTTCAGCATAACTAACAGTTTGGATAATGCATATTTTGAAAACGGAAATTTGTTTTAAAAAATATTCCTAAGCCACATTTATTCGAGTATGAGCAAATATACTATACAGCATTTTAAATATAATCTTGATTCATATGAAGACGAACACAATTTAAGCTTCCTTGAGAAGAATTCCTCTATATTCAACCACAAAATAACATGGTATATGCTATGTTACACACACACAATCTATTCCCACTGAAACATTATTTATGAGAAAGTTTTTTGTTCATTATAAAAGATGCTTATATAAGCACCTCTGATTAAATTGCTTCGTAAACATCATTTTAATATGTAAATCATTTAAATTATTTAAATGAATGAGCCTAACATTTTTTAGCAATTTTTAAAAATGCTTGTATACCTTCACAAAATTAAATGATTTACTTAAAAGCAATTCATATGAGAGAAATTCATACTTTTGAAAAATGCATCAAATTAAATTATTCTGTTGTTGAGTTTGCTAAAAATGTGTGAACACTAAGTGTAAGTTCTTTTATGGAAAACTGTTTTCATGTTATAAAGAATTAAACAGATTTGTTCCGAAAATTCGACTGATTTACTTTTTCTGTAAAAGATGCGTATTATTTTTCTTACCTTAAAATTTATAATTTAATACAGAATTATAGCAATAAAAAAAACTCATTCCAATGAAGTCAAATTCCAATTTTCAAAACTTTTATAACGTAAAATATCATAATATGGAAGATTTAAATAATATGAAAATATGCAAAAACCTCTCTTTCGTAGAACTTGTCGAAAATAAGAGACTCATCTCAATGGTTTTCCAAATAAGCATTAAAATTAAAGTTTCATTTAAACAAAATAAGTTTCAGCAGCTGAAAAAGAGGCATTTTACCGGATTTCACGAAACATTGTTCTTATACTGTGCTGTACTGAGAGTTAAAAGCCAAGAGAACTTACCTGTGACTGCACGTTGGCTCCCATCGAGGAGTAGGAGTCGCCACCATTCATGCTCATATTATACATGGAATCTTGAGGAGTGCCCGAGCCGGGGGGTGGACTGATCATCTGGCCCTGCGAGGAGGGCGCCAGACTGTAGGGAGAGGAGCCCGCCGCAGACGGAGGAGAATAGCAGTCGTTTATGTAATCTGCAAGAGAAACAGGCACACCGTCAATGCCAGGAGCAGGTCTTCAATCAAGACATGAAACACTGACTGAAACTCCAAACATTCACTAAATCGGACAATTTGATTGCTGAATGAAATTTGGGTGGTTTATCAAATTGCCCAAGAAGATCTAGAGCATGCAGAATCCCAAGAAGATCTTGAGCATCCAGGATACCAAGAAGATCTTGAGCGTCCAATATCCCAAGAGATCTTGAGCGTCCAATATCTCAAGAGATCTTGAGCGTTCAGTAGCCCAAGATCTTGAGCATGCAGAATCCCAAAAAGATCTTGAGCATCCAGAATCCCAAGAAGATCTTGAGCGTCCAATATCCCAAGAAGATCTTGAGCGTCCAATATCTCAAGATATCTTGAGCGTCCAATATCTCAAGATATCTTGAGCGTTCAGTAGCCCAAGATATTGAGCATGCAAAATCCCAAAAAATCTTGAGCATGCAGAATCCCAAGAAGATCTTGAGCGTCCAATATCCCAAGAAGATCTTGAGCGTCCAGGATTCCAAGAAGCCCAAAAAGACCTTCAACATCTAGAATCCAAAGACTCAAGAGGAGGATTGTCCAAGTGTCTTGAGCATCGAGGATCTCAAAAAAAGCAAGATCACCAAGGGATTCAACGAAAATGTTTATCGCACACAAACTTTAAAAGAAACTTCTGATGCAAAGTGTTTCATGTCAAATGAAATAATAGAATGTTCTATTTTATCAAACAAACGTGTCCATTGATCTCTTAAAAAACATTAGAGTATGAGAGTCAAACATGCATATAAAGTATACGAAATACATTTATTCTAAAAATACTTGTTAAAACTAATCGTAAAATTGGCTTTTAAAAAATATGCAGAGGAATCAATCAACTTTTCAACAATTCGAGAAATGAGAATTGTAAATCAATATAATAATTCACTTGTAGTCGATTGATTGAATATATAATTGAAGAAGTTTACCTTGGTTGATGGTTTGCAAATCGATACACGCGTCCTCAGAAAATAAGAACAGTTCATTTTCACGTATTACTTATCGGACAAGCTTAATACACTCAAAATTTTGAATGTCGTGGTTTGATAGATTATTTGGTAACTGATCATGGTTTGATTAACATAATATCCGACTTCAGTGATTATTTCTATTCAAAACATTTTTGTTTTTAAATAATTTTCAATTACGTAAAATCTATGTTTCGCATAGTACACGACATTCAGGCTAAAGTGTTACATCAAAGGGCAAAAGAGTAGGTCTAAACTAGATATATGATGTTCCTAATTTGAGATAGTTTATTTATAGGCGATTTAAGGTATTTAGTGGATAAAGCACTTCATTTCACTGAAACAATACATGTTAGCGTCAATAGCACGTTACAAAACCACGCTTAAAACAATTGTGTATAACAGCGATGAAATCGAAATTGTATGATCACGTATCGTGCACATTGGGTAGAAAAATAGTTTCACAACAGAAGATTCAACTAACTAGACACGTTAGTCAGTGCGACATTAGGTCCAGTTCGTTCGGAAAGATATTCGCCCAGATTCTTATTAATTAGTGACAAGTTCTACAGCAAACGACAGAGATCTCTTCCTATTTTAATCTTCCAAAAAGGATTCTTTTGTAACAATGCACACACTTAAAAAAAACTCTGAAATTAAGGAGTCGAGAATCTTTTCCGCCGATACGGGACAATACGAATCGATGGCTATTTGGCTAAAGGAAAAAAAAAAATAATAAAAACAAGGATTGAACATGCAAAACCAGTATAACTTCTCTTCCACAGTGAAAATTTTAATTTCCGGGAGAGAGCATTTCAATTTTTTCCCTTTCGGAAAGTTTTTGCAGGGCCGCCATGCACTTGGGCGAATGAAAGTGCGACGCCAAGGACTCTTTTTTTTCCCTTCCACCCCTTCACATCAGACAGACTGACTAATGCCCTGTCATCCGTCCATCTAACCTCTCCCCCGCCGGATCAGACAATTTAGCAGATTAAAACTCTGGAACAAGAACCGAGATTCTGCTCCTTCTCATTAGGAATACATCTTTATTTGTCCCACTGAAAGTACCATTGCATTTTCTTTTCTTTTTTAAATTTCCATGATGAAAATTGCCAATCTTTTTTAGCTATTTTTTCATATGACGAGCATTTTAACTAAGTACAAGAAGAATGAAAAAAATAGTATAAGTATCTTTCTTAATTTCTATTCTAGGTAGTATTTTCCTAATGTATGATTGATAAATGCATCAGCATTCAACTGTATGATTCTACTTAGAGGAGCGATGTAATTGAAATAAATTCTGTTACAGATACCAGCATAACATGACGAGTCTTCGATGGAAGTGAGAACTACAAAAGCAATCGTGTCCCAAGTTTAGATAACCTTCGTATAACATTGGAACATAGAATACAATAACCAACTCAATTTCAACCAATAATGCAAAATATTTTTCTATTCTTAATGTTCCAAAACGAAGAATATATAAAAATATTATAAAAATCCCAATACTGGATTATAAAGAATTAGGTATCAAAGATTGCATTCAAGATTATAAAAGACATTTAGATTTCATGCATTTCCAGATTCGGTAACTATGAAAGAAACAAACAAACAAAAATTCCAAATCCATTCTTTAATCAGAAAATGAAATGAAAAACATTCAGTTAGGGAATATAATATGCACAATGGGCATTCAGTATTATATTATTCCCATAATTGTTTCCATTCTTTAATCAGAAAATGAAATGAAATGAAAAACATTCAGTTAGGGAATATAATATGCACAATGGGCATTCAGTATTATATTATTCCCATAATTGTTTAAAACGGCATAATGAATTGCTAAATTTTGCATTTCCAAAATATAGGTAACCTTTATAAATTCTTTTATTCAAACATGTTTTATTTGTGTGAATTTGAACCCAATGACGTGAAATAATAATTCCAAAATAATAGCGTCGAGTAAATCTAAATTTTAATTGGTGTATCCCAATATTAGAAACTTTTCTAAGAGAATTTTGTTTTAAAAAAATCGCAATTACATAAGGGAGAACTTTTCTTATATTTTCAGAGTAATAACGTTAATAAGTTACCTCCTCCAAATATTTAATTAAAGCGATATATGAACAATTACTACTGATTATTTCTAAGAAATATAATAATTTCTCGAATCTTTGCATTAAGTTATTTTAATTAACGAAAATGTAGAAATCGGCAACCAATATAATATATAATTACATCTTGTTTTAAAATTACAACACCAACAAACCATTTGCAAAATTAAGCAGTAATTACAAAGCAATAAAGAGGCAATTTCTCAGTTACAATTTATATACAGCGAGACCCTTTACAAGAAAACTTCAAAGCGGAACATAAACTGATCGAAACAAGAGCCTTGAAAATGGATGCGATAAATACGATTTGCAAAAGCAGCAGAGCTCCTGGTGAAAAGCGAAGAGGCACAACAATTCAAATTACTTCGGTACAAGGAAATCTTCACTCAGTGAAGGAGAAAGTGGTATTATTCTTCACAGCATTTGCAGATTCAGGTCCATATTAAAATTCTTTTCAATTGGAGTTCCCTTTCCCCAGAACACCCCTTAATTTGAATATTAGATAATAATCAACTCGTGCTTGTTTGTTTGGCGGTCTATTGTGTGCGATTGCGTCTCCTTGGCTCAAGCAAAGAACTTCCTTTCTGTACGAAAATCCTGCCTTTTCTTTCCTGCTGATATAGCTGCAGTTTCTAAAGGTTAATAAATGTCAATTTGGAATACTTCGAGTGCGGAATGAACTTTTTGTTGAAAGTCTTCTCTCCCCAGCAATTTTATTTTGCTTCATTTTTGTGAGTATTTTCGGACTGTCAATCTTTGTTAGCGTTTGCGCCTACCACTCTTCTTGGTAATAAAAGCAATTTATTGTCGTGTCAACCTTTTTTTCCAAACTTTTTTCTTCAGAAACCAAAAGATTTTACGGAATTGCATAAAATAATTTTCGAAGTATAATTCCACATTCAACCCAAGTGAACGAATCCAATGGAACTAGAAGTTTCTCTCTACATTTACAACTCTAGATGGAACAAATTATCCTAATTGTGCGCCATTTCGAAATTTCTTTCATATTATTCAAAGATTTCTTTATAACTCCAAGTATAATTTTTTTTATAAAAAAGGGACTAATATACAAAAATCAAGAACAAATAATAACATGGAAGAATTTCTCGCTCAGCAGGACTTGACTAGTCAGAACCATTTCAAATTTGGTTTATATCCCTGAAACAAATCTTTTGGAACAGATCGTAAAAGCAATGATATTTCAAGCAAGAAATGGCAACCGTAGAGTTTTACAAACGATATTGAAACTCATCTGATTTATAAAGGCTATTCTAGAAATCCTTTATAAATCAGATGTTGGAAAAAGATGAAAAACACTGTGGTAAAAATTTTGACTTTTCAAAAGAGCTGAATTTGTTTAGAGTTTATAAAAAAAAACTTCTTTATAAATTCCACTTTTCTATTAAAATAATTAAAAAAAAAATAAGATAGCTTTTATTGTAAAGGGTACGCAAAATCTGGATTCGTTAAAATAGCCTGGCCTATATTAAATCAAATTTGGTGTGAGACTTTGAAATTTTTGAAATATTAGTATGATCCTTTTCATGCTGATGCAAGTAAATTACTTTTTCAAAATGTCAATGTTCTTACTTGCCCATATGTCTATTTGTGCCCGGCTTTTGTCAATTTAGATTGAACAAGTATAGATTCATTCCTAATGATTAGTGCCGAGTCAATCAAAGTAATCAAACTAAATAACATCGCCAAGATAGTAGCCAAATTCTAGAGAGAAAATTCCAATAATGTCTAAACACACAGAAAAAATCAAACCTTTTCTAGAAAAGGAGAAAATTGCAAATGCAAGCTCAAAATAGAGAACTCAAATTTTTTCTAAAACTTAGAACTATGAATTAAACATAATTATGAAAAATAAAATAATAGAACTACATATGTTATTTAAGAATAATTTTAATTTATCATTTTACCAAAATATTTAAGAGGATTATCACAAGTATTATTAGTTTACATTGTACTTAAAATTGTTATTTCTAATAAAATAAAGCACTAACAGTAGCAACATTAATTAAAACTTAACTACTTTATTTCAAAATATCAAAAATTAAACGATGTAGTTTAATATAAGAAACAAACAAAAAAAATTAATTTTCGATACCTCGATGCATATTTCTGCCATTCGAACGCTAGACGCGACATGGAATGTAATTTTAAAAATAACTTTCCGTTGTCCTTCTCCGGACTGTTATTTTCTTCTCGAAGAAGTCGATTGTAAGGCTTCAAAACGAATCAATCAACTCTTTTTTTCCTCCCCCTCCCATCACGAGACAAAATAAAGAGGGAACATCTTAAGAATTCCATTCTATCGAAGCGAAATGAAATGAAAACGTATATAACGCGCGGGAAATAATGATAAAGACGAAATCGCCACATGCGGCATTCCGAAAACACGAAACTTTTCGCCAAAAAAATTTTATTTTTATTTTTCTTACTTCTACGGCGACAACAATCGTGCAAAAGGTAAGAAAGAGGCATTAAATAGAAAAAGGGGGATAGGATAGAGGCGGGGGTGGACTTCTTCGATATAATTAGCGAGAAAGCATCCAGGAATCTTAAACAGAAGGAAAAGTGTGGAGGAAAAAAAAATGGCGCAAGAAAAAGCAAAACTTTTCTCATCGGCTGCTGGAAGTTGGGAGGAATGCGAGCGAAAATTTCCCAGCTTATTCGCCTCCGATGGGATACAGAGCGCGGGGAACAGACAAAAGCAAGGTAATAAAAACAAAAGAATGCTGCTTCTTGCTTATCCAGAGTAACCAGCTACTAATATTAAATTCCGCGGATGCTTAGTGGAGGGTCGCTCGCAGGGCTGCTGTGCAACAACCAGGTCGCCAAGCACTTTCGCCAATAAAAAAAAGACCTACTTCCCTTTTGTTTACACCTGACTGGTACCACTCCAATTTTGTAAGTAACCTAACATGCTTTGTAATCATGGAAAATCAACGTTATAGAATACCGGGATAAGCATATTTTAGATTCAGAAAAATAATTATTTCAGAATATCGCCAATTTTCAATAGATTAAAATGTTCACTGCACTCGATGGACACCTAAAAGTGAGTGCTGCCCAAACAGTCGAAATAAATATTTTATGAGCTACAGTAGATAAAAAAACAACAGTGAAAATAGCATTTCTAAAACTGACTTTAGATTTTAATAAATTAAAATAAAGCAAATAAAAAGCGAGATATAAAATAACTGCAAAGTAATTTAAATAAAAATATTCAAATGTCAACAAATGAACGAAAATGGAAGAGATCTGTGCGAATCATTTTAATCATGAATATTGATAAAATCAACAAAATTTCTTATACTTCGGAGGTCTAAAAAATCTAGTAGTGAGTAAAAGTAGTGAGTAAAATGTAAAAATTTAAGATATAAATACGATTAAATATTTTTTATAGTTATCACACATTAGAAATTTTATTATCTGTTATGAATATAAAACTATACACAATGCAAATTTTAAAATAGATTATAGAATTTGATATTAAACTTAATGAGATATTTTAAACTTCTTCTCGTTACATATCTTAAAACACTACCAACTTTTGTTTTGCATCTAACGAAGGTAGTGCTTCAAGTAAATATGTTGCAATTATTTCATAAAAATACTACTGATATTTTTTATGTCTATTCACAATTGATTTTTGACTGATTTTAACTGCTATGTAGTTAATTTTATGGTACAAAATTAAAGTTTGGTTGCTGGTAAAAGCTCTTGTTGACGCACTTGACTATTTAAATATTTTTTGGAATGCTCTGGGGGAAGGGGAACCTTCTGCTCATGGATCAAATTATAATCACACGTTGCGAATTGGGAGTTATAAAAAAAATCAACAAATTAACGAAGTTGAAAAACCAGAAGAGTTGCAAAGCATGAAAAGAAAGAAGCATTAGCAATCCGATTCCGTTGAGGAAAAGAGAGGGGAAAAAAAAGGATATTTTATTTTATACTCTTTATCCTGAGCCCATTTTACAGACACTTGGGAATGGCAACGTTTTCAGGCCAATCATATTTTGCAGGCTTCCATTATGACGTTGGAAATTACAGTGATACTTCGCCCACGGCCCAATCAAATTGCGACGAGACAGAAATAGGGGCGCAGGGAATTTCGCCTTATACTACAATCAGATTTCATAGTGGGTTGCCTTTTAAAAAAGGGGGCTGGGTGTTTATTGCTTCCTGAATTATTAAGAGGTCGCTTTTCCCACCCCCCTCGAATCTAGCACAGAATAGTGTCACAAAAAAATGGAATAGGTGATATCGAATAAAGATTTAGTAACTAAAAAAATAGAAATTAAGGAAGTTAAATTTTATATAAATTAAATGTTTAAAGTTTAAGTTATTCGCATAAGAATATATTACCATATAATTAAGGAAACTCAATATTCCTTTAAATTAACATCTTAAAGACTCATTTCAATAATTGATACTTATTTAAAGAGCCTTGAGCTCATTTAATTTCATTCGAAATTGCACACACTGCTATTTTTTATACTGAAACTGAAAAATGATCCTGAGAAAGATTACGATATAATACATCGTAATCTTAAAGCTTTTTATTCTCCTGTAACCCCCAATAAAAATCTACATAATGCGCAATAATCCACCTCAATAGCTTTACGGTTTTCTCAAATATCTCAACTATAAATATTTTCAGGATTGAACAATCAACGTTTTGCTGGTTTTAAGCAAATAAAGTATTTTCTAGATTAAGCTGATTTGTCTTTTAAAAGGAAAAGAGATAATTTTTTTATGAAATTACCCAAAAAGAATTTTGCCATAAGAATCGTGATAGGAAGCCTGTTTTCTTAGTACCGGCTTCTTCATCTTTATTTCCATTGAAGGTATGCATTCACATAGCTAGAGAAGCATATAAAAATTGACGGATTTTATCATAAATTCATTTAGCAAACAATCAGTCATCAATTCGAAGTGTTAGACAAACTTCAGAAAATACACTACGAGAAAAATGTAGTAGGTTGAATGGATAAAAAAAATAAATAAATAAAAATAAATTTTATCTCAAACATTATCTTCCTTTTAATTTCAAAAATCGGAAAACAAAATGTAAATACAAAATTTCGAAATCTTCTTTACTTACTAATTATGTTTATTCTGAAATAACAATTAAAAATGGAAGAAAATCGTACTGACGATGTAAACTTTTTCACAAATAGAATACGCGATTACTTCTTCCAAATATTGCTTTTTTTAATAATCCTGTTTTAAAAATAGAAATAGCATTGATGAGTCAATTAAAACAAGACGGTAAGAATGGTTACCAAAAAGAATTTTCAATTTGTCCAAAAATTTTCAACAATGTTAGCAGAAAATTAATCTCGGTTATTCGAAATATTAAATTCATTCTAATACATAATATATAAAATTTTAGGAGTAAACGAGGCAAAATTTTCAATTGCAACAATGCTTTCTATTTGGAAAAAATATTGCCATATTATGTCATCAATTATTTGCAAGCATTTACCTTTCGCTACTCCTAAATTCAAAGGGTCCTTGTAAAATTGGTTATTTTGTTTTATGAAGGGGTCATACATACATGCAATTAAATTACTAGAAAGTGAATGGAATTCATTAAAAATAATGAGTGCTATTTTTTTAAAATAAAAATACAATTAATATTGGCTATACTTAAGATTTTTTTTATGAATGTACCTTTCAGACCACAAAAACAATTCTCTATATGCAACTCAGCTGCCCATAAAATTCTCAGACCAGGTGCTGACATCTCAGTACTCGAGTACACATCTCAGTACACACATCAATGACAAGCAAAAATATTTTTAAGTCTTCTCAACCATACCAGATCTTATAAGTTCAAATCGAGTTTAGAGTCATATCATTCAATGCATTCCGTTCGCAACGAAAAATGTAGCCAATTTCACCAATATAGATCCAAAGCACATTTGCAACTATAAATATAATTCAAAACTGCAACTGCATCTATTACACATTCAGTCCAGTTTTCCCAAAACGAAATCGGTAAACAAGTTAATCTCGCATAGTAATTTCAATTGGAGAAAAAGAGTTACTAATACTGTTAATCATTGGATGTGGTTAGTGAATGAAAATTTAACCAGTGATAAAGAGTATCGATATGATTTATTATTTCTAGATATATGCTTTAACTAAACAAATTTATCTCTCACATAAGACATGAAAGATTGAAGTGCGACAAAAAAACACAGCTTTGAGCTGACAACAGAACGAGTTATATTACTAATCTTTTACATGATGAGCTAGCTATCATAAAAAATCTCAGTTGAAGAAATTAAGAAACTCTGATACAACAAAACAACCATTTTAGTTAGCTCAATTCGTATTAATGACGTTTATTAAATTCAATAAAAAAAATTATGTCACGGAAAAAAATAAATAAGTAACCTAAATTTGCCTCAAAATCTAAAATTTACTATGTGTACAGAATAAATATTTTTTTTAATCGAAGTTTCTGTTGGGATAAGAGTACTACCAACATCTTCGAGATTGATATTGGGAATAACAATCCCAACTGATACCTTTTTGGACTTTATAAATCATTAATTATAAAAGAAAATTTATAATTTTTCCCCACTAAAAAATACAGCATAAGCAAACTGCTGAATAGTATTGTATGCTGGCTGTGTGTTGATGATCCGCTGTGGTGGGGAGAGTGATAGATTTTGGAACGGGCCCCCAGGAGTGGTCTGTAAATGGGTCGGATGGGCCAGAGCGGTAGGGAAGTGTTGGGTGGACCCCCTGCATACGTCATTATCGGCGCTGTGCAGAGGAGGCGACGCCTATAGCTCAGGGCCCCGCAATCAAGCAGAAAAGAGCTCCCCACAATTCAAAGCTATCTGCAGAACAGAAAACCCATTATACTGATGAAAACGACGGGCCGAGCGCGGGTCACTCCCTTGCTTTTCTCTTTCTCCCAGTTAAATAGGTTTTCATTTCCAACTTTGTTATTAGTTTTATTCTTCGCCTTCTCCAGAACTGGCGTTTCAAATCTCTTACCACCTTCACCTGGCGAGCGGGGGCGATTTCCTTACTTTAGGAAAAAAAAAAAAAAGAACGATTTAAAGAGATGTACAAAAGCCTTTTTTACTTTCACCCCACAGTGATTCAGAGAGCTCGAAACAGAAAACCAATTATCAATGCTATTTTAATAAAAATGACATTAGCTCAAAAATATGAATATCATCGAAAAAAAAAGAAAAACTATGTAGTACTAAAATTAGCAAAAACCTTGTCACGTTGATGCAAAATGAAAGAAGTTTGTAAATGACCACGAAGTGAATGTTCTCTTTAACATAAAATAATTCAATTTCTTTTTTCCCCAGACATTCAACACCAAAATTACATACTGATAGAATTATGTGCATTTATTAAGTCATAAGTAGATATTTTGCGTGAGCAATTTTTCTTCCAAATTTATTATTGTGAATTTGTTTGTTTACTTTAGATAGATCAGCGTACAATTTTGAATTTTTTATTTTTATATCATCTTTTATACCATTGCGTTTAAAGAATCACAGTGAAGTGGTCACCTCAGATCGTTAAAATTTTCTGGGGGCTCCAAAGTTTTCGAGACCTGTGCCAATAGTTTCGCTGAACAAACTACGCCAGAACACATCCTTGGTCCAGCCTGGGGTTATCCAGGCAGGATTTTTGGGACGATCTTTTGATGGCGCTCAATATTTTGGGGGTGTTTAACATTATATGGACCTGGTTTAGCATTGCTGTCCAGGGGGGGGGGCATGCAACAACAACACAATTATAGTTCAGCATTTGATATTTTAGCATATAAATAAAAATTAGAAAGTATTTCATCTTCATCTCAGAGAAATGGATATTAATGAATAATATATAAGTGTAATTCAACGTAGCAATATGGATTGCCAATTTCTTCAGATTTTCTCTCGTATATATAGGCTTTACCAGTACCATCACTTATTTTTCTCCATTTCTCTAACATGGCAATTTTTACCATTTAAGACAATTTTCCATCTATAGTATTTAAATGCTTTCTGAAATATTAAGTTATGATTTTATCTACGCGTGCATACAAGATAGCAAAAATTTAGTCACCGTGGAAAATAATTATCATATTTTTGAATGAAGTCTATTACAATTTATTGCTATATCAAACCACCGGTGCTTTTTAGCAGAACCTTGATGAAACACTGCAAGTATGCTGCAGAAACATCTCGCAAAAATCCTTACAATTTATCTTACTTGAGCATACATATTACTGAAATATAACATCTTGAACTATTAATCCAACTTATTTTAGAACAGATCAAATAGGAATATAACAATTTCAAGAAAATATTGTTTATAAATTCTTGGAGCTTTTACACAAAAAGATACACAGACAAGTATATATATTAATAGTTAAATAATACTTTTTAAAGAGCACACACAGAGACAGAGAGAGAGAGAAGCGCAATATATCAGTATTTAAATGTCATCGCACCTGCTTTTTTCGCAGCGTAGAGGTTCGCTTCTTCTTGAGCTTTGCCTATGTTCTTTTTATATCGTATCCTTTTATTACCAAACCAATTTGATATCTAAAATAAAAGAATGATAAAATTAAAAAACACTGCACCTGCTTTTTTCGCCGCATAGAGGTTCGCTTCCTCCTGTGCTTTGCCAATGTTCTTTTTATACCTTATCCGTTTATTACCAAACCAATTAGATACCTGGAAACAAAGATTCAAGGTCACAAAGAAGCAGCACTTGATGCAAAAAAAAAAATTAAAATGTTAAAAATATTGGTGTTATATTAGATGTATGAAATATAGAAGAATATACAGCAAATCGTCAAAACATAATATACTCAATAAGTTTTAAACATTTTTTTAAATCAATTTTGAGTTTTGATGGCAAAGTGATATTGTATTGGGTTCTTCGGAAAGTCATTTCGTTTTTCCCACTTGGATCAGCTGTTTGCAAGTAAAAACCAACCACTGTGGAATCATGAGTGGGAAATCGTGCTACTACCAGAAAGATGGTAAAAACTATTGGACTAGAATGAACAATATGCAATGCAATGCGATATTTATTCGTTATACGTTTTTCATGTTCATGAAAAGCGAAATTACTTTCCGAACAACCCAATAATTTTTTATATTAATCACAATAAATAATACAATGGACAATTAAAGAGATTATATATATAAAACAAATTAAATATATAAGCCAAGTATGTCAATTCAGAACAAATATGATTATACACCTCAAAGTAATGACTCATTAGAATATTTTTTCCATACAAAATACTGAATTCATATTTTTAAGCCAGTGCATCTTAAACTAATGACCCATTAGACGATATTAGCAACAAATAAGAACATTTTCTCATTTAGAATACCACGTTCACATTTTTAACTCTTATTAGTGCCAAAATATTCAGCAGAAAATAAAATTTTAGAAGTTTCAGAAATTTCTGCGCGATATATTTGGCAATAAATCATACAATGCTTGTTCATTGGCTCAAGTAAATTATCAAAGTCATGACATACTATCTATATAATACCATTCTATCCGTGCATACTATTCTAAAAAATATTGAATTTTTCTCAAATGTTGTGTACAATACAAATTACTAATTCATCAACAAATTGATGCATTTTGACAATTTTTAAAGTAATTATTATGTAATATCGACTTTTTTCATTAAAACACAATGAATTTTAACTTAGAATATATTGATACAAAATATTAAATCAGATAGATAATTGGGGAAAAATTTATACATTTATTCCATAAATACGAAAAAAATTTTAAGTTTATATAAAGAATATAAAAAAATTATAAAATCTCTTTAACTGTTTTTTAAAAGACCAATTAATACTTAATTTAGAAAAAAGCTTATTTTTGAAACTTTATTTTTCTATTTTAACATACACTACTACCGCAAAGATTTTTACTGTGTTAAAAAATTTAAACAATAAAATAGATGTTTATGAAGCAAATATGCAGAAATTTAATACAGAAAGTGTGGTGCTAAGAAGACTATTTCCTCAAAGTTAAAAGAAAAGTAATAAAGGGTGAATTTATCTTTTCGATATAGAAAATATATAATGTAAGATACTCAAATTCATTTAAGAATAATATGGAATAGTTTTTTAATCAAATTATTCTCATTTCGATCCTTATTATTATCATCTGCAAGAATCATACACTTTCAAGTATGATAATTTGTAATTATTTCCTGTTTCTTTTACTTTGTCTTACTCTAAAGTAAATAAATTTTTCTAAATTTTAAAAATTGAGACTTCAAACTGACATTTGCATATCTGACGAGAGCATTTCAGTCATTACAATTTCAAAGCTAGTTGAGTGTAACATAATTCAGAAATTCATTCAGCACTTTTAAAGTACAAAAATGGTAGAGGTCTGAACAAAATATTAAAGCGTTTCTATTTGAGCTGAATAGCAGAAATCACACAGAAAATAAAAGGATCATGCAACTTCCTACGTCTGAAAAGCTAAATATCAAAACACTCTATCAACAAAGGAGCCAGTGGTACTTTCTTAACAAATCATACGTCATTCGATGCCAAATGAAGAATACTGGCCACGCTGACAGATTTACTGACAATTCTAAAGAAACCCAGGGAATCACAGACGATGGGGAAAAAATAATAATGGTAATGTAAACAAAAAAGACCCACAGAGAGGAACTGCCGATCACGTGACTGATGTGACGTCACTCCGAAGAAGCTCGACCAGGGGCAAAATGCGAAGAGACATCATCGCCATGCATGAATACGTCGCCAGGCACAAATGCGGTCTTTCCTTGGCGAGAGAGAACATATCGTTCCCCGAGCCCTGATTCATTATAATTTAATGAGTTTGTCGTTCACATCTCTCGAGATGAGGTTATAAATATTAATAACCTGTCGTTGGATGGACTCTGTAAATCTTGAGCACACCCTGAATATGTTTATATGGGCTGCCTTTTCTCCCAACAAAAAGACGGCATTTCTCTCTCTTCCCAATCTCCCGGAGAACATTTTTACTCCCCCCCTCAACGATCGTGGTCAGGTAGTTTTTATCACAAGGAAAAAAATATCTTTTTCTTACAATATCTGTATAAACAAAACCGTGGGTGAAAAACATATTCTGTGCTTAATGATTGATATCACACTTGCGAAGGAAAAAATAAGCTTGAAAGAAAAGGGGGAAAAATTTTAGAATACCTTCCCAGAGATGGATGGTTAAAATGCTCCTTTTTTGTGGGAAGGTTTAAAAAATGTCAACCGTAACTCAGTAGATAAATAACTGGAAGAATAATTCAGTTAAATAAATTAATAGTTTAATAATAAACTACATGCAAAAATTTTAAGGTGCTTCACAAAATATTTTAAGAGCAATAAACATTAAGGTATAATATCATTTTGGATACTTTTACAACTTTTCATGAAAGCTGAAATTACTATTCATATGAATTCGAATACATTACAACCTTAGAGTATATCTTACTAGACAAGATGACATATTTTGATTGACAGTGTATTTCAATTAATATATCATAAAACGTAAATCCGAATATTTATGATACCCATCTCATATTGTTTTTATGAAAGATTTTTTAAAAACACTAAACGATACTCGGACGACACAAAGGAATAAATTAGACTTTTGAAACTCAAATCATTGACACATGAGTACAAAAAACAAAGCAAGAAACATTGGTTGGTAAGTTTGATGTTCTATTCTTGCATTGGCTTCAGGAATCATCATATATCAGGTTGTTTTATATAAACAAGGAACTTGAAAAAAGTAAGAAAACACCAGTAAAAAAAATGAGAAACATCCATATAATGTTTATTTAAGCAGCCATATTGTGGTGTCATCTGACAAAAGTCACTTAAATTAAATCCCTACATATCTAAAAAAGACTCAAAATTATTGTATACATAAGATTATACTTTGTTAATCTTTTTGTTTTAATAAAGAAATACAAAAGTAATACTATTTCTGCGATCACATAGATACTATTTCTGCAGAACGAAATAGTTGTAGAAAAATTAAAAATTAGTCATTGGTTTGGAATGGGGACTGTATGAACTAGCATCGTAAGAAATCAATCACAATGAGGAGATGTTTCAAGAGCAAACTGGTTTCCTATTGTACCATAGAAGAGGTAGTTATAGACATACGTGATGGGGTTCCTGGTCTGTACCTTAGGTTATCAGGCATTGTCATACCAAGTAATACATTTGGTTGTGACGGAATTGCCTTCAGTTTTGAAAAACAGAAGTACAATATTATCTAAGAAGAGTTTTATAAACTTCTAAGTTAGAAAGTATACAGAGTAAATATCATTTAACTGCCAATAGTTTTAAGCATTTAGGGTCAATCATTAACGTTTCAAATACAATTTCAGAAGAAATTAAGGGCAAAATTGTAAAAAGGAACAGATCTTTTTTTTTCATATCGACATCTTTTAAGAAATAAACTCTAATTTCTAAAGTAATCAAAATGAAGATATTCAAAATAATTTTACGGAAAGTGGTGGCATATGGTTAGGAGACTTTAAAAGAAATTGATAAATAAAGAATATTTGAATGTAAAATATTGAGAAAGATATATGGAACCATTCAGGTAAATAGTAATCTGTGGAGAATAAGAATTATAATATGGAAATGGAAGCA
The DNA here is from genome assembly GCA_037975125.1 of Latrodectus hesperus. Classification (NCBI taxonomy): domain Eukaryota; kingdom Metazoa; phylum Arthropoda; class Arachnida; order Araneae; family Theridiidae; genus Latrodectus; species Latrodectus hesperus. The sequence continues at coordinate 13,271,358 of CM075862.1, read as the reverse complement.
CTCATTAAAGACAAAGACATAGTGAAATTTATTAAAGTACAACCTTTATCTTGGTCGGCCACATCGACAGACAAAGTGATAGTCCTGTGGCAAAATTCTTATACTGGAAGCCAATGTGCAATAGATCAAGTGGAATACCAAAAAGAAAATGGCTAAATGATTGCTGAATGACCTGAAATGTTTGAAGATACCCAACTGGAAGACGAAGACTGTGGACAGAGTCGTATGGAAAGATTGTGCAACGCGCTAAGGTTCATCTTTGGTAGTAAAGTCAATCAAGAGAAGATGGATTAACAATACATTCACATTACCATCGAATCTTTAGTCTTTCTTCATAATATACCTTAGCTTAAATCAGTTTTAAGGTGTTTAAAAGAACTATGGCAAAGACAATGTGACATGAATTGAAATTGGTATCCACACGGTCAAAGTTAAAAAGAACTTACCTGAGAGACTGTGATGCCACATTTCCTGGCTAGTTCCTCCTTCGCTTCCTCGCTGGGGTAGGGATTGCTGAGGTGGGAATAGAAGTACTCGTTCAGGATCTCCGTCGCTTGCTTGCTGAAGTTCCGTCTCTTCCTCCTGCATTTAGCACAGCACATAAATACATGCACACGTTCAACATACAAGCATATAACAAGCACTTTTAAAGATAAAAAGTACTGAAAATGAAAGCAGTTCATGAAAAAGAAAACATGTAAAGTAATATCGCTTACTTACTCTGCAAGTTGCTTCAACTAAATAAAATATAAATCAGTAACCAAAGTATTTTAAGCAAGTAAAACAATACTGTCAATTGTCAATGCTATCAACTTCGAAATAAAGAAAATGCATGAACGAGAATTCCTGCTTCCAAATAAGACAGCTTTTCTAATGTTGAATTTATTTATCGTGTGACAAATTAATTTTAAAAAATAACGTTTACAAAAATTTAAGAGATTTCATTCAATGACACTGAAACAAAGCATATGCTCGAGATTTAAATTCCATATTCCAGTTTTTTTCGAAACTATCACGTGAACAATAATTAGTTATTACTAAAAAGCCCATTTATGCAAAGTATTTACTGTTATCAAATTTTTTTCTTCGTGATATAACAGCTCTAAGAAAGGTTTTCAGTAGATAAATAGATTATATTTGTTAGTCAATATTATTTTCATACCATTACTATTTTCATAAATGATATAACATTAGCACTAAAAACTGAATTGGGCTAAATGAGAGAACTGATTTTATTACTCACTGTTTCATGATCTTTAGTAATCAAACTCAAAATTTACTTCGATTTTTTCTTCTTCCAAATGTTCCAAATGAAACACAAAAAATTATGAACCTTTACCAAGAAATCTAATGACATTGTTCTTATAGAAAGTCTAAATCAAATTCATGAATCAGTGAAGTAATTTCATTTATTTTAAGCCATTTTTGTGCCATTTGCTCCATCTTTCGAAGCAAAATTCCAGCACAAATAATTGCCGGGAAATACGTTTTCCCGCATTTTACCCAGGCTCTTAAGTATTTCAGCACCTTCAGGAGTTTTCCTGCATCTATTTCCAAGCATAAAACTTGTTCGAACACACGTATATTTCTCTCTGAAAAATTTCCCTTCTGCAAGGGGCAGGGGATCGTGGACGAGAGGTTTTAAGCGAAACCATTAAAATGACATTTTTCCGGAGAAAACTTTGGCACGGAAACTTTCCCTGTTTTAAAAGAGTCTGCACGAGAGGCAGGGGTGGATTATTTTAAAAGTGTGCCTATTCCCAATGCATTAAAGCTGGAGAGAGGCTTCCTTGGCGGGGGTGGGGGCGGATATAGGATCCGAGCTCATTCATGCATTTGGCCACAAAACTAATCCCTTTTACCTGCCATGAACGTACCATTAATTAGAATTCAGATGTCATACGGTGAAGCTGCTAAGCTAATTAGGCCCGTTTCTTAACGTCGCGCAGCTTGTTGGTTTTATACCACCCGCTTTAGGAAAAGTTTGTCACCGACTCTTCTAGCACTTCGAGGTCTTTGGCGCTTTTACGATGCCGAAATCCGGCGATGACACGGCAGAAATTATTAAGAATCGGCTTTATGTGTGAGCCACCCAAGTTTTGTTCCTTTCTTCATTGGCGACATCGAGGAAAAATGTCATTTAAGGAGAATGATGGACGAAAAGGTAATGTTGGCTGCTCTTTCCTGGTACGAAGAAAAATGGCTTGGAAAGAAAAATTGTCGATAGAACGAGTAATCTAATTGCTTAATGCTAGGTACTGACTCGGGAGTGGCATACGTCCGTCCACCTGCCCCTACACGCCTTAAAAGGCCTCGGTTACTAGCAGTTGGCCTTAAAACATTAAACTACAACTTGTATCGGTTGCAAGTGGCATTAGATTATAAGAATCTATTTAGTCTTCAAAACATTCTAATGTTTAAAAAAAGAAACAAAATTCAGACAATAATAGGTAAAAAATTGAAACCACATTAAAACTAAGGTGATGAAAAATAAGGAAACAACTTGGTGAAAAAATTCAAACAAATCATTCACTCAAACCAATAACAAAGTATAATAGAGGTATAAATTATTCATATTGTGAAATAACAAAAATTAGTAGGGGCCAATTCTATTCTTGGCAATGTGGTTGCGTCAACAAGAACTATGTTTTTGAAGGAAAAGAACACGATTCTTTTTTTATAAAAATAAAATTTTATCTCGAACGCACTAATTATCGGGTGAAATTCATTAAAACTTCAAGACAAAAAATAAGCAAACTACAGAGAAAAAAGTTGACATGAAAGTTACACATTCTTGAAACAAGCTACTTTAATTAAATCTTAAACGTGATAATTCGTAACTCATCCTGCTCTTCTTCTCAATTTTTCTCCTATCTTGCTACTCTATTTGCCCTTTTTCTTTAAATACACCCTGTTTTTTCTCCTATACGGAAATTATTAAATCTATTTATTAAGCGGGACTTGTGTTCTCCCGCTTAAATTCTTTCATCACTAGTCAATGGAAATTTAAATCTTTAAAAACGCTTCTAAATACGCTAAGTAGAAAAAAAATTCTTTAGAATTCTTCTACATTTTAATACGATTTTTTTAATCTACTTACTTTCTATTCAATGTCATCAGAAGTTGTTGTGAAGGATGATAAATTCTGATACATTTTCCCCCCTTCAATTTCTAACATTTATTAACATTGCCAAATTGTCAAAATTATCATGAAGAAACGAACATTTTTTAAATATTAGCTATATTTAAAAAAAAAACAAACTAAGAAGAATAGAAAATAAAGTATAAATACTTTTAATTCAATTTATTTATTTTTTATATGTGATGTACCTTTCTGGAAACAGAAATGAAGTAAAAATATATATCTTTCCATAATTGCAGTTTCATATTATTTATTATTTTTTAATTGAGTATTTGCATATTTTTGAAAATAAATTTGTTCAAATTAAATAAGGACTATAAAAGAAATTTTTTTTACAAAAACTCCGATCAAAATTATCAATTATCTTCATTTAATTTTTTAATAAAAATAAATGAACTTTTTTTAAAAAAAAGGGAGAAAAATTCAATATTAAATATTTAGTTCTTATATGTGTGTGTGCATTTAACATTTTTAGAAATATAAATCATATCACTTATCTAAAATCCTTAATCACATTCTATGAAAAAACAAACCTTAGTATAGTTGTAGATTTATTTAATTCTATAAAATAACTAATTCACAATATGCTTTTCAACAAAATACTCAGTTAATTTTAAAAAAGTGACAAAAACGCTAAATTTAGTAGTAAAAACTCTTTCCATATTCAATAGAGCAAACAATCATTACATAAAAGCAGCTATCTAAAAATATTGTTATCAGCATTTGAAGAATGACTTGTATTTTGCTATGGATCTCTGCAAAACCTTCCACACTGTCAGTTTCTTTACATTTTGCATAAAACAACGAAAATTCTTTTATTTTTAAGCAGATAGCTTGATTAGGAGGTTATTAATGTCAAACACTCCTGACAGGGAACATCCGAAATAGGCATTTGATTTCTGTTTACGGAAATCGCTCTTTTTAGAGAAATAGAAACAATAAGCTAAGTGGGGAAAGAGAATGGAAATTTTCCCTCCTTTTTTTATTTCCTTTTTCTTCGCCGCCTGCGAAAAAGAGAGAAAAGCAGAGGGTGAGGAATTTAACACTCAAAACATTAACCTAATTCGTCTTGCCTCTGTCAGTCTTCAAAAAGAAATTTCATCTGCAGCCCCCTCCAGCGAAGGAAGGTAAGAAGAAAAGGAAGAAATGGAAAGGAAAAGAAAGGGCAGACATTTCAAATGAAACGTTTCTCAAGGAGTAAAAATTCGCACTGCAAATATAAAATAGTGGGGCGCGCAGAAGAAATTCGACACTGCATAAAAGGGCCATCTTTTCCGTCGTAAAAGGAGAGGGAAGAATTCGCCGAAATAAAAAAGAAAAAGAAAATTAAATATATTCTGGGTCCTTTACTAACATATAAGCAATTCGACATCTAAAAGTGTCGCTCTATCTTTCTCTTATTCGTCTCCGATTGGAACGAGAAGACAAAAAAATGGGAAAGATTAAGAACGTCGGTCCACGGTTCTCGTGATATTGTTTCATATATCCAGGGCTTGGAATACGAAATAATAAGCTAAGTACCTCAATCTCAATCGTCTGCATCACAAAATCCCGGGACCCCCGAGAAATGAGTTACGACGTATCCACTCAAATGTTGAAAGACGAGACCCTCAAATTCGTGAAAGATAGGATTCAAAGAATGTTCTAAAAATAGTAAGCACCACCCAAAGTATAATCATACCATTTCATTAGCTACTGACTTGAATTGGTCGATCTGTTGTCGTTTTTTTTGTACTCTACTGGGATCCGATTTAATGGATTTCAAACCATCGTAAGATGAGAATCCAACCCAAGAAATGTCGAACTGAAGACCAGAACGATAACGATTCAATTACCAACTCGTCACTAATGTCAGAAAAACTATTGATAAGCAGAATATGCCAAGCCACCAAGACCAAGCCACAAGGTCGTCTTGAATAAAGACGATCTTTTTTCGAGTCTATATCTATACTTTGAAATTAAAAATGTTTCACACACACGCACACAAGAGCTATCATCACCACTATAAGCAAATTTGAACTTAATATGAACTAACTCTTCGTCCAAGCAAATGCGACAAGGTTGTGCCATGTCTCTCAAGTGGAATTGCATTTTGTGTATATTCGAGATATTTTCTTTTCTTTTATAAACACAAGCTGTATTTGCTTCATCAATAATGACAGAACACAAAAATAGAAGAGAACATAAACCTTTTTTATGAATGTCACTCATTGTTGTAAAATTATTGTTTTAGATAAAAAAAAATGTTTCTGTCTTCTGGTTTTTAAACTTCCCATTGTTATAACAAGACATTTGACAGCAACTTGTGTAATAAGGGATTCAGTGAGTATGCAATTATTCTGAAAGTGGGTTCTTATAATTTAGAAGCAGACCAACTAGAAGAACTTCAATCTGAGGTTGATTAGCCTTCAGATTTGGCTAGTCAATCTTAGAGATTCTATTTCCCTTGAAGAAAATTGCAGCCTAACTTATTCGCACCCAGAAACCATTATCCAATACAAGGGACTTCGACTAAAACAAGTATCAATGCAGCGGCCTTCTAACCATGAGCACAACGCTTTAACTTCAAAGGTTACTGCATACTTTTTGAGCAAATATACAGCAATAACAGATGGTCTTTAGAAAATTTTCGTGTTAACAGTCAGAGAACGTGAATAAGGCTTTTTCACAGCAGAGATATCATCCTACTTTAATCTTTTTAATAAATTTAACATCACATCTCGTAAAAAGAATCCATATTTCCCATTGTATTGCTATAAGACCAATCCATTGAATGCATTCTTGCAGCCACAGGATAAAGAAACAAAAGAGAATAACCTGATGGCCATCATCAGACTTATCAGTGGACATGTGAGGTCTATGTCCCTACTCTTATGAAAAAAGAGAGATCTTCCCAGCATATTTGAAGTATGTTGATGCAATCAGGACACTCCTGACCATATTCTAGATTGTCTGGGGGTTTCCAGAATTGAACTTTACACAAGCACTATTTTAGTGCTAGATTTTCTTTGAGCGACAAATTTCATACACCTGATTTAGCATCGCGAAACACCGGAGATATATAACAACAAGAACAAGACACCGGAGATATACAACAATGTGGATGTTACCTCGCGTCGAGGAACCTCGACCTCAGGATCATGACGGCTTCACATGTGCTCTGCTTGAGCTGGACTTGGATGGAGTTGAACTTTTTGTGGATGATCTGTACCATGCGCTCGATCTCTTTGGGCGTGATCGGCCGCGTCCGACTTTGCTCCCGAAGCAGGTTCATCACATGCGTCGTGAACTCGTTACAGGCCTGCAAGAAACAAGACAATGTAATAATAATATAAAACTTTAAAAGGCTTACCATTTGCTACTTTTATTTAAAATTTACCTGTTTGAAAAAAATAAAAGTGTTGATATTGATTATGCATCATAATTACTATCACTACTGAAAAATTTCATAACTATTTACATAATTGTGGACTATTTACTTCTTGTGGTGCACCCTGATGAACGCTAAATCCACTACAACAGCAGAACGCATCTATATGGAGGGAAATTTTCTGCGTTTACTTCATTGGAATGCAGGTGGCTTTAGTCAGGCTAAAAGAATCGAAGTTTTCTCTATTGTAGAAGCGAATATCCACGAACGATAGTGATAGGCAAGAGAGAAAATTCAGGATTTCTTCAGTCTACTTTTTTTATGTGATCGTTTCTATATTCTGATGTACATGCTGTTTTTGTTTTTTGTTTTTCATGTTTTTGTGCTGTGCGTGCTTCACATATTAATCAATGAACTATGACAAAGTGCTACTACTAAACATAAAAAAATTATGTTCGAAATGCCAAAAACAAAATTATTACCTAATTATTGTATTATACTGTTTCACTTGTTTAATATATAATTGACTAGATTTAATTATCTTGAATTATAAAACTGTTTCTAAACAAAATTTTGTCAAGGCTATCAAACTTTAACATATAACTTTTGTGAAATGTTTAGTGATTTGCATTTATCAGCATTTGCAATCATGGTGTATAGCCCATCTCAAATCATATATAAGTAAATAACAGCAAATAAGTAAAACATTTTCAATATTCTGGTTCAGTGCAGCTAACGTTAAGAATTCTTTTATGGGTTGACGACACCATCTATCAATTTCGCAGAAAAACAATAAATTAAACCAATTAATAATTAAGAAATTAAAATAAAAAAATAATAATTAACAAGTCGAGTCAAATTTAATTTCGATATCTCACATACATTTTTCACAAAAGCAAAGTATTCGAAAAAAAAAAATTAACATTCTGCGCGATTAATTTAGTGCACTTGAGAAGACATACTCAGGCAATCGAAACAGAAGCGCGTGGAGCCTGAATGCGATGCGCCAAAATTACGGATGAATTTGTTTCGAAGAGATATAATTTGAGGAAGACAAACTGAGGAAAATGTGGGTAAAAAGGCGACACCCAGCCACTTAGGAAAACCGCACATTTATTCCATCAGGAAGAAGCAATTGCAATGACAGAACTCCCTTAACAAATCTCAATTGAAGGTTTGGTAGCAAAAAAACATTTATCATTCGCGAACCATAAAAGTGCTTCTCTTTATCGCGCTCTCCCACATCCAGCAGCAACGACCCGGAGGTCAAACCCGAGGCATTATGTGTTTAGTTTTAGTGTGTTTGGTACAATGATCCTGATTACAACTGTAAAGGTGCCACTGCACATCACTTACTGTCCACTTGATATGGAAAAGGGCGAAATGATTAATTGTGTTTTTATACCCGATTTCACACACTCGTCTCCATTTTCAGTTCTGCTTAATGATGGCAAAGTAAATAATGGCAGGAGTGAGGAAGTGCGTCTTGATGGGAGGCTGTCACTGCACTGCACTAGGGATGAGCACTGATTTATAGCTTTTTTTTCCCTTCTTCTTTCGGGCTAATATCTTTTTCTGGGGGTTTTAAAGAACTTAATTCCTGGTTTTATCGCAGATGCCATGTAGTTCTCTTTCATTCTCCAAGAAAGAGGGGAGGTACAAGCGTTGTGATTGCGCATAGGTTCCATTTTTCACTGAGCCCAAAACACCAATGAAATTTAACAGTTTTTTTACGAGGAGATGTATATTTCCAGTATGTAGATGAACTAAAATTTACTAAATTGTTAATGAAATGAAAAACTTACTGAATACTTAAAAGGAATTAAAAATACTGATAAAAATTAACAAACTGTAAAAAACATTTTTTTAATTTTTTTCTTTTAATTGTTTAGAATTTAATCAAAGGACCACTCATTTTTAGAGGTTGAATTCTCGATATTTGCAGATAGGGTATCTCCAATAAAAGCATTTCAGATTGTCAATATGCTTCACACACAGGACTGAAGTTGAACCATAAAGGTATACTCTTTGTATACCTTTATGTTTAAGTGATGCATTCATTTGCATCACTTAAACAGATAAAATAAGTGAATTTCCAACAAAATATCTCTTTTATATTTCATTTCAAAATAAAATACGTGAAGAAATTAGAAATATATGTATAATTTTCAATGCTTGTCAGATCATTGCAATTCTTCTTGATGATAATTTTATCATTTTCATTAAAATAGACATTATGGTATCAAGTGAAACAGACTAGACTGAACTCATCCACTTCAATTCGTTGATAACATAATCCTCTTATTCACTAGTCACGTATTTATGCTGATTCAGCATAAAGAGTGTCATACTAAAACTATGCCCGCAGCGAAATGAAGAGCTGGCACAGGAAATTGCTGCACAAGGCGATGCAAATCTCGCCGATTCTAGTTATTACTTGGCCACTTTTGCTTTTGAGGCGAAGATACATTGCTAAATATTATGATATAGCATTTTAAATTGGAGAGCGCAAGCAAGTAGGTTTCCTTTCATTTAAAAAATATCCATATTCGCCATTTTTTCTTTTTTAAAGAAAAAAAAAGTTATCCAGAAATGGTGACAATTTTATTAACGTAAGAACTACTTCTACGAAATCATTAATCGTATAAATTGTGAAGTTCTGTTTGTAAGTAGCGGAGGGAAGAGGTGAAATTAATGGTTGCAGTGGCTTGACCCCATGTGAGAGCCGGCAAAAGGAGGCAGGGGTTAAAAAGATTATATACATACGTCTATATGATTAGGTGTCGCTGACACTGATATCACTTAAGCTCTTCACCCTGTCATTAAGGACATTTAGTGTCCGGAGGGGAAGATTTTTGCTGCGACCCATAAAAGCCTTCATTACTGCAGTCAGCGGATATATCACAGACTTCTCAAAAGTCAACGAGCAATTAGGGAGTGGTAAAAGCTCACATTAGAGCAGTACAACCAGGAAGCTGAAATTTTAATCAAGTCTTCAGCATCTCCAGCGTGGAATTCAACCGCATCTTGTACAAGATTTCAGTTGGCATGCATTATTTGTCCACAATCAAGTCTTGTGCATCTTAAAATTAATGTATATTCATAGTACAGTAGACGACCGTTTTTACGAACGCTAGTGGCTAGTCCACATGTAGACACGTAAACACAATGATATTTTTTGACTCCTATTCACCAACTAAACTGAAATTGAGAACTAAAATTTTGAAAAATCTTTTTTGTGAACTTTCATTTCGGACAAATTTTTTTCTCTTCCGTTATTAACTTGATACATTCTCGAACAACCAAGTGACTCGCGCGGGTATATTATGGGAATAATAATCAAAGGCACAGGATATCAGACATTTGATGGGAAAGAACTGCAATGACGAACTCGACTCTCATCCTACCTCTACGTTAGAATAAAATAGAATTAAACTCCGACAAAGGACCTCTTTACTGCTAAAAATTTCTTTGGAGAATCTGTCGAATATAGACTCACGTGTGATACGTACGGTAGAATATAGGATGTGTTGAGAAACTATGGAAGATGAGACTATAAAAGAACTTTCAAATATCGACCAAGAAAGTGATGTAGCGCCAAGACCACCTGGAAAACAAGCAGATGAATGGGTAAAGAACTAAAATACTTGTTTGAGGGAAAAATAGAGAACAAATCGGAAAAAAAGTGAAAAAATGTATTTTTAATGTAGCTTCTAAACAGAATATGTTATCCATTATAAACTTGACTTTTCATTAACAAAATGAAAGTAAATACTATTTTTTACCATGAATCTTCCATGCAGTGCATTCTAAATAATTTTTTCTAACATATTATTTTTTTATAAAAAGAAAAGTAGTCGGGTAAAAAAAATCTATTTTAGAGGTGTCATTTTACTTGAAGGACATTGAAGTCACGACTTATTTAACGTGTCCCAGCTGCCTTTAGCAAACATGACGGGTCTTCGGTTAAGCCGGGATTCGAACTCACTACCTGCAGATAATAACAACGCCCGACCCAACTAGGCCATCACGGCCCCTATTAAATATGTCAAATAACGAAGTGACCCATGCTTTGAGAAAAATGTTCCATCGAGCGTTGTTTATTTTTAATTTATGTGTTTAATCGATATTTATGTGTACACAGGATTGAATTTTCTTGTGGCTAATTTCACCTCAGTCATGGATAATATTCAACGTTTTCAAAAATCATTACCAAGTAAATTTCAGTTTAAAAAAAGTATCGATTATTTTGCTCTGAAAAGAAACACATCTCCTACTTAATTATGAAGCCAGCGCTTGCTTGGTGGACATCACTCCACACCGAAGTGAAACGGCGGTTCCAAGCTGCTGGATAATAGATAAAATCCACACAGATATAAGTCCCACCGTGCGAGGGAGGGAGGGAGAAGGGAGAACGGGTAGTGACAAAATTACAAGGTTTCTCTGTCTCACCCTCCAACACTGGTATTGTAATTAATGACATCCGCCTCAATGGGTTGCCCGGGTGATCCACCTCCCACTACCCACCTCCCCCCCGGCGAAGGCGCATAGAGGGGTTAATTAAGACGCTGGAAGAGGGGGGGACAGTTATAGGTGACAGTCCTGCCCTGATCCCAGCAATGCCTTGTCCGAGATCTTATATTATAACCTCAAGGCAAGCGATAACTATTTCGGGGGTAGACCCGTTATTAGTTGCCAGACACTGATGCCCTCTATCGTTTGGATTGATGAAATACGATAGCAAAAAACGGAAGATGTGATTGGTGAGCGGGGGATGAAGGAGGGATGATAAAGAACATTAATCGGGGGCAGGAAAAGGATGAGATTTAGAAGAAAACTATATCTTTAAATGACGAGTATTAAAAGCACACAAGTTCCAAGGCTGAAACAGAAGTACCGGCTTCATCTGATACAACAGCGACTGGAACAGAAAGTTATTAATCATACTGGACATAACTTTCCCAAGTGTGCTACACAACTTAAACACTTTCCAGTGGCAAGAAAATAGGGCCATCATTGTATCATAATTTTTATGTCGCCAAACTTAATAAACTACAGCAGAGATACAAATAATCTAGTGAAAAGTAGTATTTTTTATATAATACTTATTTCGAGAATTGTTATATTTATTTCAAAACAAATAGAATTATTTTATTGATGTTTATAAAAACTTTCTATTTTTTAGAAACTTTAATTTTCTACTCAAACATCAACTTTTCTTGGGTTTTAGGTTTACCAAAGACTTCTGATGAATGTTTAAATGAGAAAATTTACACAAGCCTGGCATATAAAACTCAAAATTATTTCACCATTTTTTTTATTTTCTTCTATTAGTTAAGTTTATCGCTTAACGATAACTTTTTTTTGTTTATGAAGGCTCACGAAGACCTAAAATTTAAAGTGGATTTCGAATCACACCAAATATTCAAGCTGCCACTAAGTCAATAAAATATCTTGTTCAAAAGATACAATTATCATCATTTAGATAACATTTTCTTAAGAATAGCATTTGAACAGAAAAAGAATACTTTATGATTAGATGAAAAGCATAAATTGGTGTTGGCAGTGATACAGTAGCGTGAGGAACTCTTGCGCTAAAATAACTTTCCTGAACGAAAAAATCGTGGTCGCTTAATAGAATAAAATGGATTGAGGATAATTGCGAGCTATTTTAAGTTAAATTATTAAATTAATAAGGAGATTTTCCTTTAATAACTGCGAACCAGTATAATGGAAGATTATTCCATCTTCATACGAATCATCATCGTACATCATGTTTTACAATTATTGAAACAATAACCATCTCGAAAATTTTTTAAATGAATAAAATCCTGCTCGACATGCAAGGTCCAATTACGAAATCATGACAGAAAAGTAAGAATTTCGCGAATTAAAATGGATCGGGGCAACTAAATGGTTGAGATGTACATCTAGCGGAGAATTCAACATCACACGATTTTGGTTAATCAAACTGAAAGCAATTTCGAAAATAAAAGGCCCAAGTTGCTGGGCGATTCGGCGGCGGCATTCCTGCGTTATTAATTCCATCGCCATCTCCCTTCGGTTTCGCCTACAGATGCCTCCACAGTAACAGAAAAGCGTGATTATAATGAACCCGAAAATTGCCCTCCTCAATCGCCAACTCTCGGATGCAGGCATAATTTCCCTCGCAACAATCAGCCGAAGAAAAGAATAAAAAAACACGCGCCAAAGAGAAAAATTTCGGCCGGCAAAAATTTCATCGTGAGCGAATATAATGAACCAATCACAAAGGCAGAAAATTAAAGTCAATTATCCCGCCTTAAACACCACTCCAAACACTGAAATGAAACGGATTAGGCCATTGGTCTGCGATGTCTTATCAGGGAGACTTCCCCCCTGCCCTCCCACCCTCAAGGTTGACAAGGCTGCCTGCAAATAATAAGCGCGCGGTTCTACGTGGAATAAAAATAAAATAAATCGAAATTACATGTTTTAACCACCTTTTTCCGTACTTGTATAATTTTGACAAGTCATTTTTTTTATATTCCTGCTCTCGCCATGGGAACGGAGGAAGAAACAAATCGGCCAATCGCAAAAATAACAAAGAGCTGGAATCATTTTGAGAAACATAATAACGTAATGGCACTCGGTTAAAAGCATCATAATAAATAAAGACTGGGCCTTAGATGGGCTAATTGCTGTTTTACAATAATCGATACCGATGCAGAAGCGGGGTTATTTTCTTTAAATTGACTGCGCTGCTGCTGCTTTTGAGAGCTTATTTCTGTAGCCATTATTTCCCATCTGCTTAGACACGGCGTCCCATTCGAAAGAATTTTTTGTGCCAAGGAAAGAAAAAAGATATCAAATGATTGTCCAGACTTTCACTACGATTAAAATATATCTAGTCATTTAAACTCAGGCCTACCTGCATAGAATTCTTTTATTACTGCGATGTGTGAAGGAGAGGCATCACAAACAAGTACAAAAGTAGTAAGTAATAATATATCAGATAAAAGATATCAGCAATACATTCCATTTTATTTAGATAATAAGATATCTAGAAAAGAAAGATATCAAATGACGGTCGATAACTTTACAACGAATAAAATGTGTGTGTGCACAGAATTTTAATTCGTTTATTACTGCGATGTGTGAAGGCTAAGAAACATAAACAAATATGAAAAGTGGTAAGCAATATGATATCAGATAAAAGATAAAGCAATCGATTCCATTTTGCTTAGATAATAAGATATTTAGAGAAGAAAGATATCAAATGACGGTCCATAACTTTACAACGAATAAAATGTACTCACTCGGTGAAATTTAGCCCTAAATGTACAGAATTTTAATTCGTTTATTACTGTGATCTGTGAAGGCTAAGAAACATAAACAAATATAAAAAATGGTGAGTAATAAGATGTAAGATAAAAAGATTGCAATTGATTCCATTTTGTTTAGATAATAAGATACCTAGAGAAGAAAGACATCAAATAACGGTCCATAACTTTACAACGAATAAAATGCATTTACTCGGAGAAATTTAACCCTAAATGTACATAATTTTAATTCGTTGTTAACTGTGATATGTAAACAGTGTAAAAGAAAACAAACGGTGGAAAGAAATTTGATATCAAATAAAGCATCGTAATAGATTCGCTTTTCTTAGATAACAAGATATTTAAAATATATAAATGTTTAATTGCTTGAAAATTTTTACTCAATTAAAATATATCCAGAGAAATTCAGCCCTATGTGCGAAAAATTTTAATTTTTTTATCACTTTGATATGTAAAGACTAAGCAGCAGAAAAAAAAGGGTAGAAAGTAATACAATATCTGATGACAGAATATAAATCGCAATTAATTTGCTCTTTTCTTAGATATTCTGATTTATATATATACATATTTAGCCCAATATGGACGCAATTTGAATTTGTTTATCATTGTAATATTTAAAGCAACGTCAAGAACTACAAAAACTGAAAATTAATACCATATCAAATATAAAAAATATATCACAATAGATTCGCATTTTTTAAAGTAATAAGTAAGTAAAGAAAAGAAAGAAATATTAGGCGTTTGTATACAATTTTACAACAATTGAAATAGATTCACTCGAAGAAATAAAATTTTGTTCTATATAAAATTGTAATTCATTCATGGTTTCGTAATGTTAGAAGATTCAAAAACATAAAACATAAAAAATGGGATATATTTAAAAAAAATGTAGATATATTTTAAAAAATATATATTTTAGAAAAGAAATACATAATTATCCATAATTTTAACAAAATATTATTGTTCGAATTTTAAAACATTGTATAGAACACAAATTTGAATTTCAAATTAGAATTCATGTGTATAAGTAGGCATCACTTCTCTAAAAAATTTATCACTTTTCATAAATACTACACTGTATTTTGGCAAAAAAAGGCTCATTATTACTTCGAAATACACAGATACCTAACATAATAAGTAAACAGTTTATATAAAATCAATAAATAAAGCGACTATTATAAAGGGAATACTTCAAACATTTTTAAAAAGAAAATGTATTTCCTTTACCTTATATACAGACCTGAATTTTCTCACTTTCTACAGTGCCATTAATAAGTTAATCATGAATAATCATTTCAGAAAAAATAGCTTTGATTGCACAATATTAGTTTGAATAAATGAAATATATTTCCACTTGAATCAAATATCACGATTAAGTTTTAACGTGTAAATTTCTTAGGTGTGTGTGAAAACTATTATAATTTATAAAATTAATGATTACTTTTATTAGTTTTAAAATGTAATCTTCATCAGTTATGGAAAACTTTAAAACGGGTGTATTCTTTTCAATAATGTTTCAAATGGGCATAAGGTTAGTTTTAAAAAAAATTTAGATTTTTCTGAACTGAGGTGGCTTTACTATGGCACAGTGAGTAACTACATTTAGCGTGAGTCCATGTTATGATGATAATGATATTTTTTAGCAAAATATCAGGAGAAATTCCCTCTGCCTATAAGAGTAATAACACAGGTATTTATATTTTCAATTTTAATTTAATTAAAAATATCAATCAGGAGAAAATTTTGAAATGCATATAACTTATATTGTACTCGGGTTTATTTAACATCACCCGAACAATGGGGAAAATTAAAAATTTAAATTATCCTGCCGATTTAAACTACCTATAAAGTGAATGTCTTGTCTTTTTCATGTTGCTTTTTTCTTCTGTTCTCTTTTCAACGTGTTCCATTTTGGAAGCAATATCGCTAAGGATTTGAAAACTAATTATTTAAAACAATATGTAGTTTTCATAATTTTGAAAATTTTTACAAATTGGAAAAATATTATAGTTAAAAAATACATCATTACTACTGGTAAAAAATCATAAATAGTTTATCCCCCCATCGCCGACTACATTCAGACATTTGGTAGTGAACTTCGCCTTGTTTGCTACCACTCGAAGAAAGCGATATGAAGGCAAGCAGCAAATCCGTCGACAAGTCGGATTGACGACGGCCTCACAATACAATGTAACACAGTTAAAACGTTATCTGACGTCATTAATATTTTAAACCAATGAGAATTGTAATAAAAGGGAGTAATCATGATCTCAACTGGAACGAAAGAAGCAACCACTTTATGGTTACAAAAAAAGGTGTAAGAGGATTGAATTTTAAAAACATAGCATTTATTCTCACATTAATAAATGGATAATTGTCTGAAATATTTGTTTTGTCCACGTGATACGTTTATTTAAAATTTCTCCTGTTAAAATCACAAAAGTTAATGTAATGCATTTTTCTGGAATGAGAAGTAAAAATATTTTTCTTTTCTAAACAGTTATTCAAATTTGTGTAAATTAATTCTGCTTTTGGGAGAAAAAAAAACAGGATTGCGAAAATTAATTTGTACATCATTTTTTGTTGCATATTTGAGTACTCAATTCACTTAAATAATTTGATTAAAGCTATTAAATTAAAATAAATTTTTATCTTCAACACTGATTATTTCGTACAAGAACTCAAAATAATTCAAATTTCCAGTACTAAAAATCTAAGCCCCGGTAAAGCGTCAATGATTTCTGGGTAACAGAGGGAAAAAAAGAAAATCCCTATTCCATGTAATTTTTTCCCCGTCGGCACAAATCATGCAACATGTTCAAAGAAACTGCAGTTCCCATAAATTTCCGACGTCGAAAAGTATCACACGAACCAAAAAAAAAATTTTTTTTAAGAAAAAGAGAAGTTTTTGGGAGCTAATTTTTTAAGATAACTCTTCTTTTTGCCTTCGACTTTCAAACAAATGAATCCCCCCTTCCCTTGAAAGAGGAAGGAAACTGCCTTCAAAAATAAAAGCGCAGGACATAATCACCAGTGCAAAAGACGCGCTGCCATTTTTAAAAAACTTTTCTTCAGGGGCATTATTAATGAGAAAAGAAGACATGACATACGGAGTCCGCAAATCTCGTAAAGATTATCACATTGCAAAAGAGGCGAAATTTTTGGCGAAGAAAAACTTTCGCTCCCCCCCCCTCCTCTGGCTGCGGCGTTAATACGCATCCTTCCCACACATATATCTCATCCTCAGGAAAGAGGTAATTTCCTTAACTAGCTCTCGGTGGCTCTTTCCCGAAAACTCCTTGGCGTGGCTAATCATATTCTTGTTTTACATCTTTACACCTTCATCAGTTTTCCGTCCGTACGGAAAATTCTTCCACCCCTAAGTGCGGACGGTGAGCTAATTCATTAAAAATGATATTCGAGGCTCTTTTTGTGCGGTTTTCTCTCGTCTATAATAATAATCATGTCTCCCGTTGGCGCTCGCTGCTTCTTCTGTATCGCCTTACCTCCGCGCTCACAAAGAAACCCAATTGGGTTTGCGGGGTTGCAACACGCGCCAGAAGCTTGGGGAGAGTTTTCGTCGCCAAGCGCCATGCAGATTCCAACAGCGTTTTGCATATCGCAGGAATGGAACACAAAAGTGTAAAAAAGAATTTTTTTTTTAAATTTAAATTTAGGAAAATTCAATAACCTTTAAAAAAAAGGTTGTCAAAAGTTGAAAATTTAATAGATATAATCGAAATAAACAATTATCATAAATCAAGATAAAAATAGATTGTATTTTACAAATCATTTAATTTAAAGTTTCAAATAACTTATTTTGAATAATTAATTAAATTAGAACACAAAATAGGATATACTTCCAGAAGAAATTTTAAATTCTTACAGACGAATTAAAAATCAAAAAATAAATATATAAATAATAATCAACCAAAATTAAGTTCTAGCCAAATCGTATAAATTCTTTCAAAATGATTTCACAAAATATAAATCTGGGATCAAATTCTGTGAAGAAATAAACATTTTTAAAACAAGAACAGAAGAAATGAAATTATAATAAGTAGAATTCACTGAATTGATAAACGAGAATTTAATCCAAAACCACGAGATTATATTTGTTTAATCAGGGTAATAATCAAGAAACTCGGACTTTTAAAATGGCTTTTTAAATTTTTTAGCAAATACTTACTTTTGAACTAAATATACAAGGATTTTCAAAGAAAACCTCAATGAAGACAAACTTATGCAATCCTGGAGTCCTGCTGTATCGCCAGTTTTGTTATTAACAAGGCCAGTTACTGATTTTATCAATCAAATTCATAGTTTCCAAGTTATATAAATCAATTTCCCATATAATTAACACTTTACGGATTATAATTCTTTCACATATTGTGAGAGTTACACAGAGAGAATTACTAACAATATAACACTTATTATCAACATTTTATGAAATTTTCAATTTTATAATAATGCTGAATTTGAATTTAGCGTAGTTTTAAGGAATAAATGATAATTTTCGGTGAAAAACAGCTTTTTATATTAACAAATAATATTTTTAACAGCAAATGGTGTCTATTATTCCATCGATTATATTTCTGCAGTTCGATATGTGAAATGAAAGAGCATGTCAGGAAAGCTATTAACGAGTATTAATTATTCAATAGTTTTCATGACATGCGACAGAAGGTTATGGCGTTTAAAGCCACGTAACGTATTTCGAATAGTTCGGAAAGTTCTTCAGAATCTAAATCTGAAACAAATCTTTAATGTAGGAATAGGATTTAAAGAAAAAGAAGTAACACGAACACAAATTTTTAAGTTTACATTCAATTTCTTTCTAAAATAAGTGTATGAAAAAAAGGAAATTATATATAAGAGAGAAATTTACAACTTTTAAGTAAAATATTGATGAATAATAAATAAATACTACGTCATCAATACTTCTTTTATGAATAATCGAATAATGATTCATTTTCTGTGGAATAAAATATACGATTTTGCAAACACTTCGTTTTTTTTTTCCCCTCTCTCTTTTTATAAATGCATAAAAGGATATTTATAAACTTAAATCTTAATTTTACTTTGCAAGGAAAATTAAAACACTATTTCATTCTTAAACAATTATAGCACTCGTATCTTAGCAATTTCTTTAATGAAACATCTTATTGTGTGAGTATCAGTTCTATTTCTTTTAATATCTTTATCTTGTCTTTAAATCGAGCCTTCTTCTGTTTAGATTCTTTTTATAAATGAATAGTACTTTCAGGCTGAGCTCACAAAGCAAATACGTTTAAACTCAAAAGAGGTGATATTCCGAAAGAGTAATTTTTTCTTTCTTTCACATATAATTTTTGTTTATGCTCCCTAACGTGCACAAGTAATTAGAACAAAAAAATATCTGGATGTCTTGGTTCAACGTGCTAGGAAAGAAGAAAGAAACAGTATATTTTAACAACAAAATGCCCGATGTGAGCTTTTTCATTTATAGCTAGATAAAAAAAATTAATACGACAATATATTAAAGATAAAATTAGCGAAAAATACCAATACGCATAAAGGAAGACAGTTTTAACGAGAAATGTTTTAAAATTTAATGAAAATGATTATTTTTAAGTGTAAGCCCGATGACCAATAACTTTTGGCGGATTTAGAGAGAAAATTTAATAAGTGAAATTTTTATTTAGGTCGAAATCGCGTTCATTAAGCTATTCTTACTAACATTGCTAATTAAATCATAGAATAAAGTTGTTTTTTTAACTAAATTTTTTAACGACACAATCTCAATATAAATTTTTTTTATTAAATTCTAGAAATAAAATTAACTGATATTATCCACGTTGATTCAAATTGAGAAATAAAAATTATTTCCCTTTATATCTAAAAACTTTACACTGGGAATGAAATTAGTGTCATATATAACAGAAATTAAAAAAAGAAAAACAACGAACATATTTAAAAGCTTTTAAATAATGTAATTTTTTAAAATAAGTATGTAAAAAATAAGAAAAAATATATAAAAAAGTAATTTACAAAACTATATGTTTAAACGTATTTGAGGAGCACAATAAATTATACACAGTTAAAATTCATTTAGTTTACTGATTACAATATATAATCTTAAACAACTTCCTTCCATTCCACAGATAAACTAAATCATTAATTATCCATTTCAAACTATTTTTACATTGATTTTAAAAGAAAAAAAATTGAGTAAAAAAAATCAAAAAAAATCTTAGAAAAAAT
The DNA here is from genome assembly GCA_037975125.1 of Latrodectus hesperus. Classification (NCBI taxonomy): domain Eukaryota; kingdom Metazoa; phylum Arthropoda; class Arachnida; order Araneae; family Theridiidae; genus Latrodectus; species Latrodectus hesperus. The sequence goes on along the minus strand of CM075862.1, from coordinate 13,251,281 downwards.
CTCAAAAAAGTGAAAAGTCGCCAATGTGGCAAACCGAAGTCTCCAAAGCATTCTCCCCGAGCGGAAGGTAAGGGATCATCAATCTTAAACTCGACTTAATGTCATTATGTTCGGTCGCAAAAGGCTTTGGGTTGGAAAGGGGGGAAGAGAAAGTGGAGAAGCAATGGGGGGATACAAAGTAAGACAGAAAAGGCGTGAATATTTCATAGTTGATTTTACGCTGAAACACAGGAAGGAGAGTGCGGAAAAAGTACAAAAACGGAGCGTTTTCCTAAACAGGACTTGGCGAAGATATTAGGTTAACTCAAGGAGTCGCCCGGCACAATGGATTTCAATCTCAAGTTTATTGAAATTTTATTTAAAAAAACAAATAAAAATGATGAAACTTAAGGGAGGAAAACCCGTCTCTCTCCCCTCTTTAAGAGCTTCATTTAATTGAAACTTACACAGCCTTTCCTCCCACCTACGTACGGGGGAGTTAAAAATTTCCGAAGACTGCATTCATAATTCAAATTCCTTTTCAACTCAATTACTGAATTCCCATTTACCACCTTAGTTGGAGGGAAAGCTCACTTTGCCATTAATTTAAGGCACTTCAATTTGTATACATTTATTGTTTTCGCTCAGAAAAAAAGAACATTTGGCGCTTATTTTATAGGACCATAAAGAAATTTAAAAAATTATTTTCCTATTATTTTCACATCAGTGGGTTAGCCTCTTTAATGTAGTTCTTCAAACTTAGAAATATACAATAGAAATGCAAATATTAAAAGGCAAAAAAGAGCTTTAATAAAATATAAGTTAAATTTAACACGGAGAGCAAAATGAACACGCAAATAGAATTAAGTACTAATATGGTCAGCTGCATCAACGGGTGTTGACTATATTGGCACAAGAGAATTGAAGGTGTTGTCCGCATCCGCACAAGTTTGGTATTGCAGAAAAGGCTATATTTTTGTCCCAAAGTGGTCAACATCACCTGATGAAGCTGACCCTGTCGGCTACTTGTATATTCATTTTGATTTTGATACTTAATTTAGATTTTATTTCCATTTGTAAACTTTTTGATGTTCTCTTTTGCCTTCTAATATTTGTATTTCTACTGTATCCTTTAAGTTTGAAGATGGGATTCGGCAAGGAATGCCGGGAGTTTATCACCTGATGAGGTCACCATAGGCGTGAATGCTAATTCTTTTTGTCCAGCTACAGTACATAGGTATTGGAGCTGCGTTAGTCTCGGTGCTTCAATCTTAGGACACAGAAGTTGCCCATTTTTTCTGTTCTGAATAAGACACCCTACGTTCTTCAGTACTTTTCAGGGTGGACAAATTCATGGATTTGGTATACCAGTGTTTCTCAACCAACAGTCCGCGGACCGGCACCGGTCTGCGAAATATTCAGCTATTTATCCAAAATCCAAAGTGTCATCGGCCAACAACTGATATTAAAACAGCAACTACATTACGATAACAATAGTTTAAAAACTAGTATGATCGATGATGAAAAATGTAACTGGCAACTATGAACCCAATCGCCTTTCATAAATTGTCGTGTCTTAGTACATCAGTTAGTGTGCTTCGGTCTGCCTTGAGAATCGCAGATTGCATGAATACTGATTACCTATGGTAATAATTCATAAAATTATTTTAAATTACACTTTAAAAATTATTTTTGTCTTCATGATTTATTTATGAGAAAAAACTGCGCTAATGTGTCGAATTATTAAATTTACAGGTCTGCGAGAACGTATCGAAATATTTTACCGGTCCTTGGAGTAAATCCAGTTGAGAAACACTGTCCTATACCTCCACTATTCTCGGGAATGTGCATTATCAGTTTGAAGATAGTCTTTTCGTATATTTTTAGTAATTTTCCTTTTAGTTGCCTTTGTGCCGTGTGAATTGCTAATCTTTTCCTATATATTTATGTTTTGATTACTATTCCATATAATCTTGTAATATTTCCAGCTTTACTATGCTATATACACATTACTATCCAGTTGAGAAACACTGTCCTATACCTCCACTATTCGCGGGAATGTGCATTATCAGTTTGAAGATAGTCTTTTCGTATATTTTTAGTAATTTTCCTTTTAGTTGCCTTTGTGCCGTGTGAATTGCTAATCTTTTCCTATATATTTATGTTTTGATTATTCTTCCATATAATCTTGTAATATTTCCAGCTTTACTATGCTATACACACATTACTATTTGACGCAACAGAATAATATTTAGCCTATGATCAATTAGATCCTTGATGGCCATTGGTAAGCTTTTAACTTCCTTCGGTAATGAAACTGCTTTGATAAAAAGCATGTTTGAAAACTACGAATACTTATTTTACGAAGCGTAAAGTACCAAGTTCAATCTGAGGCATTGTGGACCGCGAAAGTTAGACGTCGCGCGTTTGCTTTCTGCACGCACATGTATTGAGGAAGGAAGCTGAGAAATTTCCTGCTTTTCTTTCTTGTTAGTGTGTATAATTCTCCTAAAACCATGAGCGTGTTGGATACTCAAAAATATTTGCAGTACTATTTGTTAAAAGTTGCACAGTAAAATATACTGCTATCAACAAATATACAAAAGGGCTGACTACTTATGGTCTATTCTGTAGTTAAGTGTCTTGCAGTTTCATTGGTTCTGAAGATTGCTCCAGTTGCTAAGCATCGATTTATTTATATATAATTTATATATAATTATAAGATATTAAGACTTGAGAACGGTTGTTATATAACCTTATAAAACAATATCCTTTGTAGAATTTCGGAGAGCACATAAAAAATGTTATTTAAATAAGTTTGCCCTTGTATTGTTGTTAGAAGCAGAAAAATCTTTAATATTTTAAAAAGAATACGAATGTAAATTTAAAATTTTCAAACGAATAACAAAAATTGAAAAAAAAATTATAATAATAAATTTTTTTCCAGTATTATTTAACATTTTAAAGGAATAAAATATTTTAAGGACACAGACTGATTACGAGAACATTATTTTTCAACATCAATCCCCGACAGCAAAGAGGAAGCATTTATATTATGCAAAATAAACATTTCATATTTTACTTTTAATACCTTACATTATCCACACAGACTCTAGGTCAGTACTCTTGGCGTTGGCTGGAAGGCAAGACTCAAGTGATACAATACAAGAGATTGTCGAGATCTGCAAAGGACGAGAGAGACAATTCGCCTTGCACTGGGTCAAGGCTCATATTGGTATCACCCAAAATGAAGCAGCAGACGTTGCAGCGAAGCAGGCCACCCAATTAGACAACATTGACATCACTGTTAAACTCAGCAAACAGCAGTTCCGGACACTTACCATCGAGCACGAGACTTCTATGTGGCAGCACAGATGGGAGACCTCCAACAAATCCAGGAGACTCTTTGAACTCTTCCCGAAAGTTTCACGGAAAAGACTACAAGGGGACTTCTTCCTAAACCAGCTTCTTACCGGGCACAGAGTCTTCGGCACCTATCGCAGCAGATTCCACGGGCAATCAGATGTCTGTCCACATGACGGCTATGTACAAGATCCGGAGCACCTTCTCTTCCACTGTAGCCGCTACTCCAACATTCGGGAAAAAACCTTTCCCAAGAACTTCCACCAACTACACTTCAAGCAGCTCCTCCCTCTTAAAGAATTCAGGAAAGGTGCCAAGGAAATTCTGCAGGCTGAACTCCTCCTTCAGCTCACTGACTAACCTCCACCTCCTCCTTCCTTGTACATATGTAAATACCCTCTGTAAACTTGCCTGTATCTGTATATATATGTTTTGTGCTGTATCTTTCTCAATTAAGGCCATCCGGCCCTCTTCCAGCCACAGTGAGTCCCAACAGAACCCCTTTTGTCCCTTCGGTTTGGACAGTCCACAAGAGCTCTACTCACACGCCCTGGCCAAGTGCTGAGCCTGGGTTCCCTCCATGATTACTGTCCGACGACGTTCTCCACCATATACCTTCGGGTGGGACGGTGCTCTTTGGTAATGTTATTACCAAAGTTATTATTATTAATACCTTACATTGCTTACACGTATGAATGACATAGATAAATGACTGGATTTAGAAGCAAAATGATATACCGAGGTATAAAAAAAGGTACAAAAATATGAAGAAAATCTGTTATCAGGTTGATTTCAGACCACATCTTGATTGGCTTATTTACCCTAATAAATCAGCCATTGTGATAAAAATCTGAACGCGCGATGAACACTTGCAATGGAAGCAGTGCTGGCCGAAGAAAACGTATTGATTGCAACAAGGAGTGAGCGGCATGTAACAGAGGGCAACGCGCGTGCAAGCCCATCCTTCCCTAAATCCCATAGTGATGATAAAATATATAAAACGAGGAGGAGAATAAAACGGAATACCTCCATTCCCCGCACACCCGCGAGAAGATCCCCAGCGAACCCTCCTCGGAAAAAGGGAAAAATTCAAACAGATCACACAAGGATACCAGTTCCTAAATTCCTGAAACCTCCTGTTGGTCATACATAGAACTGGACACATCTGGTATCACAAGAAAGGGAGGAGGAGGAAAAAAAAAAAGGAGAACATTCCTCTCGCCAACTTATGCCCAAGCACTATTTCACCTTTAAGACCCCTCCATCACGCCCCCGCTCCTTAAAAACCATTATTCCCTCACAAAGCTTTCAAAATGCTCCTCTGTTTTTCTACGCGATTCTATTTTATGAAAAATCTTTCTGTTTCTCTGATAGGCATGGGGAATGTATGTATGTATATGCACTCATACATATAGCACTATGCTATTTCAATTCTCTGGCCCACCCCTCGCCGCTTTTCTGGGCTTTGCACAAAATGCTATGCAGTACAAGGAGGTAGAGAGAGACGAGGATAAGGAAAAAAAAAAAAGTGAAATGAAAATTCGCTGCGTTAGCTAGTGGGACAGCTTGTCATGGTAACACGTGATACCATACCGTCCTACAGAGAAGGAAAGAAAGCAAAACAAATGTAGAATATGACCTGTTCCAAAGTTTTTACGCCCCCCTCTTTTATTTGCCGACACCCATTGTCTGTGTATGGTAAGCCTTTTGCGGAAGCAAAAATGTCACTTTCTGTTCGAGGTACCGTTCCCAAAGTGAAATTCAACACACTGAACCAGACGAAAACAGTTATCTTTTGCTGCAGTTGGTAACAAAAATTACTTATAATAAAACAGATATGTATTCACATGGACTAAATAGTCAAAGCGGAATCATCTTACAATTTGTGCCCATAATAATGCGTCCAGGGTCTCATTTCCAACATCGTTAGATTGAAAATAATAGATGAACAATGAATTGTAGTCTTTTAGGGAAATGCTGGAAATTTTATTTACAAAACATGTATTCATTAACTGAGTCGACAGATTTGGGAATGCCCTGACCTTTGCACAAGAAGTTTCTTCAAACCTATATTATTGGTAAGTTTCCTTCCCTTAATTGATTTAAAAATCCTCTTGGATTCAAGGATTCAACTTTTTCCGATTCTCCTAAATGTATCTTCACTTGCAACAACTCCTAGAGGAAATGATCACACGTTTAGCCAGTAAAAATGTGTTTTGTAAGACAGCCTTTCTGTAATCGAATTAGAGGATTTGATTCTTTCAATTTTAATATATTATACAATGTGTATATATTGGGAATGAAAGGCAACTAATAAAGGTGGTAATACCTTGTTTAAGGCAAGTTAAAATACAGAAAAATCATGATTACATTCAAAACGCTGGAAATGAGAGACACAGGCCAGAAGAATTTGAAAATTTGATAGGATATTATTGGAAACTAATATAAAAAATAACTCATTTCATGATATTTAACAGCACTCAGAAATTATTCACTAATGGTGATACTTCATTTACTTTAATAGTACCTTAATAGAGAACAATCAATTCCATATTTCTCCTCAATTGAATCTGGAGGAAAAAAAAGCTTTTATATCCCCTGCAAATAAAAATTCCATGGATTCACGAGTGTCCTCGTTAAATTTCAACTTCTAATCAAATGACATCGACTTCGCATGGCTTTAAAAGGATCACAACTTCAATTATAATTTCAGGGGTGTTTGTGGGACCCCAAAAAATCCCCGGAAACTTTTACGGACTTACTACCGACATTTTGGAGTTTCGAGAAGGGGGGAGAAATGAAAAATTACAATTATGAAGTATTGAATGACGTAATTATTGCGTTTTCTGCTTTCAAAGCAAACAAAATTACCCAGATCAAAATAAATAATTCATTATTATTCCTACTTCCTTTTGAACGACGATCCCCGGAATTTCCGGGTATCGAAGTTCAAAATCCCCGGAATTCCGGGGTTTCCCGGAGCACAAACACCCCTGATTATAATGAAATTAAGCGCCCAGTTTCAGTTTTATTATAGATGATCTTCACTATTAATAACTATTACCCCAGCCTTTAGGTTTCTATATGTAATTAAAAATCAAAAACGGTGCTAATTATGAAACCAAAGTCATCAATGACATAACTTCACTTATTATAGGTAAAAGTACGTTTTTGACCACTTCATAGAAAAAGACATTTTTTTTATATTTACCGTGATTCCTCATTTCAATCATAACATACTTTCAATGATGTACCAAATGTTAAATTAGTTTTAACAGCGCCCGCAAAAAGAAATCTATAAAAGGATCAAAACTCCTGAACAACTTATCAATTTGTGCATCACCCCTGTCTGAATGTAATTCTCTTTCTTTTAAGCAGCGAAAAGTTTTTATGGTGGTGATTGATAAATAGGCAGAGAGGGGCGGGGGCTTCGTAGTTTTTCCGTATCGTTTTACACTGATCGTTAGATGTCTCAGCAGTTTTGCAAAAAGGGAGGAGATATCTAATACCACAAAATGACCAGCTGCCCCATCATTGTTTCCGATTTTTTTATTCTCTCCCCCCCCCCTCAACATGCCTTTCTATTTCATTTTACTTTCTACTCCTGGAGTGAGGAGAAAAACAATGAAATTTTCCACTTTATGCTCTTTCAGCAAATGTTTTGTACCAGCAATGTTTTCAAGGATTAAATTTTGAAAAATTAGTTTCAATGTAGGGCACTTAAAGGAATTTGTTAATTTGAAATAAAATCCACACTTTCGTGGAATTCATTACTTTAAGAACTCTCTGCTTTTTCATTATTAAAAATATAATGCTTTAAATTCGAACAAAAATTCTTTATTAGGCGTAGTTGGGAAAATTTTTAATTCTAATTCTGCGTATAATTTGAGTATTTTCGATGAGTACAGAAACATGCAAGGTCTATAAGAACACAGCAGAGTTATTGCTATTGCGAATAAAAGGAAACGGAATTAAATATTTATTATATAAAAATCACATAACTTTTAGAAAAAATACTAGTTTAGCTAAACAAACAAAAAATCGTGAGTAACTAAAATGAAAAAATAAATAAATAAAAAAATAAAAGATTGGAAAATTTTATGACATCGTCAAAATATGTATCACATGTTTATTTGAGAAGGCACTTCACCACAGTCAATTTTCGCCAAAGAATTGATGAGTGTCATTAATATTAAAAAGCATTGCTTTTTAGTTAATAAAGAAAGCAGATTTGGCGATGGTTAAAAAGTGGCGATAAAATTCACAAGAGAGATTTTGCATACAATTTAAATTATCAAACCACTGCGTTGATTAACTTATACTTACGAAACACAGGCATCATTTCTACGTCATAGTTGCTTACAAACAAACTTGGCACACAGAAAAAAAAATTGCAGTTATTATAAGATTTGATTCCTAAATTTCGAATATTTAATTGCCTCTAATTTAGATTAATTTTACCATCAAATGATAAATATTACCATCTAGTATCGTTGAGGACAGTATAACTTAACTTTTTTCAAAGATAGGTACTGAAAATATTTTTTACTATTCGTTTATCTTATGAAACGAAACCGTTCGAAAAGTGGTATTTTAGGAATGTTAAAGATTCTGGAAGCAAAATCGCCAATCGTTATAATCACAACGGAGGGAAGCCATGCTTCGCGAGACAGGTGTTATTGGCACAAACTACGTGAGCGCGTTCAAGCCTACAGAAGCTAATCCATATTAGGTAAAATACCTGGACCCTATAACATTTCCCCATCAGGTCAAGCCATAATAATCAATCGGGCGAGGTTTTATGAGGCAAGCGAGTGGCCACACCTCGTCGCCAACAACAGCGAAATATACACTCGGCATGTCAACAGAACCAATTTGTATGCTAATACCCGCAGAGTAACTAATGAAAAGCCCAGGACTGAATGGAAAACCGTCGCATGAAATGCAATCGAAAACTCAGCAGGGACTCCAAAAAACAGAAACAGAGGTTTTTCGTTGCCGGTTTTAAGACTGTTTCTGGATCGGTCACTCAATACGTCCATGGTTATAGAAATGTCTCAAAGAAATATGAAATAGTGGGTTTTAATGGAGGTTTTTATTATCGTAAACAAGTTTCTTTACTAAGTCACGCACTGGCTTGTTTGCTATCAATCGGAAGATGGAAAAGTGCATGAACCAAAGATAATGATGCAAGATTGAGACCACACCTTGTCACAGATAGCAATGAAAAGCTAATAGAAGTGCCATTAAATTTGGCATACATTTTAAGTAGTTCTAACATTTATAGTTAAATAACTCACCGGTATATTTTTAAAAAATACAATTGATCGAATAAATGATTTATTAAATCTAATTTTTTAAAACCATGTTAAACAATAAGCTGCTGAATGAGAAAAAAATAAGCATACGCTGAATTATTTACAAATTTCTTACTTATTTTATAACTTTTAGTGGAAATTATAAATTCCATATCAAACACATCTATTGTTAACTTTCGTTATTCCCCTGCCATTTAATTTACTTTGAAACCATTTCCTTCCATATTTGGTTTATTCTACTCAATTCATTTACTTATTCAAAAAGCTATTTCCACAAAGCCCCCAAGCCTTCTATTTCAATTTTTGATTTTAACTAAAAATATTGATACACTCTTTAACTGAGTAAAAAATAGAAATGCCTCACTAAGAAAATTTTATATATATTCAAACTATTTAGTAACATTAATATATTATTTTTATAATGACATTTCTTTCTTTAAAAGTATAATGTTAATTTAATAAGACGTTTGACATTAGATTGTAATGAAATAAAAAAACAGCACTTTAGAAATTAATATCATTAAACACTACAAGCACAAATATGAAATATATATTTACATAGGAAGTTTTGCAATTCAATCCTATTTTAGTACATTCTTTCCTCAGATTTTTTGCAAAAAATACTCAATTTCTGACTGAAATTCACATTTGGTGTTTTTTTCCTATTGCTGCTTAAAACGATTGGAGATGAAGGCACTGACACTCGTATTCATGTTAATTACGATTGTCATTTTTGCAAGTATAAAATTGACTAAAAGTGTTATGACGACCGTGTCCAATGGATATATGTATGATATACCTATCCATACCCGTAAAGATAGGTATATCATATAGAGAATTTCGATTTTTCAAAACATATGAAGAAAACAGACTTCTATCTATAACTCATTTAACGGTTGAAAGTTAGTAGAAAAATAATAGTAGCTTTTGTAATTTTCATAAAAAAAAATTAAATACGTCTAAATGATGTGTCTGAAATCGTGTGTTAACTTTTTAATCGCTCAGGAAGTTTTTTGATTACGTGGGATAAGTTAAGCCAGGACCTACTGTTTAAAGTGGATTCCGAACCACAAACATTTATGTCTGAAATGGTTATCGAACCCACGAATTATGGAATGAAGGCTAGACCACTAGCCCTTCGGCTGCCCACTCGACAATCAAAGTCACTTGAACGAAGAACTATGGCTAGTTCCTCCAAATAAGCTTGTTTATGAACAGATAAACACAGTAAAATCAGTTTAAGTTTTATTATTAATCCTCAACGACAGAAAGAGTTTAGTTGCGAAGGATCTCTTGCAATAAGTGGACATTTTGCGCGGACGATCATTGTGTGTATAAGGACTATCAGTGTAACAAAAGAAAATGTGTTGGCACTCACCTGTTCGTACTTTTCGAGCTCTTGGTGATATATCTGGCGAATCTGCGCCAGTTTCGCCCGGTAGTCTGAGTGTTCGATCGCATTCTCTGCCTGGGGACCGCCAGGGCTCTGAGAGGCTGCGGCCGCTGACGCGTTCGCCGCCGCGCCAGCTCCACCACCCTTCTCAGGGCCGGCGACGCCTTCAGCTATGAGCATGTTGTCCAGCCTCATCAGCTGCGGGTCGGGGGGCTCGTCCTCCTGCGTGTTCCGCAGACTTAGAACTGGAATAAAAACACGGCGACAATCAGAGTTATTGCACTTTCATAAATATTACAATAAACATAAATACATACACACATATTTCTATACATATATACTGCTTCTTTATTTGCAGCTCCACGGCTATTTTTTGAACACGAGAGCTAATTAGACAGTGACTTATACTTAAGAGTCGATTCCGAATCATTACAAACATCCATGCTCCAAGTGGGATTCAAACTCACGAACTGCTGAACGGGAGGACACAATACGAACCATTCGGTTGACAACTTGTCAACACATAGATAGCGGAGCAGGCGAGCCCCGGACTGCACTTATATGTTAACGAGTTTGGAATACTCACCCATCACCAAGTGCCTCGTCATTTTGAACAACGGTCAGGTGACGATGTCACACCTGAGCTGACACCTTCCTCTCCACATCCACACACCAACCGAAGGACTTTGGATGTCACCTATTAACGTAGACACGTTACCACACCCACCCAATCACTGCCCGCGGCAAAAGATGATTCACTTTGTTGATCTTAACGGAAAGTAGCGTCAAGCTACTGAGCTATTGGAGCTACGTCAACACATACATAGATACACTAGAACATACATACATATAATACAAAATTTGTAAAATGCATATTTAAAAAAATCGAGTAATTTAAAAAAGTCGCTCGATTTTTTCAATTAGAAAGTCGGCCAGTTGTAATAATACAATCCTTCAGGCAGAGCGAGATGAAGGAAAACTAACTGCAATTATTTTCCAAATGATTTTTAGATTTAGTTTTTAGGGCACCAAATTTAATATGTAGATGATAAATTACACTTGCAAAAATTATTTATTTTACAAAATGCCAAGCATTAGCGCTTAAACCATTAGTTCACGGGTTATCCACAATGATAATGTCCTCATATTGAGAAAGTATGATATAATTATTTAAATGCTCAAAAGTCATTGGTTGCACAAATCATTACTGTAGCTTCACCGATTCAAAATCATTGTCATGTGATTCAAGATCTGAATTGATTTGTAAGACTGACAATCTCAAAATAGTTCTGGTAATTTTTTAATAAGATGCTGATTCATCATCCTCTTCTGATGAAAGATCTTTTTAATAAAAACAACCTTGCAACGGAACTATTTTATGAAACATGTGATGATAACAAGAATTTAGTTGTCATCAAATGGCAACCAGAAACTGGTTGCCATCGAGAACAAGAAACTTACAGTGTAATTCCAGTTGGCATGAAGTGAGGTACTGAAATGCTATGTTGCCAAACTAAATGTAAATTAGTTTTCCGTCCTTTTGTATAGTTTTGTAGCCATTCTCATATTGTGCTGTTATTGAAGGTATTGAATACATTTTAGAGCTAATCGAGAATGTTTTTATTCCAAGAATAGTTAAAACTGTAATTATGGAAATGAAATTTTTTTAAGGTGATAGCATTTTGTTCGAGGTAATACATTGAAAATACAGAAAAGTTCCATGGATAAAATTTGATAGAACATCTATTAAATCAAAACTTTTCCAAAATCCAGAAAAAAATTCTGTTGACATCATTCAAAATCAAAATTTCTTCTATGTTATTTTGATACAATTAATAAATATCATATAGGTGGAATTCAATTAGAGAAGATCGTAAAACTATATTAAGAACACGATTATAAAAATGAAAGCAATTGTACACATTCTTGAGAAGCTTTAACAATTCAAAGTGAAAGCGATCTTGCCTAGGGAAACTAGGACCCAAGTTCACGGCACCAGCATTTTAACCCGATAAACAATGCATCAATTACAATAGCAACTTGAACGCTGCACCTTAAAAATTTTATACATTCAAATGAAATAAAATCTTAGAAAAAAAATTAAAAGAACACGAATCTTTAAGTCAAGCAACAAAGGAAATAAACTAGAAAAGAAACTTGAGGGAAAAATAGGAGTAAATTCTTCGAGATTTAATGGTTTTCTAAGAATTTTCATGATGGAAAATTCCAAAATAGTACTACTATTATAACACTGGGCCAAATAATTCAGATTCATCTCACATACAAAAAATTCCAGAAACTGTAAAGAAGCGTTAAGCTCCTTTGAACAATGCATTTAAATTTTAATTTCAGCAAGAGGACCACTAATTATAATAATACTTCATTACTGCCTGTTTTTAGAAGTTTTTCCTCTGCACACCCACTCCCTCTTTTTAATCTTCTTTACGCTGCTAAAGAACGTAGGAAAAAAATACACGCGTGGAAAAGTTCCAGAGGTAAAAAAAATTATATATATGCCTAGTTTTTTAATAAACGCTACTTTCATTAAAGGCAAAAAAAAAAAAAAAAGCACCTGGGTTACCTGTGCAGGAACATAATCAATTTTTTTAAATGCGCTTAAAGAATTTTTTCCCGTTGGTTCCCGACATAAAACCACCTATCATTAATAAGATTTTTTCTCACGTTCCAGTTTGAATAAAAAAAAAAAGTAAACAAACTGTGAAAAAAATTCGTTAAAAAAATAGTGTTAATTCCATGCCGTTGATTTCAACTGTTAAAAACTTAAGACGAAGAGGGGGAAAAAAAAGGATATCTTTTTTAAAAAAAAATTCAAGGTACCTTTTTATGTGTTAGATTTAATTTCTACAAAGCTCTGATGATATGGTGGTTTAGAAAAAATGGCGGAAATGAAAATTTAGAAAAAAATAGACCAGTACAGAAAGGACCTACAAAAAAAAACTATTATTATTTTTTAATTCTGTGATATTTTTTTTCTCTCTTCTTATGTTGCGTAATCTCCTTTCGGCAAAAATGCGTGCCCAACTTGTGGTGTTTCCGCGGCGATGAACTTCAGAAAACACTAGCATTAATTTTTCCATTAATTTTTGCCACCAAGTTAATAAGATAAAATTAACTTTTTTTGGTGAGCAAGACTTTTTTTCACGAAAAAAAATATTGTTTTTTTACTATAAAATGACGACACACCAGAAAACGCGACAAAAAACCCTCTATGTTCCTTTAAAAAAAAACCAGGAAAAAGGCCACGCATACCCCTGTCCGTTCGTCAAATTTTACACTTGTGTAATTAAAAATTTATTTAATTTTTGGATTTTAATTTAAATTAAAATTAAACTAGCACGTTTATTATTATTTTCTTTTACAGCAACAGATCCTGTTTGAGATGAACAAATATATAGCAATAGATGACCGCAATCAGGAAATTTGTATTCCCATAATTTGAAATGAATGGATACGAAATAATCCAATATAATAAATTTCAAACAATAGTTTTACCGAATTTTAAAACATTATATTGAGACAGAATGAAAATTTTAAAATCAAGACACATTTAAAATTATTTTTATTATAAACTATTTCTTTTCCGATTATTAACCCATAGATTTTAAAAATTGTTGAAATGATTAAAATAGGTATCAAATAAAATATTAATAAGTAAATTTACAATGAAAGATTAAAACTTTTTGTTTTAAATTTGTGAAGTGTCATTTTTATAAGTCGTTACAAAAGACAGATAAATACAGACGATGGTAAAAAATATGCGATAAAATTCAGTTCTTTGAACATATCTAAAGCCATTGAATACATAGGACATCACATATAGCACGGTTTATTTTAGAAACAGTATGGTAAAACGTATACATTATATACTTCATAATTTCTTAAATGATGCCACATTAAAAATACTAAAAGTTTTTTTTTAATTTTTTTTTTAAATGTAATTATTTTCAAACACTTACCGCACTGGCATATAACACGACAAACCGCATAGTCTTCAGTTACAGTAAAAAACAATGGTATGATAAATGTATGTCGCTATTAGTAATTCACATAAGTCAATCATTTAAGATGATAACTATGTCATGTGCTAATATGGAGATTTACCCCCAAATGCTTAAGACTAATGACTTCTTTTAAAAGCATCGATGGTGCTGACAAATTGCATATTCGAATCGATATTATTAATATTTTATAAATTATAATATTTGATTTTTTTTTAATTTTTTGATATTTCTACATATATTAAGTCAAGATTGAAGAGTATATGATAGCAATGATTTTTTGAGACGAATGTATTTAAATTTAAAACAAATTCTGAATCGAATAAAATGCTAAACATCCAGGCTTTTTAAAAAAATTAATATTACTGATACTCAAAACGTTTCAGAAAAATTACAAACTCACACTTTCTGATTTACATAACTAAATCTTAAAATGTTCACAGATAATTTTATAGAAAAATACCCGTTTATTATCAACAATAAAAATTTAACATGATTTCATTTTCTTGCTTACTTTAAGAAGAAAGTGTAAATAACATTAAATGACGCCATTAATACATATCCTTACCATTCTTCCCAATACTTTGAAATAAAAAATATCAAAAAAACCTTACACATTTTAAAATTTCCTCAAATACTAATTCCGAAACTTACAAAATTCTCAAATCTATTGAAAATTATTCATAATAATAAAAACATTAAAAGTAGTTAAACTTTTTATTTGGAGTATACTAATTACAGTTCTTTTTAATTTAAATGACTAAAGCAAATTTGAAGACCAATATTAAGTACATTAATACAACTCCCTGAATATTTATTACTATCTTGAGATACTTATTAAACTCTTTTTAACTAGCATCACTAATTTATGGTTCTTTTTTCAAATAATCAGCTATTGCGCATGAGTAAATTTGAATGCATACATATAACATATATATAGTATACAAAATATGTCATATGTATACATATAACACATAGTAAATTCTTTTATTTAATGTTACGCTCATAGAGTTTTCTAGATGTAATTACTTTTTAGTTTAAATTTTGTTTGGGGTTCATGCATTTTTTTTTTTTTGTTCCTGAACCAACAGTATTTAATTCACTTTGAAAAAATGCTTTTATGCCAACTTGGACCCAGATGAGAAAAGGTAGTTTGTTTTTAATTTCAAAATGATTTTATTACTATCAGTACACACATAATATATATCTATGTATTTAAATAATTTTCAACTTTAACAAAACATAATTACAATTATTTTATTTCATGGAGTAAACTGGCTACTTTAAACAGATGACATTTACAAAAATATGATTTTATGCATGAATTATTTTCAGTTGTAATAGTTTACACATAGTTTCAAAAGTTGTTTAAACAACTTTTAAATTTTTTGAAAGTAAGTGTGACAAACAAATTATAAGCAAATTCTAGAGCATTTACAGAAAACTTGTACTGTGGAATTTTTCAACAGTTGAAATTTTAATACATTTGAATGGTTCCCAAAAACCCTAAAGTTAAATTATTAGCTTTATAAAAACGTTAATTTTACTGTTAGGCGCAAAATTTTATTACTATATTTTTTAATTTTATTTTAGAAGAGTAAAATTATCCTAGATGAAATTTTTAAACCTAAAGCATTATTTGAGCCAGTAACAATAGTCATGAGATTCAAATATCCCATTCCCATTTTTAAGATTTTGTTTCAAGTTCGAAAATTAAAATTTAAAAAAAATCGAATAATTGTCTTTTTGAATACATATATTATCTGTCGTGAAAAGTTTAGACATTTACAGATTTATTAATCGCCGATTACATACATTAAATTTTGTAACTAATAATAATTTTACATTAAATTATAATAAAGTTTTATGAAATAAATTCACTGTTGATAAAATTTCAAATGAAGTCAATTTATAATTTTCTTTTATTTATTTTTCTCCCTCCAGATTTTGAAATACCCAATTTGCATATTAAGCGTCTGAATCATTCACCAGTTTCAAAAGATTCAAACATACCATTGCCATTTTGATGATTAGAGTTCGAATTCAAGATTTATCCAACAGAAAAAAAAATTGGATTTGAATAATTTGCCTTCTGGACACACAATCAGCGAATCACTTTGGGTCAAGGGAAGAAGCGGACGATTAATTGGGATTCGGAGTTGATTATAAAATAATCCTCGTCCAAGAAAGGAGAGCGCATAAGCGTGTTATCAGTGGGCTGCAGACCTGTCGTGGCAGCAGAGAGGGTCAGCGGACGCCAGGAAAGGCCAGGACCCTGGAAATCGCACTCCAAGTTCACTATCAAGTTTGGAGAAGGTTGGAAACTCGCGCAGGCAGAAAAATGAAACATGGCCCAGGGCCGATAACGAAAGAGGGTAGCGGGGAAAGTTTTGGGATATATGGCCCCCTAAGCGGTCATCTATTACGATTTTAATGGACCACTCCGACTGCAGCAGCCCAGTGGAAGAAGGTGGGGATTTCTGATAGGGAGAGCCAACTTGGACTGGAGCACGGATTATGCAAAAAAAGAGAGTTCCCCTTCGTTCAAGGCACTTCTTTAAAATTTGTTCGAAATATTCTACGATATTCTTGTAAGCGACTGAATGCACCGTTACTTTTTCTAAAAAAAAAAAAAAAGTTACTAGAACTCTAAAACAAGAAATTCCATATAAGTAAACTTTTGGAAAACAATAAGTTCGTCTCTAGTATAAGGTACATTTTTCGCCAAAGATTTCGTCGCCAAAAAGAGCTCATTTTGTAAAAAAACATTAAACATTTTTTTAATACATAAGCATTAATGCTAGTTGTAAATAGTTTTTAATGCATAAGGATAATACATACAATAGCAAATAATATACTGGTATTAGATTATATTTAAATATAAAAAAATAATCAAGTTTAGAAAACTTAGAATAAATATAAGCATGTTAAAAATTAAAAGGTAAGCAATTTAACAAGAAAATTTACTTTAAGCATATTTATAGTAAAAATGCTAGAAAACATTTTGTAAAACAACAAGAAAAGAATTTGGATACAAAATTTGCTTGCACTGCTATATATAATGATTATATATCCAAATTTCCCTGCATGTCAGCTAATATATAAAAATGCAACATCAGCTAATATATAAAAATGTTAAAATGCAGTTAATTATAAAAATGTTTTAATGCAAACACATGTATCAATGGATGTAATACACATAAAGTTTTCACTTTTAAAGTTGCTATTTCAAGCTCATTCCATAAATAAAAAAAGCCTTTAACCCCCACAATTTTTTTATTCAATAATTAAAATTGAAAACGAATATGAAACAAATGTGATTCTCCATTACTTTCGGCAACATTGTAAATTATACAATCGTCAAATGTGATAATACATATGCACTAACTGCAAATTATAATGATGTATCTATACAGTTTTTTAAATTTTTTTCTCTTTACAATATGAAACCTTATAAGAAAATCATAAAATAAAAATATTGATTTACTTCTAAATATTAAAGAATTCAAAAGAGAATATTTTCTTTTTAAAACTTTCAATATCCAAAATTAAATCAAAAATTTTGTACACTAAACTAATATTGCCAAGAGAGTACATATTATAACAGATAGAGAAATGTGAAGAATAAAGTCTAGAATTAAAAGGCGAACTTTTACAAACTATACAAGAAAATAATATTCTTCTAACATATGTAATTTTATAATATAGGCATATGTGTAATTTTATAATACAAGTATTACAAAATCCATTTAACAATTTTACTAGATGTAATTACCGAGTTTTCACTTTTTCATTCGAATTATTCTTTAGAAACTAAGACTTCACAAAAGTTTTGCATAAACTCACATGCACAAAAATATTTTCAAGCACTCAACCAAGCACACACACAAAAAAAAGAGACCCTCATTTTATAATAAACAAGAATTAAGAGAGGAAAATTAAAAAAAAATATCCCCAATCATTAAGAGTTAAGAGTACTTCCCACAAAAACATTCACTTATTATAACAATACTTGACTTTTATTTTCAATCCCTTACTATTCATTTACATTTCGATAATGCCCGCATCTTCTTCCCCCGACAAAGTCCGCCCCCCTTTATCCCCCGCATCCTCGAATAGCATCCGTGTTAAGAATTGTTGGGAAAGCAATTAACACTATCATCATATCAATGAAGGAGGGGGGAATAAGGGGGAAAAAAGCCCATTCGAGAAATAATAAAAAAAATGCACTCAGTTTTCTTTATTAACATTACAATCGCCTTCAGTCATTACAGAAGGGGTACTCGAGACGCTGGAGGGGGAGTTGAAAGGGGTGGGTGGGAGTTAAATTACATTTTTTTCCTTCTTTAATGTTTATTATTAATAAGAAAAAGAGATCCTCTCTTTTGAATGCGTGGGTGGTGGGGTATTAAAAAAATCCGCATTAATGATTCAGCAATGAAAAGGAGTCAAAGTAATTTGTGCTCTTAGAAATAATATACCTAACTGGGCAGGGTAGGGGGAGTGGAGTAAATGCCCGAGGGGTAGCAGCAATTAAAAAATACATTTGTTTATGTTTTTCTCTCTTTACCACATATTCATTTCACTTTCGAGAACTTTTTTTTTTCAAGCACGTGCACTTGCGATTAAAAGGTTGGGATGTTAAATCAAGAAAATATGCCCCCTTATCACTCTATAAATTTTCCTTTAAAATGAATGCAAATTGTGTAGATGATTATATTAAAGTTTAATCATGAAACGTTAAAGTTTATTTGAAGTATTTTTATGAAAAAAAGTGTCCTCATTTCTAAAAATTCACATAAAATGATTTTTTTAAAACCATAATGGGATGTTTCTTTCATTCCAGTCGAGATCCTGAGTACGCCACTTTATTACGATTGTCATTGGTTTAAAATATCTATGACGTCAGATAATGTTTCATCCATGTCACATCTTAATGAGAGGGCGTTGTCAATTAGACTTCTCGACGAATTTGCTAACTGCCTTTCATTCACATTCTTTGAACTGCATCAAACAAGCCGAAGATCACCATCGATAGTCAATAAATAGCGTTGAAGTTCATTTTGTTAATAAAAAAATTTCTTATATAAGGACCAAAATATCGGTTTGAGAAGCCATTTTCCACCATTGATTCAAGCCATTAACACAAAGAGAATAGAAAAGCAGTAAAAGCAAAATCTAAAAGACAAGACTCGACATCCACCTTATAGTTAGTTTAAATTGGAAAGGACGATTTAAATTTTTTAAAATTTCATTCATTAATAGAATTCTATTTATTTATTTTATTACATTACATATATTCAGACTTGTATGCTTGATTCTTGAGATCCGCTTGTAAGTCTTCGTCGATAATAGGACAAATAGCACAGTGACAGACGTACAACCACAGAAGAATAACGAAGAAAAACACCCAGGGCCATGGTGGGAATCGAACCCACACTCCTACGCACTCAAGCGATTAGCAGTGATGCCTTTGACCACTCAGCCACGGAGCGCCCTATAGAATTCTAAATTAATAATTGCAATATTTGTAAACAATCTCTTTTGAATCTTAGGACTATTGCCTTGCATAAGTCAACAATAAATTTTTTAAAATTAAACTCAACCAGCCTCATCACACACAATTAAATAGAACCACTATAAACACACCTATTTCTGTGTTTTTTCTCTTTTCAATACTTGAATGTGACGTATTATCAATGAACGTGATGGAATTCTCCCAAAAGCAATGTATTATTAGAATGGTTTTAATGAAGAGTCAACGATAGAAAAAATTGTGATGTTTAATCAAGAAAATATACTCTTAAACCTTAAATATTTAGAAAGAAAATATACCATTAAATATTTCCTTTCCTTAAGTATTTTGCTAATAAGTATAAAAGATTCTGTGAGCTCGGAATAATAAAGTACAAAGGACAGTGAAAAGAATGAAAGATATTTGATTATTTAAAGTTTTTTTATATTTTATCCGAAAATTATTTCGTAAATTTTCGGATAAAATAAACGTAAATTGAGTAGATGATTTTATTAAATTTAAACAAACTTAAACTGCTAGAGAAAATTGATTTTTATAGTTTTGGTCAAAATATCACTGCTTTAAAAAAATCGTTAAAAAATGCAAATTAGTTAAAAAAAATTTCCATGAAATGATATTTAACGGATTGGTATCCTTTCTCATATAGCTAAATAGAAATACGCGACAGTTGCACCACTGTAATACTGAACACCTACTTTCCGAGATTTCATTCTCTCAAAACCTGAATGTGTTCCACTAATAATGAACGTTATGAAAATACTGTTTTAACCAGCCAGAGCTATTGTAGGTTTCTGCAATAAGTTGTTAACCATAATGATAAAATCACTCATTAACCGGACAAGTCCTTATTATCGCTAACAGATTATTGAGAAACGCACTCAACAATAAACTACACAATACTCAACAAGAATTTTTAATAAGCAAATTCGATGAGCTACAAAAGTAGACTCGTGTCTCCTGATGACTTCAATAAGCAAAATGTGTCCATTCATGAAACATAACTGCACCAAGATCATGAGTTTGTTTTCATTCATAATTATTAATTACAACACCTATATGCAAGAGGCACTAACTGGACAAGTCTTTATTATCGCTAACAGATTATTGAGAAACGCACTCAACAATAAACTACACAATACTCAACAAGAATTTTTAATAAGCAAATTCGATGAGCTACAAAAGTAGACTCGTGTCTCCTGATGACTTCAATAAGCAAAATGTGTCCATTCATGAAACATAACTGCACCAAGATCATGAGTTTGTTTTCATTCATAATTATTAATTACGACACCTATATGCAAGAGGCACTAACTGAACAAGTCCTTATTATCGTTAACAGATTGAGAAACGCACTCAACAATAAAATATACATAATGCTCAACAAGCTAACAATATTCAATAAGCAAATTCGATGAGCTACAAAAGTAGACTCGTGTCTCCTGATGACTTCAATAAGCAAAATGTGTCCATTCATGAAACATAACTGCACCAAGATCATGAGTTTTCATTCATAAGAGTTAATTAGGGCACCTGTATGCAAGAGCATTATCATGTCTCTCTCTCTCCCCTCGAACATCGAGGGAATTTAAAAGCAACCAATCATGGCTGATGGGCACGAGTCCTGGAGTAAGTCGACCCTTTTCCCCTATCCTCGAACTGCTGGCAAAATTCCCTCTTAATTTAAAAGGTCCGCGGGAATAATTTGGTGACGTCAATCACAGGCAGCAGCCAGGGACACAAAATGGCAAAGAAAGCAATTAGACAGTCACTGCGAGGCCGTTTTGGATGTGGAATGGCGTCGAAGCCCCACTTGGAGCGAGGATTCATCCAGTGGAAAGTTTCGGAAACTGTGGAAAGGACAGCAAGTTGCCATAGAAAAAACACGGTGCATAAAGGCAACAGACATAAAAAGGGTAATACAGAAATTGTTTATTTTCCACTAGGAGCTCCATTTAAAACTCTAACTATTCCTAGCTCTGCTAACCAAAAGAAAAAAAAAAATCAAAACAATGAACATTGATATGACAATGACACATATTTCGAAAATGTTTGAAAGCGAAATTTACAGTTTAATCTACTTTACATTAATTTTCACTCCATGTAATGTTACACAATATCAATATCAACAAGTTTAAATCTTTAGTAAACTATAATCTATAAAGGTATTTATTCTTTATATTAAATATAAAGATAAACTTGCGTTTTATAGTTATTTTTACATTCAATATAACCGGAATGATTTTCCTTATGAAAGAATGGATTATTTATTGGGTTTATTATTCTGTTTTTAACTTAATTTCCAGTCAATACTTTGTTTAATATCAAGTAAAACAATATCAGCAATAACCTGAAAAAAAATGCAATTAAAGTTGAGTGACATTGTACAAATGCCTAAAATGGTAATTATATATGGTTTTAGGCGAATTTATCAATAAAGCTAAACAATATTTATTTAAACTAAAATAAATACAATGCTTATTTTAGTTTAAATAACTACATAAATAATAGAAATAGCATAATAATCTATGAACTACATAACGCTTTTGATGAGCCAGAATAATATATATTAATTAATCGATGAAAAATAATATGAATGCTGATAACAGTCGCTTTCATTCACAGGTTTTTCGACTACAACAGCCCAGACATGCGGGTAGAAATTAACAGGAAAGGAAAGAGTAACACAGTTTCGGATAAAGGCAATAAGGGCGCCAAATATAGTTGACCAGTCTATCCAATCCCAATCCAGGGAACACAAGGAGCTTTCCCTCACTGCAGTGGAAGGCTCAGATAGAGGGAGAAAATACGAGGGTGGAGAGAGAGGTTGGACACAATCTCTTTTCTAATTACAGTCGTGGTCTAGGCCGCTGCCCGGGGCCACCTTGGGAAAACCCAAACGACACCCAGGGGGTTTACCTTTGCAGTAAATGGGGGTTCAGAGGAGCTCGTGCTCACTCAAGCACAGCCTGGATTCCCTTCCTCAACCACACTATTAGTGTGTGTGTGGCTTCGCAAAACTTTGAGCGAAACAAACAATGGGGCGCAATTGTTTCGAATTCGTAATCCATTTATATCCGCCCCTTCTTATACATGTCGGAGGAGATTGAAGGGGGGGAGGGAGAGAGAAGTTCTTCTAATATCTCAGGCAACAGACATTTTCCTGCAGAAACGAAATCAGTAATGGGGCAGGGCACTCCACATACACATGACTTCTGGAATATGTGCTTATCAGTCATTCAAAAAGGCAAAACTTCCCTGTGACCGCGAGAGAAAATTCTTCCAAGTTCTGAGTTCGTAATAGCACGCTGTGGAATTTTAGCATGCAAAAGGGAGGGGGTGGGGGAGCCGAAGAGAGGAAGTTTTCCAAAGCAAAAGTTGCGCGGAAAAGCAAATAGTGAAAACATTTCCCCTTCCTGAGCTCTGGATGAAGTTATAATGTTTGCAACAAGAGAAAAGTGGCTTTAACTCAAACTAAGACACTTTGTTCATGAGTGGGGGTGGAAGCGTGGGTGGGAGACGCTACCTTCGGCCATCAGCACGCACGTTGTTGAACAATACACGCTCCGCACGGCAAGGACTCGAGCAAGGCGAGATTGCAGCAATACACAAATTCAAAACAGGACTTTTAAAGGTCAACTTTCGGGACCCCGTTCAAGGCATTGTCTGCTCCCGTCTGCGAAATGTATGCAAACGACGGCGCGTTAAGACATAAAAGAAGACTTTATGATCGGAAACGGCTTCGAGAAAACTGAGCATGTTTATCGGAGGCCGCAGCGCTCAGAAATTCATCAGCAATTGAAAAACTGTGAAATTCAAATCAACAATTAAAATTTGAATGCACGAACTGTCCAATGACCAATAAGACAAAGCAAACGAAGATTAAAAATACAAGTGTTTATACGGTTTTAGCAAAACCTCATTCGTTGAAGATTAGTTCAATAGGTTTAACTAAATACCCTTTAAAAATAAATTATGTTAAAAATGTATGAAGTTATAACGTAGTCTTTTAATTAAATTTACAGAGGACGTAAACATGGAATATCAATTATTTTTCAATAAAATTTTTGCTCTCATTGCATTTATTTATTTTTCTAATTTTAATTGCGATTTTCAATATTAAAATAAAAATATGTTTCTTTAATCACTGTTAAAATAGATATATAAAGAAAAAATGTTTTCTTAATTAGGTTAAAATGTAATAATGTTCATGAATTATACATGATATATCAAAAAAAATTTTTTTTTGTAAAATGAATTAATAAGAAAGAAAAAACTTCTATGGAGCTAAGCAGAAAAGATTAAGAAATAAGCGAAACAAAACGCAACAGAAGGGAATACACATTGACACTTTTTAAAATCCCAAAGTTTTTTACACTGTAATGAAATGAGTTTTGTACTGTTTTACACTACGCGAATATTATTTTATATCTTTTATCTTGACTGCGCCATTATTTGAATTATTTGATCTATTTCGCGTCAACTATTGTCAGTTTACAGAATTATTTAACTTAAATTTTTTTACTGGGTACTAGCATGACTTAACATATATGGACTGAAGACATTTCAGATTTTAACCATTGGTTATTTCTTTTTATTCTTTTTTTTCCGCGTGTTTCCATCTGGTGTACATGAGAGAAGACAACAACAAGCAGAAGTGGAGAACATTTATTGACAAGGACTCCAGACAGGAAGATCGACTTCATCCCTGGTTTAACATCCAATCCTTAATCGGGATTCGAACCTGAGCCCACTCGGGGAGAGCCGAGGTTCAATGCCACCCTACAGGTTAGGCGGCTCAACCATCGGTAACAGATAGAACAGAGTTACAAGTACCTTCACGAAAACCGGAGAAATGTCTTATTATATATGTGTTAAAAAATCACATGATATAATTATTTACAGCAAAGTTCATTATGGGCTAACATAAGTGACATGCTTTTCAGAGAAGGTGGTCCTAAGATCGATCCTCTCCATAATTGAACTCCAGAGAAGGGATTATGCTTTTCGATTTTCAAGTTATAGTCTGTCAGTTGAGCTATAATTGTTACAGCATGTGAGTGTATGTATATATATAAATGATTTTTTCATCCATCAGTCATTTCTTCCTTTAATATCTCTTTCGTTATTCCAAGTTAATTCTATTGTTATAGTTTATTATTTATTTCTTCTTCTCAACCTATATACAGATTACTAAACATCACTGCGTTTCTTATTAGTTCCATTTCCAAATTCTCGATGTTACACACCTTGAATACTGAATTCAGCAGCACGTCACAAAGTTATGAAGCACCAAGCGGTCCACTTATTAAGAAAAAAGATTTCCAATCTTCAGTTTAGAGAACGAAATTTTACAAAAAAATAATCAACAGATTCGTTTGGCGGTACAATATTTATGTTATTTTCAATACTCGCAGCTAAATGATGTTTCATGGTACATCAACTCATTATCAAGCTTCGAAAGAATCTTTAAAATATTTCATTTTAACCCGTAACAAAAATAATTAAAAAATGAGAACTGGGTCTTTGTCGAAAATTGATGTACATTTCAAAAACAGATAATTTCGTACCAGGGATACACAGTGAAGGTGACTTATATTTCATGTCATCAGAGGTTTTGTGTTGCATAAATATTCCTATATTACTCGTATAGTTATATTGTAACATTACACTAAGAATCAGTTTTGTAAAATTGATTGCATTTACTTTCTGTAAGATATACGACACTTGAAGATATTGTTAAATCAGCATTGCAGACGATGCTAAAGCAAGGAAGGCTGGAAAACATTTCAGAAGTGTAACCATTGATACTTCAACATTCCATTCATGTTTTCCTTAATTTTGCGGGTGAAATATTCGTAAGTTCTGGTAAATTTTTTTTCCAGCAATGAATATCTGTGGGGGTGTGTAAAGCAGGTTTGCAAAATGCATTAAGTATAATAATAAAAAAAAGGCTATGAGGGGGAGGGAGAGAGAAATGAAAAGTAGCTGCTTCGAATCAACACAGCGAAATAAATACGCTGTAAGATAGGGATGCTCGAGTTCATTACCTACTCGAAGAAATGGCGTTCCTTTACCCTCTCATCGTTGGCGAACGGCCTGCAATCACAAGGAAGCGTGTGCTTTGGGCCTCCCCCCTTTCTTGCATGGAAATCAAATAATGCCTTTTCTATACTGAAGGCTATAAACTTTAGGGCGCATTATGTAGCTATTTAAGAAAAAATATATATAGATGGAGTCTGGAAATAATAATTCCCCAAAGCTACGGAGGGGGTGCTTCCAGCAGCAGCAGCACCCCTTCTCCAGTAGTGTGGTTAAAAATTGTTTTATTTGTTTGTTAGCCATGTGCCTTTGTTCACAGCATTTACCTTCTGCAAATAAGATTCCGAAAATATGTTCCCCCTTCCTTTTCCCTAAAATGGGGAAAAAAATAATAAAGGTAACCTTATTGGAAAAAGATCGACCGTATTAACATTGGCATCTTGGAGAGGGAATATCTGAATGCATTTACTTTTTATTTATTTATTATTATTTCCCTACTTTTTCCCTTTGTTTATTTATATATATATATATTTTCAATACAACTTGTTGGCCCACCCTGAAAAAAAAAGTTAATGCCCCAAAAGTCTCGCTGAGGCGTGATTATCTTTTTATTTTATTTTTTTTATTATTATTCCTACCTCATACACCCCCTTTTTTATCTGGGAAAGAGGTTGAAAACTGGAATAGTGCGGGGGAGGGCAAAACCAGGAAAACAACAAAACGTAGCGTATGTAAATATTTTTTCCCCCTTTCGCTTTTCATTTGCGTTGTTTTCCTTGAGGTTGGGAGAGAAGAAGCTTTATTTAAAATGCGAAAGAAATTTGCATGCAAATGATCGCGAGCGCCGCTTCGGAAAGGAGAATCTTTTCCGAAGGCCCGCTGCCATTAAAATCTAATCAGCAAACCAAGCGTGGTATGCAGATGATTTTTAAACAGGCAAAAAGTGGATCATCAATGGCTTTCGCGAAGAATCGCCAAGAGGATGGTTACTGAACGGCGTCTGTTCCCGCGGTTCCGCTATGGCAGATTAGTAATTGGCGATTTCTCGAACTGTATCCTGGTAGCATTTTTCAAGAATCTGCTTCCGAGGTATCTTTCAGAAAATCCACCACAGTCTCTACCATTCCGCTTTTATTTTGGTGGCAAAGTTTACAGTTTATTCAGAACATTTCATATGAACTGAACGCACATATTTTGAGTATTATTTGTACAATTACATACAAACATTTTCTATTCACTACACTTTGAAATACAATCTAGACCTTTTGTGCTTTTGAGATATTTCGATCGGTCTTGTTATAAAAAGTCTCGATGACCCACAATATTAAGTGCTGCTGCTAACATGGATAATCAGCAAAATTATTAATAAATATTGCAATTATTAGTTTACAATTTTATTAAATTATGAAATCTTTAAAAATTCACACAAATCACCTTTGCCAGTTTCAACTAATATTAAAGTGGATATTATGTCCAGTTTCTTTCATTTCGCTTTTTCTTCTATTCTATTGCAAAGCGTCAATGACTTGAAAATCCATGGAAAATGGCTTCTCAAACGGAGGCTTCGCTTCTTCTATAGGAAATCATTTTATGAACAAAATGAAATTCGACAGTAGTCTCAGGCATTCGACGGTGAACTTCACCTTGTTTGCTGCCGCTCGAAGAATGCGATATGATGGCAGGCTGCAAATCTATCGACAAGCCGAATTTACGATGCAGTCTCAATACGATGTGTTAATCATGTGTAACGTAGATGAAACGTCATCTGACGTCATGGCTATTTTAAACCAATGCAATAAAGTAATGTAGCCATGATCTCAACTGGAACGAAAGAAACAACCACTTTATGGTAAATAAAAGGGAACAACTCAAAACAAATGTGTATTTGAACCATTTAAACACTCAACAACTATCATAAGCACATACATTACCAAAGAGAATAAAATTATACACTCATTACAAGTCTATCGATTTACTTCTGCTATCAAAAGTATATCAGTTTGCACTGGAACACTTCTATACTAAGGACTCAAGTTAATCTTATTTACAGCAATAAAAATTAAAAACACATGCCAAACATGGCATCCTCCTTGAAGAAGGAACGTCGCCAGTGGGTGAGGAAATTATGCAGAGATTTTGAGCAAACTCATAAAATATGTCGTGCTCACGGAGTACAAAAGATATTATTTTTTCCCCAGCTATTTTCGGTCTGACAAAAGAAGGTGGAATCAGCACCGAGCCACCAGACCTCTTCAAAGGTTAGAACCAGATTCGGGGAGAAGCTTGTATTTTGTTGCAAGAGGCATCTGGCAGTATCGATTGCTTCGGGAATTGTGCACAGCAAGGGGGCCCCCACCAAACACCCCCACTAGTTTTGCATGAATGCCCCCTTCTCCCTCCGACAGGGAACATGCTTATCTGCGAAACAGTAATACGATCCACAGCCGAGTATGAAGCAGTGCAATTGCATCCCAAGCAGAAAACTCACTTTATTAGAGACAAAGAAAGAGAATGGGCACTTTTTTCGAAGAAAGAAATGCGTTTTTTATCGCATGGCTACTTATTTTCTAAAATAAATTAAAACATTACTGTGCCTGATTCAATTGATTGTAACAACTGCATCAACAATACTCACTCTTCACATTTGTCAACGTATTCCGCCACACATTTTTCCGACAAAGGCTTTACTTTTTGCATGATAAATGTATTCACACACGTTTTGATATAAACTTCTATAATTCAATATTAAATGAGGGAGAAAATTTATCACATTATAATTTTCAAATTATATGAACACTGATTGGTATTCTAATTTTGAATACCAAATATTATATATATATATTGTAACAAATAAACATATTTTTGTAAATTCGAATGTATTCTGAATTTATTTTGCAGTATTTCTCTTTAAAAACATAGTATTAATAAATCCAGTTATTTCCTTCCTTCAAATTATTTTTATATAATCATGTATTTAAAATTTAAATATTTTTGATCACTAGATATATAATTAATAGTAAATTTTTATAAAATTGATCAAATACCAAATGCAGAATAATAATCAAATATTAAATGGTGAATAATAAATTAAAAATACGAAATATAATAAATTACTGAACACATTTTTCATTTGTTAATTATATTTCGTATTTTCAATTTATTATTCTCCATTTGGTATTTGATTAATTTTATAAAAATTTACTGTTAATTATATTATAGTAATTCTATTTAAGCTGCTTTTGCGCTGAATGTGTTGCTAAACATATGATTTTTATTCTTATTTTTTTTTAATTTTTGGCTATGATATTTATAATCATGCTTTATATACATATACATACATTATATATATACATATACATACATTATATATATATATATATATATATATATATATATATATATATATATATATATACTAAACTCAGTTACGCAAGACAGTCCATATATAGGGGCCAAGGCCTACAGGACCCATATCTATTTTCGTGACCGAGGGCCTTTAGGTGCGAAGGGTATGACCGGTTAGGCGGTGAGCCTAACGCGAAATCCAGTGTTTAGCTCTCAACCATGAATGGTACTCAGTTTTATCAATCGACTGAAGGGATGAAAAGGCTGAGTGGACATTGCCCAGCCCGATGATGGAATCTGGGACCTGTGTAATAGGAATGAAGCGCTACCTGTACGCCACTAGGCTTATAAAATGCGAAAACCGACCTGGACACTTTCAAACACATTTGAATACCGTATAAAAAAGTACCACCTCTTCTCCATGAGTAGCATTAAATTTGTCACACTAATTTATTACTTCCGATTTCAAATAAAAAAAATGAAATTGTAAGTATTAAATTCATGTTAGGACGTTTTTAAACTAAATCTGATATAAGGAAAGAAGTGGAAAACTGGTATTCTCAAAAAAGTTTAAATATAAATAAAAATATTATTAAAACAAGATGAAAGGGGGAAAAAATTATCACACTTAAATAAAAAAAAAAAAAAGAAAACTATAAAATTTTCATCCAGCAGAGGTAGAGAGAACAGCTTCATTCAAAAAGCTTGACAAATGGTTATTCCTATCAAAAACCAAAATTCAAAACAGCCCTGCTGTACTTAATACCGATGAGATGCATATCTTAATCGGCCGATGAGAAAAAAAGAGAGAGAAAAAAAAATTACCGGGATAAAAAAAAAAGATCGAGTAGAAACTAAAAAAAAAATGTTTTTGAAAAACTGCAGGCGTTAAGGTATAGCCACAAAAAATATTCATTACCTCGTGGTAAAATAATAACCTGAAAACAAAATTGACTAGATTCGTCTTTCTTCTGTAGCATCAATCAAGTGGGCAAATGGAGATTTTCAACTATTTTTTAGACCTATTACACACAAACAAAATCAAAAAAAAAATCCTTCAACAAGAGAAAGGATCTCCGCGGAGAGAAAAATTGAGAGGAAGGAGGTAAGAAAAAAAGGCACATTTGAGGGTCGTTTTTTTTTATTTTTCCCCTCCCCATCTCTCCTGCCACCCCCTACCACTTAAATAGTGAACCCGAAATCATTAGAAACTGTGTTAATGTATTCATAATGGAGCAGGCAGCTGGGCGTCATTAAGCTTCAATGGAGGGGGGAGGTGGAAGATCGAGAGAGGGGATCTGTTAAACAGGCTCCTTCTGAATTTTTCTCAATTGACACCGCCCACCTCTTATAAATATTTTTTTTTCATCGTGACTTTTTCTCTCTTCTTCACAATCTGCCAATTATCAAGTTCGCATCCATATTTCATATCCAACACCAACATCGGCCGAGCGCATAAAAAAAAGATAAACTAGCGATGAAATTCTTTAAAAAAAATACTGTTAAAACAATGCAGATTTTTAATTTGTCAATTTTTTTCCTCTTTCGTCGTTGAATATACATCAACGTGATATTAAGAATAGAAATATTCATTTAAAGGAGTATTTTATTTTTAGGATATTAATTAAAATATAAGTATAATCGTGCGTGGTGCACAGAAACATTTTATCAGGGAAACTACTGATAAAAACAGGATAGTCATTCATCATGTAAAATTATATTGTTATCTTAATCAACCGAGGGACTTTTATCATCTAAAGATACGACAAATATTTTAAAGTCCTAGACGCAATATATATATATTGAGGAATTATTAAAACAAAATATATAATTAACATAAAAATTAATAAAACCTTAATTTCCACAAAGTGATAATTAAATAATGCTTAGAGTGAGAAACTTTTCGCTTAGCAATTATATATAAAAAAAGTTTAAAATATTCACAGATTAATTACTTTCTTATCTTAATTAATATATGATGGTTGAGGATAAAGCTTAAGAAAATGGCTTCTTGGTAAAAAATTCATTTTATTTATTTCTAACGTTTTATTTTTCAATAAAAATTATAAATGATAATAAAAGAAAGAGAACTAAAATACATAAAAATATTTTACTAGATTCAATTCAATTTAAAAAGTAAACGGTTAAAAAAAACACACACATGACCCATATAATTAAAATTTCACATATTTTTCTAAATTAAAAATTTAAATCTAATCAGATTTCAATAATTAAAAAAAACTTTTTCGATACAGATTCTAAATCCTATAGATTACAAATTAAAGCCCTTAATTAATATAATTAAATAATATAATTTGCACACAATTTTTTTTAAATATATCTTTTTTTCAAATACAACGATTCAAATTAAATAACATGAAAGTTAATAAATATCAAATTATTTCAAATTTTGTTTGCTTTCTGTCATTAAGCCAATAATTTTTTTATCTCATTTGTTTTAATGAATTCAACACATTCGAAAATCCCAAGACACATTTCCACCATTTAAAGTCGAAATCTTGAATGTTAGTATAAAAAGGAAGATTATATATCTATATAACTGAATTTAAACACGCGATAGCAAATACTAGTTTATCTGAATATGCGTTACGTATAGAAGTTGCTAGTCTAGAATTCGCATTGGTGGAGACATTATCATAATGATTATATAGGGGCGGCGAGTTGTTTTCATGAATTGTGGAGTTACATAGGGTAGATTTTAGGGCATTCTCAAAGTCTAGGATTTTTAAAATTTATGGAAAGTACTTTAATATACATAAAAGATTGTTAATATTATATAATACAACTTATATAATTTATAAAATTATAATATACTTAATATAATATAACTTATATAATATAATTTAAATTTAATATACATAAAATATTGTATTCTAAATATTTAAAAAAATTTAAAAATGTATTAATTGAAATTTTGCAGAATAATTTTCCCCGTCGCAAATTTAATGCTACAAATTTCCATCAAAAATTATTTAAGACTAAAATTCTGCTTTTTTAATATATTTATAAAGAAATTAAGATTTTGTGCGAGATGAAGCATTACATTTGAAACATTGGTCAGACTTGTAACTCAATCAGACTCATCAATCAGAATTACTCAAACAAGGTCAGACTTGTCACTACAAATGTCCACACTCGAGATAGGATTCCATCTCTTTGTTAAGCAGATGTCTCTTTCCCCCAGCTGAACTTTTCTCGAAGAAAAGTAACATTAAGTATACTTAATTTTCATGCGGCAACTAGAGTAAAAAAAATTTTTTAATAAAAACTCATCATTTTACGAGAAAAAAAGATAAATAAATCTTTTATTCGAAATTCTAAATAAGCTTATTTTTTTAAAAGAAACCACAGAGAACATTTTATTTTACAATAAAACCAGATGAACCTATACTTTCGAGGAAGCCAGGTAAACCTTATATTTAAGAAGGATTAGTTTTGTATAGTTCATTTGAAAATTAACAATCATTTTTTTTGACACATGAGGACTAATTAAACCGTTGATTACTGCTCAGATCACATGTTTGTAGCTGTCCAGAATTCCAAATCACTATAAACATCCAAGTTAGAAATGATATTCGAATCTATCAATTGTTGAAGAAGATAAATATACTTTTTGAAAAAAATTGGTTTTGTTTGGTTTATTTTGTTTTTCAATTAACGGCTGGCTCAGCACTTTTATGAGGAAGCCAGATTAACCTATTCATCTATGACGAAACCAGACGAACCTATTGCTTTTGATAAACCAATTCTTTTAGAAGGATTAGTTTTGTTTGGTTTGTTTGCAGTAAACAACTACTTTTTTTATCGATTATGAAGACTAATTAAATCAGGGATAACAGTTTAAAACAATCCCGGATCACATACTTGTAGTGCTCCGGAACTTCAAATCACTACAAACATCCAAGTTCGAGTTATGATTCGAATCTATCAATTGCTGAAGCACATAAACCTACTCTTTGAAAAGGTTTTGTTTTGTTTCAACGTCTAACTCAGCACTTTTATGAGGAAGCCGGATAAACTTATTCATCTAAGAAGAAACCACATGAACCTATACTTTTGTAAAGCTATTCATAAAGAGTTCGGATTTTGACAACGAGCTACGTTAAGTAGTAAAATAAAATTTTAAGTGTAACATTTGAAAGAGATTTTTTAATAAAGAATATAAAAACTAGTAATGTAGTCGGATCAAAAGAACTGATTTGAACACTACAACCCATTGCAATTACCAAGTTTCTTCGAATGATCATTCTTTTAGTGAGTTGAAAGTAAAAAAGGCTGCGTTGTCGAATCTGGCCGGAAAGAGAGGAAATTAACATACACTTCCAGCGCAGTCAAAATTGCGCACTTTTTTTTTAAGCAGTTTTTATAATGTATGCATCTATTTTTCCTGACGCCGCGTTTTATTTACTTTATGGGAATGGCAATAAAAGAAGATTTGTGCGCCCAGAAATGCGGCCCAAAGAGTGCCGGAAAGGTGTAAATGAGACAAATAGGTCGTGAAGAACTCAATATATATTCTCGAGTGCATATAGACCCGAAGATAACGCCTTCTAAATATATGCATATATATCTATGCATCTAGAGCGATTGAGGGGGGATAAAGGCAACCTAAAACCGATTTTAAATAAAGGCGATTCTTCACTTCAAAAGCAAGAACACCCTCATCCTTAAAGGTAAAATATTGTAATGCGATAGTCGCTATGAGGGAGAGGAAATAAATAAATGAGGGGGGCGTAAAAGAAAACCCTCATAACCTTGATTTGTGGGGCTTTTTCTTCTTCAACGGGAGTTTACTCTGACGAAATGGTTGGAAGAGAATATAGTTGCATTATACCGATAATGAAATGGATATAGAAATCAAATAAAGCAGTTGTAGAAATATCAGCACTTTGCTAACCTGAAAAACTTAATTTATGCGTCATTTTTCCTTGTTAAGAACTTTGTATTCAGTAAGATTAACCAACCATGTGATTGTGTGTGCATCAGTATACTTTTCGGTACCTAACCCAGAATTAGGCCCCACAGAGAGTGAAGGGGAGCAATGAATCCTTCACAAGAGGTAGAAGTGACCTCATAACTATATTCTTCTGGTGAAAGTCAGGAAGCTATCGCTAGCATGACTGACTCTCTGACCAGAATCATCTGTGGATCATCAGCGAGGATTGCCTCTGAAATTCTAAGATGCTCTAGGCAGAAGATACGTTTAATCGTATCTTCTTCCAGTTTAGCTTCATAACTGGGCACTACTATTTCAGAAAACACCTCCATAAAAGGGGACTGTTTCAGCAAGATCCTATCTGCAGGAAATGTCATACGCAAGAGGAAATGGCCAAGCATATCATTTATGAATGCGAGACCCTTGCCCTCTCTAGATTAACTTCTTTAGGCATCATCCATACCAGAGAGTTACACCTAAACTCCATTAAAGGTCTCGGACTTTATTAATAAAGTGGGTGACCCGAGCAACTGGAACTAGGAAACATTGGGTTTGGAGTTAACAGTACAAAACGCTGATAAAAGCAGAGGTGCCCACTGACATACAAACCCAACTCTAAGAAGAAGCTCCACAGAGGAGTAAAAGGTACTAATATAATGAGTGTAACAAAAAAATAACAGTTCAGGAGCTAGATGGCTGTAAGCTTAAGTCCAACAAAATGGCGACCCATAATTCGTGGGAGGTTGATTTGATTTCCTTCTCATTTAGTGTCATTTTTGCATACAAGGGCTAACTAGACCGGGCGCTATAGTTGAAAGAAGATTTTAAGTTACTATAAACATCCATACTGGATGTGAGATTCGAATCGACGAACTGTTGGACCGAAGACCAGAAAGCGAACCATTCGGCTGCCAGCTTAATTTTCGTGGAAGAAACTGAATATTAAAAAGAAATTCCGAAATTAAAAATAATCCGGAAATAGTTAAAGAAACGTAGACATTAGCTTTAAGAACACTACAATACAATCCTGGCAATTCAAGCAAAGCATATTTTTACTAAAAAGCATCAATGACATGATCACAATATATTTAATAAAAATAAATTTAAAAAAATTTAATCATACTTGAGCTAGGAGTGGGGGGAGGGGAACATGCCAGTTTAGAAATTTTATATTGAATAAGTATCGTTCTCGTTGTACTTGTAAATTTTAAGATAAATTGTGTAAATTAGTAGGATTCAAAAATGAAGAACTTTAAAGTGCGTTATGAAAAAGAAGTTTCAGAAAGTGGCTATGTTTGACATTTCAACATGGTGAACACTTGTATCACATGGCTTTTAAAATTGTGGTAGACTAAAAATTAATTACAATGACTGCCCAGGAAAAAAAACCCTAAAAATCACCAGGGACGTTGTGGAATGAAATTCTAATGGAAGCTCCCTGGAAGAACAATCTACGTAGTGAGATACCATATATTGCCTTCCGGAAGGATTATTCATAGATAGTGGGTCGTAATCACGTGTGTCAAGGGAGAAAACCAAGAAACACCCAAATAACCACCCTGAAAAGCCCAGAAACCTTAAACCCATTCCCAGTTGTTCAAATCATTAAGGTATTACCATAAATGAATAAGCTGTTTAAGAGATGCAATAAAAAATAAGCATGGTAGATTATATTTGTTTAAAATGTGACACTTTAAAATATATGTAAATTAGATGGGACCATATATAAAGTCGCATTTTACATTAAGAAAATAAGTAAAAAATTTAACCCACAAATTTAAAATAGATAACGCATATAAGTAATTAGGAAAACATGGGTAACATAAATTAACTGCAAAAAGTGTTTAAAAAAGGATAAAATTGTTTTACTTTCTCAAAAAGTGTGTGTGTATTTATCTTTCATGTGACAGCCTGATAGTCTACAATGTCTGGGGAATCGAACTTGTGATCTGCCGCTCAAAAGAAACTATTGTTTGCATACTCTAGGAGAGAGATACTCTCTTTACATAATTAGATATGAATTATATCCTATGCGTAATGGATTCACAACGAAGTTCAGATACAATCCTTAGGGTTCTATGGTAGTTTAAAAAGGACCTATAGCATTTCAGGAATAAAGCCTATTCATTTTATGAAATAATTGTCACTCAATGGTCATTGTTTGCACACGAGGGCTAAAGCAGGAACACCAGTTCAAAAGGGATTCCAAACCTTTACAAACATTCTTGTTGAAGATGTGGATTCGAACCCACGGACTGCTGGACCGAAGGCCAGAGGTTTGGTTTGGTTTTATTTGTCGCTCAACAGTCATTTTTTGCACACGAGGGCTAATTAGACCGGGACCTACGATTTTAAGGTGGATTCCGAACCACAACAAACATCCATGCCCAAGGTGGGATTCGAACCCACGAACTGTTGAACCGAAGGCAAGAGCGCTAACCATTCGGCTGCCAGTTAGGCACCGAAGGCCAGAGCATTAACCGTTCGATTGCGGGCTAATATAGCATAAATCTGATGCCAAATAATCTTTGCTGATATTTATGTAGTTATGTTTATGCACCCTAAAAGTATTCATTTATGTCCAGAATTATATTCTATATAATGTATATGAAGTATGTAATAATTATAAGATCATAAGCCTCATGGAAAAGAATGTACACTCTACAAGTGAACTTGCTTCACTTCTTTATGGGAAAAAATTCACGAAACGCCCAGAGGATGCAAATGGGACCCCAGTCACGTGACAGTCTTCGAAGCCCTTCGGCGGATCGCTCCTCCATCTCTTATGAGGGAGCATTCATCTTGGAAGAGCCCTCCGTCGCAGTCAGCCGACTGTTAAGATGGGGACGAAATGGAAGCCTCCATAAAAACCATCCGATCCACGTGCATTCAGCAATAAATATTTAGACGAAAGAAAGGGGGAGGGCACCCCTTTTATCTCGAAGGAATGTGAATATGACGGCAGGGTGTTCATGGACAGCCAGATTAAGAATAAGTGGCTACAAAAGATGCAGTCATCGAATCGCTTTTACTTCGATTGTCATAGGGTGAGATAAAAATAAGCATTTGTTAAATTATTGTTTAGCAGCTGCTTCAATAAATATTTTACGATACATTTTATAATTTCCACTAGGTTTTTTTTTATTTAGTTTTTATTTATTTATTTATTAATAATTTTTTTTAGTATAGATTCAAAGCTAAAGTTTTTATATTAAATCGACTTGGGCATTTTTTTAATATATTTTAAACATTAACAAAATTATAAGAGCAATATTTTATTCAAGAATTGAAATTAATAAATTTGAAATTCAATATTATAAAAAGACGGATATGAAATGGAAATAAAGCAATGTATGCAAATAAAATAATTTAAAAAAAATGCAGACATACAACACATTTAAAAATCCACTAGTTTCTAATGTTTACGAAACCGGGTTGTTACATTCCATTTCCATCTTTGTTGTTTACAAAGATAAAATAAGAAATTTTGAAGGCAGATCAATCAGGCGATTTAAAGGAGTCATTAAAAGAAAACAACACATGGACACGAAGTTTCCATGAATGAAGAGTGAACAGTTAGAAAAATTAGTTACGAGAAAAGACGCGATGAAATTCATCCCAATTATTAGGGAGCAGTAGGAAGAAAGAGAATCATAAAAAAATAATCTAATAACGAAGAAGCAGTGACGATCAGGTTCAGAAAAATTTGAACAAAATTATAACAAACGGGAGAAAAAAATACTGTGCAAGTCTACATGATGCAAAGCTAAAGATCACCAAAATTTTACAGCTGGAGAAGAATTTAAGCTACATTCAAGTAACATAGATATTAAATAACAAATTATATTAAAATTAAAAACATTCATTTTATTTATTTATATTTTTCAATTAGAATTGCCTAACATGCAGCACTTACCGATATCATTTTTATAATTGTTTTTTGGCAACTATTATTTTAACTAGTAATAAGCATTCTGTTAACTGCAATCTCCAGCAATTTAAGAGGCGATTGTTGCGTAGCAGTTTGCATTTTTATTAACATATTTCTTTAGATGGTTACGATTCCCAAGAATTAGTATTTTCCCGATTTTTATTGTAATTTATTTATCAAAGTCACATGTAGTTTTTTATTTATATTTTTTTTTATTAAATCGGAATTAAAATTTGATAATATGTACGAAGAGAGAAAATAATCCTCAAATTTTGATGCTCCAAAATGTTTGGTTATTTAAAACAGAGACTGTGGAAATTAAGAAATTTAAGCCATAAATGTTCTTAAATACTGAGAATTTTAGTTTATATTTTAAATGACACAGTATATTGTTGTATAATAACAACCTTTGAGCACAACAAGAGGTGGAAATGATGGCACCTTATATAGAGGGGCACACAGAGGGAGTGTCATCGTAGGCCGTGAGCGCTCATAATTTAGAAGCAGGGATCAAGCAAAAAAAAAAAAAAAAAAAAAAAAAACTCCAGACAAGTCATGACATCCCAGAGGTATCCTTTCATACGGAGGATAGTGCCACCATGACATTAGCGATCACAACGAATCTTCGATTGGGTCGGGATTCGAACTCAGTACCTCCCAATAACAAATGTCTAAAGCAACCAGACCACAGCAGCCCATTTAAATGGCAACAAGATTTTAAAAGATGATCATTGATTGAAAACAAAGCAGTGGAAGTAAATAACCCATAACTCACTAATAAAAGAGAAGACATTATAATTTTATATTTATAGCTACTGATTATTAATACACATGAAAATTGATGACCTACAAAAAGATCTCCAAGGAATATTTTAGCAAACAAAAAAAAATTACGAAATCCTTGTTTTGTTAAGCACATGGCGTTGTAAAGAAACATCGCATTAAAAAGTGAGACCTCGTTCATCAACAGAAGTCTCCAACATAAGGACCGCATTTGAATAAAACCACTTAATTACGGAAATGATTTCAGATTTATGCTTCTCCCTCTGAACCAGAGGATGGTTTTTATCGAGTCACCAGGGATTGGGAAGGGGGATGGCTGCAGTAGGAGATGTGAGATTGCAGATCAAAACCCGTTGGGGGGCCTTTGCCTATGTGAAGTAAACCTCTGTATCCTGATAGCTCAGTTTTAATCTTTGTCTAATGGCAGTGGCACTGGAATGCATGTTTGCTATCCTAATCAAATATTACATTATGCTAGGCAGAGAAGCGCACAAGTCAAGTCAACGCATAGATTAGTAGAATATTCTTTCTTTTAGGAAAAATGGTGAATAGTGAAATTCGAAAGTTCCTTTGAAGATTTCTTGAATTCACGGAGTTCACAGAAATCATTCATTGATCGCAAGAGAATTCCCCAGATATACTTCATGTTGTGCAAATACAAATAGTAACCGAAAACTTATTAAAATTTAATAGCAAAATAAATTAATAATAATTAACAAAATGCTTTTCAGGATTTTCATAGAAAAGTGGTATTTTTTAACTCACTAATCAAATCTTAAGAGTTGTGGACATTTTACAATGTCCAATTAGAATAACTTAATTTTTTTGATAACAGTAAAGAAGTTTCTACTAAAGATTTTTATTTAAATTTCAATTTTGAAAACGACAGAGGTCGGGGTAGAAAGGTTGCAAAACAATTTGTTTTTGATACTGAAAGATAGCGGGTTCTATACCCGATCATGCCGAAAACTTGTGTTCATTTATTAAAGCAGGGACACGCATATCACAATATCCTTCAAGTAAAATACTGCCAATGAATGTGACAGATTGAGTTTGGGGTCTTTTGCTAGGCCCCTGCTTCTTAATTACGAAGACCCCACTTTTATGTTTTCGATGGCACACCCGAGTGCTCCACAAAATGTTATCTATTCCGTCCCAAGTAGGGCCAAAACAATTTAATGCACCAGAAATGACGGGCATTGGAAAAAAAATTCTTTTTAGAATTAATAAAAATTGAAGAAAAGTTCATGATAAGAAGAAACATCGCATGGCATTTACACAACATTCATACATATGCACATCTAAAAGGCTTTCAAAGGGATCATTAAGATGGGATCTACAGTTTCAAGTGGATTCCGAACCACTACATCCAAAGTGGGAATTGAACCCGCGAACTGTTAAATCGAAGGGCACTGCGCTCATTATTCGGCTGCCAACTCAGCGTTTTCTGTGACTGGTCATGACCAACTGGGCGATGCAGAAACACTAAGTCAGCGGGCGAGACAATCCTTCATCCCCCAACGCAAGCCAGACTAAGGAAATCTTTTACTTTCCCATCCGATTCGAAGCTCACTTCTTAACCTAAAAGCACATCCATCCCTCCAAAAGGCATTTAAAGGGTATTAAGCCTTTTGTTCGAGCCGGACGCGGCCGGCTCAAGAAAGAAGGCTTTTCCCCGCTCCGCCCCAAATTGCATCTTTACCCATTGCGATTTAATTGAAAGCAGCTTTTGTGCCGGACCGATGCGAAATTAATGGGATGCGTGAACTCGATGGACAGACTGCCGGACGGACAAACGAGCAGGGCGGGGGTGGGAAAGGGCCCTTAATGGTACTCCGAGAATGATTTAGATATTAGGAGGAAGATTTTAAAAGCGCCCGAGACAGATGGGATGCCGGGGAAATGGAAAAGAGGAAACGTTTTCAGGTAGGAACACAATCGAAGATGGGTGATTAAGTATATGGAATCACAAAAGACTCTTTTCTCGAGAATTGTTTGTTGTAGCGTAGAACTTTTAAAAACTAAAATGGTACAAAGGAAGGGCTAAATACGAAATAAGCAGATCTTTGGTTTTTATATAAACTTTTCTTGCATTGGATTATACCTGAATTGGACTTTATTTTCTTAGGAAAACATTCATTCACACTAATTTTACCGACGCAACATTACAATGAGTACAAGTCTGTTGGAGCTGTTATTTCAAATGAGATTAGCACGATCAACAACAGTAGAAAGAGCCAAACTCTAAATGTGATTCATTATTGGTGTGTACTATAATAT
Source organism: Latrodectus hesperus (assembly GCA_037975125.1). Taxonomy (NCBI): domain Eukaryota; kingdom Metazoa; phylum Arthropoda; class Arachnida; order Araneae; family Theridiidae; genus Latrodectus; species Latrodectus hesperus. The sequence goes on along the minus strand of CM075862.1, from coordinate 13,210,338 downwards.
TATTGAACTATATATATAGTTTCTATACATCTATCTCATATCATATTTTCATTTTTTTTTACTTCTAGTGCTTAATTATGTTGTTTCGGAATGTTTTTTTAATTATTTAATGAACGCGTGTTTTTATTGATAAAGGTAACGTCTGTAAGCCTAAAGTTAAAGATAATTTCTATGAGAGCAGAGTATAAGAATAAAACAGTCCCAAAAAAATTTTTTTCAAAATATAATGTGTGAATAATAAGATAAAAATTAATTTGACATTCAAAACACTAAGTAAAAGTAGTATAAATCACTTGATATGTGACATTTTTCGACAACTTTCCGACACAGAGAAATTAAAAAATACATAGTTATGAATCAAATAAATGCTAGAAGCAAAATGGCGGAAGAGCTTTACATTTTCAAGACTCACACTACTTTAAGTACCTTGAGAATCGCTCAAAACTTAAGCGTCAATGTATGAATAAAATACAACAAGGCACTCTCGCTTTATAAGTCATTATTAACCAAGGCCTGATTAACAAACCAAATTGTATGAAAAACAAAAAGGATTGGTTAGCAAAGCACAAAGAAATTAATAGTAAGAAGATTGAAACATGCAATCAAACCTACATTTTCAATGACAAGTCCTTTCCTAACTGAAGACATTAATTTGCGACTTAAAAATTAAACGTACAAAGAGATCTTCTCCTTTAAAGAGTAACTTACATTAATTAACACTAAAGAAGTTAAAAAAACACAAGCATTGAGCTTGAAAAACTATAATCAAACAAATAGTCCCCAATTCCAGCACAATAAAAGAGTACGGAGCAAAGAATTTGGATGGGCATACATAGAGTGGATTCAATGAAGTAAAATATAGAATTTTCATGTTAACAAATGAAAAATATTACGCCATAGTTTTTAATTAATAATCTGTATCAATTTTTTTTAAGTCTGAACAAATCATTGGAAGAGGTTATATTAAAGGCAGACCATAATAATTTCAATGATCGAAATTTTTTGTTTCTTAAAATTTAGTGATTATAAGGTTTCCATTTTAAATTAGACACCAAATTCGGCGAATATGAATGTCGACCAATGACTATCCATAACTTCTGCATATTCTTGGCAAACATGGGACTTCCCAATCATAAACAGAATTCAATTCCATGCTTCGAAAGGATAAATAAACTAAGCTCAATCCTTTCAAGCTAGTAAGAAAAAGTTTCAAATGACAAAGACAGGTCACAACAAAATGAAAAATCTAAATTTTTTGAAGGGGGAATTAAAACAACGAAAAAATTTTTTTCTAAATTTTCTAATTTATCCACTGATTGTATCGATAGTTCCAATCAACATATTTTAAAATAGCTATCAACTTTTTACTTCCAATACCATGTGAAAAGTTATAGTTAACAATTATACTGTTAATTATCAAAGAATATTTGCTTAATATTTCAATTTTTCTCACAATAAGTAATTAAATTTCTTTATTGAGCTTAATTCAACGATTTTTAAACATTTACTTTTATTTAAAATTATTTTTGTATACATCTGTGTCTTTTTACATCCTCAACTTTTCTTTAAGTGATTTTATCCACAAAAGGAATACTTATAATTACATTCTTGGATTTATATATATTTCAATAATCCAACTATTTTAATCATTTCGAATGCACGCTTTTAATACAGGAACAAAATTTTCGTTGCGAAATTTATTTTCAAAAACTTGTAAACACACACGACACGACTTTACTGTTTTAGAAAAGACATCAATCAATGAATTTATTTTGGCCGATATACATCATAAGCTGAACTCATTATGAGGTGATTTATGGCACTCTCATAGAATGATGATAAATAACTGATAAGTGCAAATGAAGTGAAAATGCTAATAAAAGAAGCGCTGCTACTTACGCTCACTGAACTATCTCTATCTGAATAAAGTGTACTCGAAATGAATTATTTTACACAAAACAATAAAAATTATCAAACAACCAACGGTTTTGCGGAAAGGATTAGACATATCCAACTTCTTTTTTGTTAGGTTTTTGTATCTAATAATTATATGTATTTAAAAAGCATTCAGGGAATAAAGGATGAGTTCAGTAGAAACGACCTGTATAAAAATGTCTCAGGTCGGAAAGATCCAATCAAAAAGTGAAAAACTAAGACAACAGGGCAGGGGGTGGTGGAATGAAACACGGCTATTTGATACGCGCATATTCTGATTATCCAGGATCCCTCCTGCAGCATCCGAGGGAGATAACTGGCAAAGAATAGGAAGAAAAAGAACATCAAGCCACCCCCTCGCGGATCCTTCGGGGTTAACAAGAAGCGGGGAGGGTAAAGGGGTAGACAGTCGATAGCCCATCAAATCATCATCCCAAAGCATTGATGTTGTCCCGGGGGCTGTATTAGGGCATCCCCCAACCCCTTTTCTCCTTGATGACGTCAGGATGGGAGAGGGGGCATGGAATGCAGTAATCAGCCAAAGAGGTCAATAATCGGTGGCAAAGGGTTAGGCCCAATGGACAGTGCCAAGGGGTGGAAAGTGTTGCTAACTAGATGAAGACGAACGTGGCCGACATGCTGTAACAGAGCTTCTAATTCGATTAATGACTACAGGTGGACGACCAGGAAGCTCACGAGGAATCGGAAGAGAAAACATCTTTTCCGATTTACTTCCGCCGCATCATCGGAATTTCAAGGGCCAAATAAAACAATTTTTCCATAAATAAAAGGTTTTGTAAGCAACAGCGAGTTACTTCGATGCGTTCGTAGTTTTATATTCGACACTTGCCAGAAAACACAGAGGACACTACCGAAAAAATTAAATTTCCCAATTAAAAGGAATTGGCTACAAAAAACTTTAAATATGAATTCTAAAATAAATAAATAAATAAATAAATATATATATATATATATATATATATATATATATATATACACATATACATATACATATATATATAAACTCCATGGCACGACAGCCCATGTGGGCCAAGGCCTACAGTGCCCATAACTGTTTTCATGATCGAGGGCCCTAGGATGGGAAGCATATGTCGTCCCGATTAGGTGGTCAGCCTAACGCGAAACCCCCAGTGTTTAGTTCCCAAGCATGCTTGGTACTCAGTTCTTCTTCTTAGAGTTGGGTTTGTATGTCATTGGGCACCTCTGCTTTTAACATCATTTTGTACTATTAACTCCAAACCCAATGTTTCCTAGTTCCAGTTTCTCGGGTCACCCACTTTATGAATAAAGTCCGATAACCTTGGTACTCAGTTAATTGACCCACTGAAGGGATGAAAGGCTGAATCAACCTTGCCCAGCCCGAGGATCGAGCCTCGGACCATAAATATATATAGAAATACATTACCCAAATTCTCTTTATATCATCTTTAAATAAAGATATAAATATCTTTTGACTTAATATTTCTTTTTTATCTAATATTTTCTAAGAATTTCTATTCTTTCAAGTTCTAATGCGAGAAAAAATGTTAAACATCCTAACAAAATATTAACACGTTTTATTATATCAAATAAAGAAGGCAATACTTTCTATCATTGCTGCCCCTTCGGTAAGTGAGCAGAAAGGATCTTTTTTATTTAATTTATAATAAACAAGAAAATATGATAATGTGGAGTGATTTCATACTTCATAACTCATTTCACTGAAATTAAAAACAGTTGAAAAATTAGTCCACGATCAGAAAAAAATTTTTGAATTGCAACAAATAATCTGGAATAAATAAAAAAAAAATTATTAAAAGCTCAGACTTTCCTGCGCGTAAAGGCAAATGCTATAATAATTCAACACAAAAGCCTTGCAATTTTATTAGAAGTACCAAAGGCGGATATCTCAAAATAATAGCACTTTTTTATGTTATATCTACCAAACATTGTTTACCAATAGGATTCCTTATTTGACAATTATACCTCAAATGTTGTTGTTCATTAGATTAGGAAACAGTAGTTGATAACAGCAACCTGGAACATGTCCGTCAGAAATATGTCGAAATCTAGCTGGATTTCAACCACACAATGATATATTTTTGATTCTAAGGTATGGTTGGTTGGTGTCGTGTCCATGGAGAGAAATATAACTGATCATGGGTGTGCAGAACACCGCTTTCTCCCATGAAAAAATGGATACCATTGTCTCCGAAGTGGTAAATAGGCTGGATATAATAAACCTATGTTATTTCATAAATTATTTTGGATTAACTTAATAATTAGCATGTGGTAATTTTCGTACAAGCCATTAATTTATGAAGACCAGTAGAGAGAGAATATTGGTAGTGCTTCGCGTTAGGCTGACCACTTAACAGAGACATATGTTTCCAATGGTCCTAGGTCAGAAAAACAGATATGGGCACTGTAGGTCTTGTTCCAGATATGGGACTGTCGTACTAGAGATTTTAGTTAATTAACTTATTGGTGGTAAAATCTTTTACCAAGTTTAATATCATAAATAATACCACTTTCATTTTAACAAATCAGCAATGTTTTAACTGCTTCAATGAAAACAAAATCACATTATTAAAACCATAAAAATAGACGATACCGCAATGAGGACATAGATATTTTGTCAAAATATATACCAAAAAAATGAAAATGGAATTTAATTTTTCGTATATCTTCTTCAGGCATAAACTTTCGAGGTTCAGGTCAAAAGTCTACCTAAAACTTAATTATTGCTATTTTTTTTTTTTTGCTTGATTAGTATTTGCTTAGGATTCCTACCAAGGAATGCAATTCATACTGTCTAACAAAATGAGACAACACAATTCAAAGCGTTAATTTATAGACCGATCTTCCGAATATTAGATATTACATATGAGCCACCTTCCACATTTTTAAAAGTATCATTTGAAATTTTAAAACGGCGAGGATGGTTTAAGCGTTACGTATTGGAAAGAAATCACCTAGTGATTTTTTTTTTAAATCAACGGTTAATTTTAAAACGATAGTTTGGAGAATGGGGTGGGAAGAAAAATAAAGGCATAATAAGATAGAAAAGGATTTATTTATCAAAGGGTTGAATAGCAGCTGCGCGGGTAGATCAAATAAAATTTTTCCCTTTCTACCCTCAACTCTCCGCACCCCTTTCCTCCCGAATTTTTTCCCCCCATTTTGTTAAATGCGCAGGGTTGACCGAATTTCCCATTATACAAGCAAATTGCCGTCGCCGAGGATTTTAATCTAAAGGAAATAAAATAATAAAATTAAAACGAATGCCGAAGAAGGAGAGATTCGGGGGAGAACCAAAAATAAGAGCTCTTGTTCGGTTGCAGCTTTAAACACGACAGAGCCCGAAAAGCAAAAGGGATATAATGGAGGGAAAAGAAGAAAAGAAAAAAAACTCAAAAATGGAAATAATCTCATCGCTAGCGGTGAATTGGGGTAAACGAGAAGCAAAATGGTATAATGTGCTTCACAAGTGTGTCGCTCTCTTCCATGATCTTCGTCACGTGATCACATCCGGGGCTTTCACTTCTTGGAATATGCATGAAGGAAGGCTATCAGAAGTAAGATTAGCGTGATTATCGAGAATACCACCTGTCAATGAATTAAAGTATGCCATGAGTCATCCTAATGCTAAATTATATTTGACATGATTGGTTATAATACATCCTTTCTCATTTGAATTGCGTTTCAGTCATACAATTTGTTTCATCTAACAAATTATTCCGATTATAATGGTAATTCTTTCAATTATTAGACATACTTATTATAAGTCAGATCTATTCCAAAGCATTGGAGATAAATAATGTATAATATTCATGAAAAATAATACGCAGAACTAACATAGAAGAAAAATCTTAAGCAAAAATCAGATAGCATGCAAATCTCCAGATAAACATACTTTGTTAATATGAAACTATTTGAAGCCATTTTGTTCATTATTATTGATAATTATCTGGAACATAAAAACCGATTTTAAACAACGAGCAAACCATCCATGATTGGTCAGAATTTGAAATCGAAGGTTTAACCAATAATATGAGGCTTTACCTCTCTAAAACGAAACACCTGTTCTTAAAACTGAACAACACTATAGTAAGCAGCTTCCCAGCGAAACTGAAATACAAATCTTTCCTGGGAGTCATGGAAACTATGAGGGGAAATTGTTAAATTATTTAATAATATATACTAAGATAAATAATTTAAATTTAAATTTTGGAATATTAAATTTCAATTGACCTTTATACCATTAGAGAGTAACGGATTTTCAGCAATGGAATTTTTAACATAAAAAATCATGGACAACAAATTGTTTCATAGATACACAGGCGTAAATTCGCAGTCAGGTGATCGAACACAACAGCAAACTCTTTCCCACGCTATTTATTTACTTCGTAACGAGTAATGGTAAAATAAAAAAAACTAAAAGAAACGCATACCACAAGATCAGAATATTATGAATATGTTCTATTATTCTGTACATGGATAAGTATCTTCTCAAACAATTCTATGCAATAATTAGCTACGTCAAGAGACACACATCTTTCATAACGCCCGGCAAGCAGGATTGTTCACATTTTCTCAGCTCAACAAGGGACAAAAGTGATGGCAGCTTACACACTGGAGCACCCAGTGGGTGTACAACGTGGCCCCGATTGTGGTAAGGGCCTTTATATTTTAGAAGCAGGAACACGCAAATGATTCCATAGACTTGGCCTGCTACCCACAGAGATATCATTTCACATGGAGGACATGGCGACCACGACATTTTTAACATGCCGCAGTCACCATTAGCAAACACGGCGGACCTTCGATTGGAACGAGATTCGAAACCACAACCTTTCAACAGCGAAAAAGAACGCCCTAACCAACAAAGACCCGGGACACGTCAAGAGATACCCAAGAAACAATTTTAAAAAAAATTGATTCTGAGAACTTGGCAAGATAAACAAAAGATTAATAAGACCCAAATCAAAGCCATCAAAAGTAATAAAACAACATATTTTAAAAACTAATCTATGTTATCGAAAGAACTTTTCAAACGTTTAAGAAAAAACTAATTTAATGAGATTGGTTGTGTTAAAAAATATTGTTTTGGCAGCACATCCAAAACGAAATAACTCTTCATTTAGAATTAAATTGTTAAAGAGAGATTTTTAAAATCGTATTGAAATCAAACCTGGAGTCAAATATTAACATCTAAAGTACATTTAAAAATTCTGAAATGTTGCTTAAATGGATAGAAGAATTATAGCGTACAGGAAACGACACCGAGGTTATGAAAAGAACGTGCCATGCCGCTCAGAAGAAGGATATCAATAGGCACAGCATTTCGAGAATAGGCTGTGAATTACAACTCAACTATTTTAATTTCAGAGAAAGAGCCGATCGGAAAGCTATCTCACTGTCAAGTGTCCTCGCCCATCAGGAGCGCAGAAATGGGCTCATTAAGGAATCAGATAAGCGGCAAGGGGAGGATTTAACTTTTAATACGCTTTGTGTTCAATTTGAATATTGTTTCCTTTATGATACTTCATTCTCACACACGTATAACGATGTCAAATTCAGTTCAAAAAGCGCAAACAAATCACTTCTTAATTTTTTATATCTCTCTTATTATATATATTTATTTATTACCTTGGCATACCAAATAAATAAAGAAAAAAAATGCTTGATTTTTAAAATCCTAGTTTGAGCAACATTCAAGAAAGCAATTTACAGGAGGAATTCATTATAATATTATTAATCTACATCTCTATGGAAATACAGAACAAGAAGGGGAAACAAAAGAAGTATCCTTACTCAAGAAAAATTACACGCAAAAAAATAATATTTTTGAATGAAGATAACTAGAAATAATTACATTAGATTTTTAACAGTAGTTACGAGGGAAAAAAAATGAGAATTTCGAAACATCAAAACGAGTCTTAATAATAAAAACACTTTTTTTGTTTTATTATTTTTTAATCAACATCAGAACAATCAGGACAATTATTCCTAGAAATTTGGAGAAATGGTAAGCATTGATCAGCAATAACTTTTTAGACCACTATAATAGCAGCTTCTTTTTCTCAAAAATAATAAATTACCATAATGTTTTTTGTTCCTAAATATTTAACAAATTGTATGGATTAACATAGCATTCATTAATCATTTCGACGACTTAAAATGCTGAGTTCGGATTGTAGTTCAAAGGTCACCTTTTGTTCATGAGCTTTAATTTGTTAGAGAACAATGCACATAAATGTGATTTTTGAATAAATTACAAGCACTCACTTTTCAGGTAGCAAACGAAAACACGAATCAAAATGATCTGACATCGACTGGAATCATAAAGCCTCAGTACGATCCCAATCGACTACTAACTACACAAATTATTTGGTCAACGATTGGTTTGGATTGTTTGTAGCACAACGGTCATTTTTTGCCCAAGAGGACTAATTGGATCGGTACCAGCAGTTTTAAGTGAATGGCGAACCACTAACATCCAACTCCAAGCTGTGATTCAAACCCACTAACTGCTGGAATGAAGGAACAGATCGGGTGCTAGCTTGCCACATTGTTCATGATAGGTAGGTTAAGAAAAATTGCTTTTCATCAAGTAACTTTTATATTTAATTGCTTAAACAAGAGAACACAATAATGGATTCAAATAAGATGAAAGTGAATATTTGGGGATGGGGGCGGTTCTACACCTGCAGCACATGAATAAAACCCACTACCTGCTCTAGGAAGAATGTTCAACTGCGTGATGTCAGAGAAGTACCTATTAGCACCGATAAAAGCTTATTCAACTCCAAATGTAACAGAAATAGTTGCATTGAAAAGTTAATCACTTTTAATCGATAATTTAAAACAAGACATAAGTAGCTCATAAAGGACAATGTTTTAAGGAGGATTGACACACCGATTTCTTTATAAATCAGCTAAAAATTTGTCCAAAAAATACTAGAAACTAACCCTGTAACTGATCATAAATTTAGTATCAAAATAAAGTAAAACAATTTGACATACACGCAGAAGTAATTTCGCCAATATTTGAAATGCGTCATACAAAATCTATAGAAATAAACAAAATTACTTGTTTTATACAGGTTTTGCAAATTTTTATCAGCAAACAAGCCACAAAATTATATGCATAATATTTTGCTTTCTACCATACTTAAGTTTTTAAAATTCATTGCATTTAAGAATTATCAATACACTAGTTTTTAATCTGGATTTGAAGTGATTAGATAATGTCTCGAAAACTGAAAAATTCCGAATCAGGCATAAAAATACAGCAGTTACAATTAGCAGAAATAATTATATTTCGCTTGGAAAAAACGATGAAGTCGCTAAATAGTATTGACAACCTGTGCAAAATGTGTTTCACAAATTGAAACCGTTTATATCATCACATTTATATACTATTTACGAAAGTTTTAAATGATATCAAAATCATTATTCCAAAGGAAAATATTTTAATAATAATCATTACTTTTTTAATGTGTATTCTGTGTGTTGCCGCCAAAAATATTCGTATGGCGAGACTTGAGTCGACGAAATATACGAGTAAAAATACGCTTTAATTTACTTATTCTTTATCTTTTTAATGCATGATTTTTCTGTCGCAAACTTGTTCCTACTCTAAAAACTAGGAAGTACACTAAGAATACCACTAAAATAACCTGTTATTGTATTATATTCAAAACATTACTGATGTGTTATCATCAAGGATATAGAAATTAGGAGACCCAGTTACCATCAATTTACAGAATTGATCATTTTATTCAAAGTTTATTTCCATGAAAATAAGCGTATATTATAAGAAAGAAAAATCATTATAATATATACTACGATATTTAGAGTATTTTATGCTTGAACTCCAAGAAAATGTAACAATATTGACTTCAATTCATTGAAATGTATCAAAATTTACTATTTCAAGTCTGAACCCCCCAAAACTTTCCAACTGCAAGAAAACTTCGAAAAATCTCATACGTAGAACAGTTCTCAGGGCTAAACACTGGCGAGTTCTTTGAGCCATTTTGCCTCGAAGGGGAGCATGTTCCATTTTTCTATCCATTCCGGGTCTAAGAGGGATGAGAGAGGGAGAATCGGTTATACCGCTCTCCATCCTCCGACGGTGTGTGTTCCCAGCGTAAAATGTCATTACAAGACCTGTCTTCATTTGCATGGGAATGAGAAATTAATGAAGTGTATGATGGAATTTTCGCAAACAACAGGGGGAAGGACGCGAGGCCATTAGCCATCTTGTGCAATTTGAGTTCACAGTAGTGTAAAATCTAAATGGCTCCCCTGTACACGCCGGCTCTTCTCATTCTTACCGCTTTCTTTTTTTTTCTTCCTCTGTACCCCCCCAACCACCACACCAAGAACTGCAATCTTTTCTTGAGAGATATCGAAAGAGGGTCTTATTTCTCTTGTTTGTGACTATCTGGAAATTTCTGCTCCCTTCCTCTCAATTTTCATCTTTTGAAGGTAGAAGGATGGAAATTTTGCTGCCATTTTTATTCCATCCTCTTCGCCGACTATACAGATCTGCATCTGGTGCGAACGATAACAGTTCGCGAATTGCAATGAATTAAGCCTAAAAAACTGTTCAGTGAGAGCCAGTACTTAAGAATGATGTAAGTATAATAAGATGAAACACTTCAGAAAAGTACCGAAATAGTTCTTCGGGAACCTACTTCCAATCCATCCATTCAGATGTTGAATACGACGAGCCTGTTCTTAAATGTTCGAGTGAGTAATAAATTAAGAACTTTCAAAACAAAACTGAAAGACATTACAATCCTATTATCACGAGGAATTGAACTATGCAAGTAAAGTTACATGGATAAGTGAATAAAATAAAGTGAGATTAGGAAGTTCCTTTATTGAAAAGAATTCAATTCAGAAGATTGTAAGGCGCAGTGATTTGGAATGATTTGGTTGCCGTCCAACAGTCATTTCAGGCACTTGAAAGTTAAGTGAATAGTAACTTATAGCTTAAATGGATTCCAAACAAATACAAAAGTCAAATATCGGAATCGAAACTAAGAACTGCTGAACCATATGCAGCAACCTCAGTATGGAGAGGTTTGATGAAAATGCTTCTAAGAACCTAACAAATTTATGAGATATTCTTCGATATTGATGAGTGAAAGAGCTTTATAAATCACCTCCTTATGGAAGCCTGCAAAATATGCATTTTTTTACGTAGTAAGCTACGGAAACTGTCGCAAATGGAATAGAGTTTGAAGAATCAAATCCAATGGAGAAGAAAAAAATCAGCACTGACACACATCATAGTTATGCGATTAAACTATATGCAATCGAAGACAAAGCTTTGGTTCAGTGATTTGATCATCGTTTGAAGATAATTCAAACTCGAAAATGTGAGAATATTGTGGTAAGCACATATGAAAAGTTTCTATTTCAGCAAGAAATTTTTGGTCCAATAGCAATAGTTGTGTTGTTGCATACTCCCTTTGGCCAGTAGCTCTAGACCAGGTTCATAACCTCAGTCCTCTACCTTCAGGTACTCTGGTCTCGTAACTAACAGAGACTGCAACTTTTTATCATCCCATCCCAGCAAGAGTTCTTGTGTATTTTACAAAATTTTTTTTAGGTTAAGGTGATATTTTTAGGTTATTTAAGATGATTTTGTAATGTTTCGACTTTCAGGAATTGTTTTCCCCAGAAATGAATCTTACAGAAGCATACTCATAAAATATTAGTATTACATCACTAGTCTAAAGAAATCAAGACAGAAATAATTTAGTATACACATGCAATTTATTTTCAAATGCTATTTTCAATGTATATAACTGATTAAACAGTCGCGTAGTTACATTTCTGAAGTGATCCACAACTCTCACAGTATAATCCGTTAAATTGTATTTGTAAGTAAGAAATTTTGCAAGGTAGCTTCAATTGATAAAAACAATCGGTAGTTTTGTCAATTTACGTCAAGAAATTAATACTACTGAACAGATTTAAACTTAAATTTTTTCTAATATCTCCCTTTGTTTTATTACATTAATATATATTTCAAAGTACACGATTAATATCTTTAAAATTGACATTTATGGTACTTTCATCTGAGCTACATCTCACTATAGAACAAAGTCAGCTGAATATTTTTCAGCATGGCACCGAATCCGAACTTTCACCGCCGCCCGATAATGGTATAACAAATCAAAAAATCCGAAACGAATCATTTCCTTCGTCAAACAACGAGAATTTCTCGTGTCATAAGTAAAACCATCGCACAGGATTTTGTCGGGAAAATTTCCAGCGCGACATTTTATTGGCACTTGAGCTTCAAGTGTCGCATAACGGAGGTTATTAATTCTTCCCTTGGAGCTTCCTAAAGAACAGATATGAGGTAAAAAAAAAAAAAGAAAAAGAAAAGGTGGAAGCACAACAAAACGCAGCTATTGACTGGAAGGGGAGGGGGAGGCCTAGAAGTATAGGAAGGGTTATTAGGCTGCAAAAGAATGCAGAGAAGTTGTTTAAGGAAGTGGAAATTGCGTTTGCGGAAATCATAAACTGGGAACAGTGATTGGACACTTGCGGTCGCTTCCGTTTGGGTGATGGAAGCCCAGGCACAGGCTGTAAAGGCGCATTGTCAAGCCATGAAAAGCCCGGACTGGCAAGCTTTTTATTGCGCATAAAAGTATGTCAAAGCGGAATGATTACTTGCTCCAGAGAAAGGGAATGAAGTAAAAAAATATATCGTGTTTCTTGCGCAAGTAAATTGTCTAGCAGCATTTTTGAAGGTGTTCGAGTTCTGATACGAATTACTGCCTATATAATATTTAAAAAGCAACTGAGATAAATATTTCGGCAGAATCGGGATGCACTTTATTAGAGACATAATTAGCAAAAGATAGCCAAAACATCAACAATAGGAAATTTGAAGTTTGTAATGACATTCTTTGAAGTCTAGCTTCATTAACGAGCATTCTAATTTCCAGACCCATTCTTATATACTCTGCTGAAACCTGAGCAATGACAGAAAAGTTAAAAAATATCATTTCTGTTTTTGAAAGAAACATTTTGAGAAGTATTTTTGGTGGCATAAAATGTAACAATATCTGGTTAAGAAGAACTAACTCTGAGCTCTTTAAATCATTTAAAGAACTAGATATAGTAAAATACATAAGGATTCAGAGAACGACATGGGAACTGTGCCGAATGCATGAAAATCGTGTAACAAGAAAGATCTTTTAGGTCAGACTATTCGGGACCCGAAAAAGAGGGAGACCTAAACTTAGATGGCTCGACTGTTTGGAAACAGAATTTAAAAAATAACTGGATGTTCATGGCCAATGACAGAAGAGCTTGCAATCCAATAGTGAAGTAGGAAAATCCCATCCTGAAATGTCTGGCCATTGAAGGAAAATGACATATTCAGTAGTACACACACATATACGGGGTACACCTGTCTCCATTTCGGTCACGAAAAATATTGATGGAGCAAACAGTAAGTTTCGTACATGTTCCAACAGATCATCGTTCCGGTAGTAGTTATTGATAATTACAGATCATTAATAAGTAGTTGGATAATCAATACTGAACAAGAGAGGGTATTTGCTGCTGAACAAATAACTAAGACGATTGCATATCAGTAAGATTTCAAATGCATAATTTCTTCTAGAACTAGCGATTTTTCTCCTAAAACGTCGAAATTACGAAAGAGTCCGAAAAACAATCAATAATTCATTGGTTTACTGAATGCATTTTGCACACAAGATACTATATTGTGCTTGACAAGTCAACAGAGAAGCTTAAGTGAATGATGGGGGAAAAAGATTCAGTATTTATACAAAGGAAGAAAATATTCTAAACCGTTTTGCATAGTTGAAAAAAATAAATAGGCGTTGAGATATTATAGAACAAAAATTAAAAAGTTGTATTTAAAATAATATTCGTGGTAGCTTCTTTACTTTATGCGATTCAAGAACTTATCAAGTAAAATCTTTTCCGATTTTTTTTAAACCTTTATCGCTGGTAACCCGCCAATTAAAGCAGAACTATCGTTAGATTATAGAATTAATTACAAAAAAAAAGTTATCACAAAAAGCTTACATTTCTGAGGCAAACAATTTAGAGCATGGCAATATCTAATGGTGAGAATAACGTCTTAAGGAACGAAATACTTGACACTCGATGGCATCACGGACTAACAGTGGGTTGATTGGGTGTCACTCTATGGTCCCCAAAAAACCAGGATCTTCAATCTGAAGTCGACCACTGCATACATCCATGCTCGAAATGGGTATCGAACTTACGAAATGCTGAATCGAAGGCCAGAACTATTAGGCGAACAGTTTTGCATTTTAAGAGTGGTAGATGGACGCAGTACATTTGTTTAGATCGAGTGTCAAAAATTTTACGGGATTCTCTTTCTTGTGGTTACGAGAATCAGTCTTATAATCAACGGTAGAGCCACCTTCACAAAAAGTGAATTAAGAAAATGGGAAAATGAGATTGACGAGCGAAAGTGTCCATTCAGACAATGTGTACAGCCCACACCTCCCTCTACTCAGGGGGAGACATAGAAGGGGGGAAGAAGAATAAAACAGCAAAAGCCACCTTGAAAACTTTGGACGTAAATGTACCAGGAGGGCAAAAAATTGCAAAATATATATATACATGAAGAGGACGGCAGAGAAATGAGGAGGCTGCCGAGAAAAAAAGACGAAGAAATGGAAACCATCCGTGAAATTGGCTGGCTACAGGGTTGTCCCCCTCATTCGACTGATCCTTCATTATGTTCGATGTCGCATGGCCATCTCGGGGCGCGCAGTACTCCATTTCGTCGGATCGTTTCTTGGGTTTATTCATACGATCACAGGGGGGAGGCGGGGGTGCGACTTCTCAGGTATTTCATTTATTTTTATTATTAGGGGATCATTTAATAAAATATAAATAAATGAAGCGCATTAAGCTTCGTAAAATTGAGGAATGTTATAGCATCATGGAAACTCAATATCAAAAGGTAATAGCGATTTTCATGAATGGAAACTCAATACTAAAAGGAAATGGCGATTTTCATGAATGGAAACTCAATATCAAAAGGAAATGGCGATTTTCATGAATGGAAACTCAATATCAAAAGGAAATGGCGATTTTCATGAATGGAAACTCAATATCAAAAGGTAATGGTGATTTTCATGAATGGAAACACAATATCAAAAGATAATGACAAGTTTTCATGAATGAAAACTTCAATTACTGAACTGCATAAGGCGCTTACAAATGAAGAGGGAACCAGTGCATCTATAATATAATCCTGTATTTTTAAAGCAAGCTGAAATAACAATATAAATCAGCAATCACTTACTAAAAAAAAAAAACTAAATACTGATGTATATAAATTTAGCAAAAAGTCATTAACGATTATTAAAAATCAGTTATTTCTTAGTTAAGTCATAAAATCTAGAATATAAAAAATAAAATTCCGACTAGTACACCATACACAAATATAAGCAGAGATAGTTAAAAAAAAAGTACCGTAATAAATTATTAGCAAATTTCGTAAAAATGTTTTTAAAAAATACAAATATATTATTTTTTAACAGTTGAATATAATGTTAAATATTATTGCCATATAAAAAGTACAGTTTAATGCAATTTATACATCGAAAGAAATGTTCAAACATATTAACAAGGAATAAAATGAGAGAAAGTGACGAAAATGATACCAAAATAAGAATAAATATACCGTCTCTGAAGACCTATGAGCAATAAGTAAATCCAAAAAAGTTTACCTGAAACAAAAAAATATATATATATAATTCATATTCACCATAGCAGCATTTTATCAAATAAAAATATATCATACCGTATAAAGTTTATTAACAGATAAAAAGATTATATCGAATTTTGCCGAGTCAAAATATCAAATATATTATATTAGCATATAGGTAAAATAATTTTTTATAATGCAGTAAACTCTCGATTATGCGTGGAATTGAATGGCGAGGGGTTTATATTCAAATAAAATAATTCAACTATATATTATTAGAATTTAGTAGATTATAACAAATGAAAAAGCAATGAGCAGTTATAAATATCCCTCTTTAGCGTATATGCGATTCTCATCATTCGGTCGATTACATAGTGAATAGGTCTTATAGAGAGGAATCTACGGGGAAGTTCCAAGCATAGGAAAGGTCTTACTGACGCTTGAGTTTTCATGCCACAAATTGACTTCAGAGTCAAATGAAGTTACAGCTGATTGGTTTATCACTCTTTTTGCACACGAAGACTAATTAGAAAGGCACTGATCGACTATAACCAAACGCAAGGTGGGATTCGAACCTACGAACTATTGAACCGAAGGATAGAGCAATAACTATTCGGCTGCCAGCTCAGTAAGTAAAATGAGGAAATGTTTATACATTTTTATTATGTTATATTTAAGAAAAAGAAGTTATTCGATTTTAATTGAGTTTTAATTTAATAGTGCACACATATATAATAAAATAATTAGAGATTAAAAATCATTTCTCGCCTGGGTCCAAGATTGTGTAAAATCTATTGCTTGGACATACGCTCTTAGACGGGGAAAAATAATTAAAAAATATGCATAAAAAAAAGCAAGCACAATGTTATAGAAATTAAAAGTTTAAGAAGAATCAATTTTTAATCTATAAGCACAAAATTTTCTACCTATTTCTAAAACTATGCGATTTGGTTTGTTTGTTGCTCAACAGTCATTTTCCGCACACGAGAGCTAATTGAACCGGGGCCTATGACTAAAAGCAGATTCCGGACCACCATAAACATCCATGCCCAAGGAGGGAATCGAACTCGCAAACTGTTGAACCGAAGGCAGGAGTGCTTACCATTCAGCTAACAGCTCATTTAAAATTATGCGGAAAAGAACTATGCTTTTCTGTTACTCAATTATTTCTACCTGCTAACTAATAAGTTCTTAATGATCAAAGAAAAAATGGTTGATTATTCTAACATTCTCTGGCACAAATGCAACAAATAGAAAATATCATTAGTACAAAATCTAAACAGACAAAAGAAATCGAGAATTCTCGACTTTTTCCTTCTCTATTGACACGCCTATTTTCGAGAAAGAAAAAAAAAACAAATAACACTTATCACACGTGAATGACAATTAAAAAAATATTTAACGACATTTCTCGGGAAACACGAATAATTGAGGGAAAAACCCAAGAAATCTGCATGGGTAATAAGTTTAGTGCCGGGGCGGTAAAAAGGTGTTCAACGTTAAAATCATTAATTACAAAATTAAGCACGGCGTTTTAATTTGCGCTATTAAAGACAAATTAACACCTTCATCGGCGAACGCGAAACGGCACATTTACGCCCGGGAAACACAATCGTGGCCTCCGCATCGGTCATTTAATATAGAGAGGAAAGAAAAAACCTCACACTTAACAAAAAAAAAAAACACTTCAAGTCATTTATAAGCGTTTACGAACTCGACAGATTATTTTTTATTACCATTGCCACCTTCACTCGACTTAACTTCTCCATCTACGTCCTCTTTTAACAATCGTTTGTCACGGGGGTTTTTATGACCTCCGCCTCACCCCTCCCACTCCGCTTTCCTCTTCTTTTTTTTCAACACCCCCTCTTCAAAACCACTAACAACTGGTATTCGTTATTCAATTAGAAAAGCCACAAATTATAATAAATTACTACGACGATGCAAGAAAGGGTGAGGTACGAAAAAGTGAAATAAATATTTGAAAAAAAAGGAGGAGGGGGAGGAAAGAAATATATGCGTCGAGAGAAATTAAATAAGAAACAACAAATGAAGAAAAGCGCTTGGAAGTTATATTTTTTTTAAAAAAAATATTTTTGTGCAAATAAATAAAAAAAATCATAAATAATAAAGCGATTTCGGCAAAAATTGAAGAGACAAAAAAAAAGAAAAGAATTATAGATTGAAATACCTTAGAAGGAAAAAAAAAGAAAAAGTGGAAGGGCGAACTGAGACATCACCTTCTCTCCTACCCCCCTCTCGAAGCTGCTAATTTATATTCAGATGCTAACTTAGTCAAGTGCTTTGGCCATATGTTTTGGCAGTTGCGTCTGCTTCATAACGCAATTAAAAGATGTTTTATTCCGAAAGAAATTTTGTTCTTTTATTTCTCATTTTCTTCTCGTCTTTATCGCTGCTTAAAAAGAACATTTTCATTTTTGCGGTTTTCATGGGGACAAAAAAAGGGGGGATGAAAAAGAAACGAACAAGAAATTAATTCTAATTTACGCTCAGTGGCTTGAAAAGTAACACATGAAGACAGCATGTTGAAAGACGGGCGAAACTTGACAAAAAGGGAGCTCTCACAGTTTATCTCTCCTTATTATTTATTTTTCATAACCTTTGAGAACATTTCTCTGGTTTCATTTAGGATCATCATTACATCATGATCAAACAGGCCAACCATATCAAAGATACCAGTTTAAAGAAAGCATCATTTTTCTCAAAAAATATTCACTAACCCGAATTACTATGTCCTCTTGGAAGATTCAAACTTTTTCGAGCTTTATTTGTTCAGTAATTATGCAATTGAATATTTTGTATCAATATCAATTTCATATTCCCAGCAGTCAAGGATACAACAACGGAACATAAAGAATTTTAATTCTTAATATGAGTGGACAATCAATACTGAATCCAAGAGACGAATGTAAGAAATATTCAACATCGTAATAATATAAAATAAAAATTTAAATCGCCTCCTTGCTGATTTCAACTAACCATTAAGTGGATGCTTCTTCTTCTTAGAGTTGGGTTTCTATTATATATTGGGCACCTCTGCTTTTATCAGCATTTAGTACTATTAACTCCAAACACAATGTTTCCTAGTTCCAGTTAAACAGCTCGGGTCACCTACTTGATTAATAAAGTCCGATAACCTCATTAATGGAGTCTAGGTGTAACTCTCTAGTATGGACGATGCCTAAAGAAGTTAATCTAGGGAGGGCAAGAGCCTCGTATTCGTAAATGATATGCTTGGCCGTTTCCTCTTGCGTATGACATTTCCTGCAGATAGGGTCTTGCTGAAACAGTCCCATTTTATGGAGGTGTTTTCTGAAATAGTAGTGCCCAGTTATAAAGCCTACGATTAAACGTATCTTCTGCCTAGAGCATCTACGAATTTCAGAGGCAATCCTCGCTGATGATCCACAGATCATATTTTTAGCATGGGTTTGACCAGAAGTGTTGAGCCTAGCTTCATACATCTTCCGTTTTTCCTATCTAAGAACATTGGTTTTTGCGGTCTTCAAATTGATCCCACAAAAAGGTTCTGCACCAATGGGAGCAAAAGACGATCCTTGTTTAGCAAGTTCATCAGCCCTTTCATTACCTTCGATACCTTTGTGCCCTGGCACCCATACAAGAAGTGGATGCTTAGTTTTGTCTTTTTCCTTTTGCTTTTTCTTCTGTTCTATTGCCAACCAGTTAATGGTTTGAATCAATTGGAAAATTGCTCCTCAACCGATGCGTTGGTATTTACATAAGAAATCGTTTAATTAACAAAATGAACTTTGACAATATTTTTAATTTTGATTCCAACGAGCTGAAGCCACATCAAAATCATTTCGACTACTTTTTTAAGGTCTTTGGGCTCAAAGGGAATCGAAACGATTGCTGGTACCATGCTTTCAGATGCTTGTTACAATCATTATTTTAACACAAAATGTTCATCAAATCAGAAATTTAAAAAAGAATTAGAGAAGCTTTAACGGATTTCAAGAAAACAAAAAGTGAAAACATTAGAAAAGTTAAAAATTTCAGGAAATTTTGAAATCAATAATCGCTAAAGATTTGAAAATTAATTATTTAGAACAACAGGTAATTTTCATGATTTTGAAAACTTTTATGAACGGAACAAAGTGATTCAGTGATTTCAAATGGTACGAAAGAACCAACAACTTAATGGTTAGTAATAAATACAAACATTTTAGGGAAGCAAATGGAAAATTTTTAATGAAATGACATGATTTTTTTCTTTTCAAGTTAATTACATATTACAAGTGAGTAAAATATTGTTGCTAAACAGAAATTAAGCACCATTAATTTAACCTTTCTTTTTCTTAAAATAGAAAAATCAAATGGAGGAATACAATTAACACACGAATATCATTTCTCAATTTATGATTCAATAATTCTAACTCAATTTTCCAAATTAATAATTTTAATAGTTAATTAGAATGATACACATGATCAGATAATTATTCTCTATGATAGAAATAAAAAAACACGTTTTAACAAAGACAGAAAGATTAAGATTTATAAAACGGATGCTAGGCAGCTGCATATATATATATATATATATATTATATATATATATATATATATATATATATATATATATATATATATATATATATATATATATATATATATATATATATATATATACCCCAAATAAATAGAAAGAATAACAGCATCATCAGCAGGTGTTGACCATATTGATACAAAGTATGGCTTTCTCTCAAAGACTGAAGATTAAAGTCTAATTCTAGCCATATCACCCCGAAGCAAAAATAAATAAATAAAGGTATATAATAAAGCAAAAAATCAGTGAAACGAAATTTATAGTTGCCAAGACAAAATAATAAGTTCATATAGTTGCCAAGATAAAATATCAAACCAACAAAAATGCAAAATAAATCCAGAACGCGCGTAAAGAGTGAAATAAATACATAAATTAAAAGACTAAAGTGTAAACACCATTTGGCATTTGAAGCTTCTTATAAGACCTTCAAGGTTTGGGTGACTTTTCTGTAACTAAAACTATGCCTTACTTCGCTTACAAGCAATGTTCTACAAGCCAAATACTCTTAATAAAATTAATTGGAATATTATTATCAAGTAGAATGCTTTTAGTCGTTTAAATTATATATATATACCCACAACTAACAAACACCATGTCAATTGATGAAATTGATGAAATACTTCGATCCCGTAAGTAATTGCCAAAGTTCAACATTTGACAAAACAAATACGCTTTCTCTTTGTTTCGAATCTCAATTCTTCGTGAGCCATTTCTTAGCACCCACTTCCGAGAAAGTTTCGGGAGAAGTTGTTACAAATGCCGCCGGGAGAAGCTTAAGCTGACCATGACTCCCGCCATCTCTTTACACAGAAACACCCATCGCTTTAAGCGCGTTTTTTTTATTAAAAAGAAAACATATACTTTTAAAAAGACTACACGAAGAGAGAAAGAAAAAAACAGAACTTCCCAGTATTTTTATACAAAAATTTCTACTTTTTCCTTAGCCAGAGTACTTTTTCCCCCGGAAAAAACTGCAACCAGTATTTTTCTTGTCGCAGAGAAAAATGAGAGTATCCCGTTTCCTTGAATCCGCAAATTCATTTAGAAAGAGGGAGTGTGTCCAACCCCCTGTCGTTTCCCCCTCTGCGACAGCTTCGGACAAGACAGAGGCATCCATTTCAGTGCCCTGCTCAAACAACCCTTGAAATCTTTCGCACACAGGAAAGAGATTGCTTGAAAACTAAAGTTTTTGTTTTATAAAATAAATAAAACTTGCGAGCAATAAAGGAATGGGATAACAGAACTATTTAATCACTTATGAATATTATTTTCTGTTCTTTCTAAAGCCTCACTGATTTCACAACTCCAATAAGGCTGGTTTATTTTTTCCCCAGTGGGTTAGAGATTAACAGTACCAAGAATAGAAAATAAAATATATAAAATTATATTATATATATATATATATATATATATATACATATAATGTTAAAAATAAAATAACAGTTTTAAAATACAAAATATAGTTGGAATATTAGCACATTCAAACATTCAATTAATATTAAGATTGTAACCATTCTTTCGGGAACAATGCATTTCAGTATACATTTCAGGAGTTTCAGTTTATTCTTACTGCCAATCGAAGGGCAACTAGATTTTTAACATTAGAAGTTTTGTTGTTGTTCCCAATCCTTCAGAGATATATCGGCAGCTAGATCAGATCCATGCCACCGTGAACCCTAGCGAAGTCGAGCACCAGCAGTGGAGTTGCGCAAACATCCGCCAGAGGGAACCGCAAACCATCCAGAATGATGTAATCGGGGGAATCCAGCTTCAGATTGCATTATGTGCACAGTGAAAATACCTTGCGTTCAAATATAAATGTTATGCTTTTCAGATGCCCACGAATAAATCTTGAGACGGTCGTTTGATCATGTCTGTCAACCCCGTTTTATAAAATGGTTGTGGTAGCAATTAATTGCAAAATTAATGTTAACGGCATTTACCCTTTTTTTGGTTAAAATAAACTTATGCGGACAAAAATCTGTCCACAAATACTTTTCCTGTAACCTGGACTGTTCAAGTACATACGGTGGCAAAGTTTTTAGATCCCAACTAAATGAATAAATATGGTTTGAGGTCATGCATTCGATGGCATGAGGATCACACACTTTATGTCTATGTGATATTGCATATGGGTATAAAGCTGTTTAAAATTTATCTTTTTAACTGACATAGTTTATTTTGATTTGGTGTGCGCAACAGCTTTTGTATGAGAGGTAATCCCAGCGGAATTTATTAAGTTCCAAACAGCAAGAAGCATTCGAGGAAGTGAAACTCGCGAACACTTGAAATGAAGGCCAAAAAAGCTGACCATCGACTTTTAAGAGGAAATAGCATTGAAAGAACCCTCGAGGACTATTATGAATAGAAATTCTACAAGATGGTTTCGAATATCTATGCAGGAAAATTGTGTCTGCCATACTAGATTGATGCAAGTTTACCTACCTTTTCGCTCATAGCAACGCTAAACGTGATGTACTACTTTTGAAAAGAGCCGCCAATTGTAAATGAAGTTACCAGCCCTAGTCAGACTTCACTTTCAGAAGTGATGAGTGCGGGATTGAAACTTTGAGATTTCTATGCTCTGATTTAACTACCTTTTCATTCGAAATGAGCGATTCCTTGTGAATTTAATACAGACCATCGCCAACTTCTATGCTTCTAGAAGAAAACACACAATTCACAGGCGGCAACACTGAAATCTCCAGCAGCATTCAGGAACAGCACATTTCGAGTTAATCAAAAAGGCTCTAGCCACTTTACATGCATTTGGAAGGTGGGGAGGAGGCAGGGCCGAGCACAATTGGGTGAATTCTCAAAGGGCCCATTCCAATAAACTAAAAACATGCCCACACAGGCAGAAGTCGGGAGCTCACAACCCATTTACTCATCATTACTAATGATTAACAAGCGGTAATAACACACACAGCGTTTATAACGGCCTTCTGTTTTCCCACTCACAAACACGGCTGCGACACGGAAATAAAAAATCCTTCATCGCCCCGTTTTATTGGCTGGTTCCCTCTTTCCGAGCAGAATAAACAAAACAGCGGCCACAGAGCTCCATTACGTTTTAAAAGAATAATTTCATTTCACCCTCTTCAATTAGATCTTCCGTGTTCTGCAGTTAATATTTTCTTCTCGGAAAGTGAAGGAAAACTTTTCTTGTTTCTCGCGTTGAGGGAGGAAGGGGGCGCCAACATTGGCGGGAGGGTTATAAATCTTGTGAAAAATTCACAAGCACTCCAATGTACAGTTATTATTTGCAACAGACAGAGCGGAAGAATTTTTCATTTTTGGTGTTTCCGCATTTTTACGAGGCTTGAGAGAGACATTTGCGGAAAAGGGGCGAGAAGTGAACACTGTGGCCGGATATAGGCCCCAAAGGGGTGGAAAACGCAAAAATTCCAAGCACCACAAAAGAGGACGGGAAATAATTTTTCTCGCCCCCGCAAAGAAACGAAAGGCTAACAATTAATTCCCGGCATCGACAATAATTTTGTCATGTTTATAAGGCAGAAAATGAACATTTTCTCTTCATTCTAATTTTCAAGCCTATTAAGGGAACCTGCCTCTGCACGCGGAAGTTTTCAAGTGTGTGGAAATTACTTTAAATGCTGTTGTTGCAATAACTGTTCGAAGTAATTTGGAAAAAAAAAGTAGTATTTTGCAGAATTAGCTTGAATGAATTATTGAATAGTGGATTTTAAATAAAGTTTTAAATTATGGAATGAATCCTTTGGAAAAGATAATGATGGTAACAAATTACCACAGAATTTCTCTCACTTTTAATTTGGATTGAAATGAAAATAAGTTTCATTTAAAAAAGCGCACATTGATACAATATGTTATATTAAAATGAGAAGCCCGTATCTTATGCGTTCTTATTTTTATGGCAAACATGTTATGTTTCTGTAGATAATGATTGTCAATTCTATTGTTATTTATGCGAATATTATTAGAAACGAACGTCATATTGAATGTTAACTTATTCTTCTTTCAGCAATTTTATCCGTTCTATTTTATGGGTTCATCATAATTGACCATTGATAAGAAATAACGATCTATTAGCATAGAATCTGCACATTTTCCGATAAAAACAAATTATTGTTAAACGCATCTATTTTTATAAAAATCAAAAATAAATTTTCCTTATAAGAATAACGCGTTCAATATAAAAAAAATAAAATCTTACGTAATCATATTCAGGAAAAATGCAGATATACAAATTACTTTAAAATCATATATTACATAAATTAATTGTTGTTCGGAAATTTTAATACGGAAAAAGTACTAAGTGGGAAAAGATCACAGGATTTTAAAGTCCAATCACAAGCAAAAATGGTACATTTACTGAGGACAACAAAAAACCCCACAAGAAAGTATTAGAAAGAACTCACAAGTTATCCGGATATGTATTTCTAGAGAAACCAAGAAAAATTATAAAAAGACATTTTAAAAATTGCAAAATATAATCACCTACAATATTTTTTTAATCAATATAGTATTCTTTCAATCATCACAAAAACAAATTTATATACAATCCAATCTTTATAAACATTTTTCAGATTTATTTATGGACATATGATTGATTAAAACTATGACTTGCTCATTTCAATTCAGAATAACTTTCTCTCCGTTTATTTTTATTGACAATTTTCATAATTGTCTTTTCAATATTTAGATTTTTTTTAGCTTCACTGCATCCCTGCAATGAAAAACTTGAAAAATTAAGCATTCGATGTGCATTTAAATACACTTCTTTGTTTATGAATAAGATGTAGCCAAACACGCCAAATTCTTGCTACTGATACTTAAAAATCATTCCAAATCAAGTGAGATATAAATATTACTATTTGTAGAGGTATTCAACAATACGGTACAAAAGGCTCGCTTCGCACCTGTTGGATCTTACGATAACCAGATAGTAAATCGAAGTCTTCAGAGAGTAACGTTTGATGTAATAACCACTGTTAAACGAATTTAATATTTCTGTTTGAACCAGAGTATTTGTCGGGGTAAATAAACACCAAGCTGAAATTGAACAACCCCTTAAAATTAATTTAGCCTATTTTTTTATCAAATTGCACACATATATCAACTTATATCTTGCTTTTTAAGGAGAATCTTTTTTACTTGTATTATCTTTATCAATAATTCATTTCATTGTTATATTCAATAAAGTGAAACTTTCGAAATGAGATAAATCAAGCTGAATTTAAACCAAACGCGCCAACTTCGTACACAAAACCGACACTTAAAAATCACTCCAAATAAAGTGAGACTCGATTAGTGGAACAAGACACGAACCAGCTTGAAGCAACCTGCACACAACAAGCAAACAAATCCACTCATAACCATAGACCACAACGTTCCTTTCTCTTTAAAACCCACCCCCTCCACTTTGCGAAACCTCAGCAGCAGACGTGTGGAGATGGTGTCTAATTTAAGGGCACACCAACATTTGCCATACCACCGCCGGCTCGGGGTGGTTGGTGGAAAAATAAACGACTGCCGGCCGCACAGCGTGGAGTTTCGGTTTTTGCCAGCTTTATTAGCATGGGAAGCGCGATTGCATGCGGCGCGCACACAAAGCACGCGAGCAATTAGCATTCATTTCCAGCCCACGCCTGCGATTGTGTTGAGTTGTAGGGCCTCTGATCCAGAGGAATGTGCTCGCAAAAACGAAGTGCTCCCGAGGTCCCCATAAAACTGCCCCACTCCCGTGAAGACGTCGAAGCAATTTAATTTTACACCAACAACCATGCAAACAAATACTTCCAAAATTAAATCAAGGAAAAATTATTTCGCCGAAAACTTTTGCAGATGTTTTAAGCTACGGATTTGAGTGAGCGGAAAAGTTCCTGCCTTTAAACATTCCAATGAAGCAAATGTCTAACATTTTTAAATTCAATGCAAAACGTTTAAGTCTGCAAATCATTACCGTTTATGGATTTAATTTTTAAAATGGATTCAGAATCAGGCGAAAATTATAAATTTAGAATTAAATAATTACGCTCACAAAATCCACAGTAAAGTCGGATTCTTAGTTCACCGGAGTCCAAGCCATGACTATTCAGTAGCTTAATTCACTCATTTCGAGGCAGTAAAATCCATGTTGGACCATGGCCTTTCTAGATTTAGATTTAAGATAGGTGGTTCCAAAAGAACCTAGCACCGCGACCATAGGTCTATTCTACTATACCCCTCAGAAAGCCCTATTTGAAGAGACCAGTAGCTGAAGAAAAATTCAGCAGACATTTTACAGGAATTTCCTGCAACATCCAAGGTTCAATCAAGTGCTGACCCAGGTGTTCAAATCAATATGGAGAAAAGGTTTCATATTCACATAAGATGTCTATTGAAGTTTCTTCCATAAAATGACAACCTCTACAAGTGGGATCATCTGTAACTCCAATTATGGTGAGATGTCTTTTAAGATGGCATTGTCCTGTAAGTAGTCCCACTGCTTTCCTTAGACTGCTTCTAATGAGCTTTAATAATTCTTTTTGCCTTTTACTAGGGCATGTGCTATTTAATAGCCTTGCTTGTCTTTGATCATTGGCATTGTACCAGTTCATAAACTGTTGTTTTCTGAAGAGATCAAAGACATTCTTTCTGTTTAATTCTTTTGAAATACCTAGCACTGGTTCAGGGCCAAAAAAGTCGGTTGTTGATCCAGTTCCTTCCCAGCTCATCAGCCAATTCATTGCCAGGAACACCAGAGTGCCCAAGCACCCACTCTGATAATCGTGCCTAGCTTTCCAATTTGTTATTTTCAAAATTTTGAGATCTTTTTCAACCTCATCGAGCCATCGTTCCCTTGGTCTTCCTCATTTTCTTTGACCTTGACACTGACCGCCAAAAATTATTTTGTTACATCGGTTATAATTCATTCCCTCCATGTGTCCCAACCATTGCATTCGTTTTGACTTCACATGGTTCATTATATCTTATTCTTTAAACAATTTTTGAACATCAATTTCCTACAAACATCAATATCTCACTCTGCAGCTAATTCTACATAAAAGTACTGGAATCGAAATTAATAGAGAATTACTCTTAAATTATAACTGTCCAAGAAAATAAGAAATATTTCATTATTTAATATAATTTGTGGCCTGGTTGGTTAGGGATAACTGCTGTGTTATACATAGACAAACTGTTCCTGGACCAATTATAATGGTTTGGGATAGTACAGGATTCCATTTCATTCCTTTTTCTTGTGCTTAATAGGAGGCTGCTGTGACTTGGTTGGTGAGGGCGTCATTCTCATTATAGGAAGATTGTGAGTTCGAATCCCGGCTTAACAGAAGAGCCGCCGTGTTCACTAATGGCGGCTGGGGCATGTTAAAACTGGGCTTTGTCGCAATGTCCTCCAAGTGAAATGATACCTCTGGAGTTGGCAGTCCAAGTATTCGGGGTCTTCTAATTGGTCCCTGCTTCAAATTCACGTAGACTCCACCCGGCTGCTTCTATATCTAACTGGTAGATCACAACCCAGGGCCAGGTACAGGGAAGCAAGCTTGTGCAGCAGCAACAACCACGAGTTATAAAAAAGACACAATGAAAGCTAATCATAAAATCTTTTATTATTACAAAGTTACAAACAAAACAAATGTTATATAAAAAGTAATAACTAAACAAATTAACAACTTTTAAGTAAAAAAAAAAGTCTATTTATCACACAAAATATAACACCCATATGACTGAATATTGTTTTAAAGGTTTTCAATATTTCTACACAAACAAACCCTATAAACGAACCCACACTCAGCGACAAGCTTTCTATGTACAACAGCATACGACCCAAAACACAACACGAACCATTTTTATAAATATTAAAGCCCTGTTTGCAACTTTACAGTTATTTCATGGTCTTATTTTAGAGCCAAAATAAAATACCAAAACGCAAGAATGATTTTAAAAAGATCTGAAAATGATAAAATGAAACATCAAAACAAATAGAATCTAACTTTTTGTGCAGGTCCTTTAAAAATGTTTTTTTTTTTACAGTCAAAGAATGTTTTTGCGAAAAATATAGAAAATAAGACTCCTACCAGCGCACACACACGCGGGCGAAATTGAATGAAAGAATAAAAAAAAAGGGGGGGAGGGAAGGTCTAAGCCATTTTGTTTCGCAGAAAAATGCAATAGAGATTGTCATGTGTTTTTCAGTTTTTCCATTTTATGATACTGACCGTACAACCGAGCATCCTAATATAGCCCCAGTTTTTATTGAAAAAGAATATTTTGCTTCTCCCCCCCCCCCCCGGCTAGGAACTTCTTCCTTTTCCTCCCTCATATGGAAGCTCCAGATAAATAACTTTTCGGACAAAAATACTAAATGGAAGAAAGAGAAATAAAAAAAAACTTTTTTTCCTACCCCTGGATACATGCAATACCGTATAAATGTGTATGTTTATTGTTTTGTGAAAACATCTATACGACTTGGCGAGGGACTCTGATTTTGGCGAATAAAAAGAGAAATAAATAAACTCAGGAGTGAATAGCATCGGAAATATTTTATTTGCCGCAGGTGAGGAGAAGGACCCGATTTCTAACTCACGCCTCAAAATGGTGGTAAATGAATGTAAAAAAACTATTTGATTTTAGTCTAATAAGGAAAATAAGTTTCTCTTTTAATTGTGTGTGCGCTTAAATCTTATGCGACTCCGATGCGCAGAGCAGTAAGCAATGAGATTATATTTTTATTTAATTTTCTGTCTATAACTTACTATAAATGCCACCCCAAGGAAGTTTTGTCAAATATCTCAAATTGAAACAAAAAACATGGATCCAACATTTTAGCTCTTTTTAAAATTATATTTTAAATTACGTAGGAATATATATATATTAAGAAATGATTACTTTTAGTAGATTGTAATGAACAAATAGCAATTAAAAGTATAAATACAAAGTGTTTGTTTTATCTAAAGCTCCAATAATATATACATTTATATTTATTAAAAATTAACACTTTTGTATCACAACTGTAACATATTGATTTTTTTTCTTAGTCATGAATTTGGAATCTATATTTATTATCAAGGATGTAATATATATATATATATATATATATATATATATATATATATATATATATATATATATATATATATATATATATATATATATATATATATATATATGACAGTCACAATGGTCTCAGTAAATTACAATTTTAGACCGAGAGAATGAAAGTTTTTAGGGTTTTTAAATCAATTTACTTTATATCCTACATATCTGAATAAACTCTAGAGCAGATACTGGACGATCCGAGAAGCTGTTTAAAGTATCATTTACCAAAATTTTTCTTCAAACTGAGAAATGTATTTTTGGGAGTCAAAAATAATTTCTTTCATTAAGTTATCAAAAATTGTAGCATTTTGGCACCGCGAAGGACAAGCAAATAGCTGTTGTAAAACATTTTAATGTACCACCTAAACTGTTTTATAGATAGTGGGCTATATTCACTTGTCGCAATAGAGTATATCTAGTAAACACCCAAGATCTCACCTTTTCGCTGTAGCAACAATCATTTTCCTTTAGCAGGAATCGAACCTGCAATGTAACATTCCGAATATTGTTGTCCATCAACTAGGCCACGGTGAGAAACTGTCAAAAATTGTAATACTTAAGATTTAGGATTTTGTCACTGCCCATTACAATTTATTTTGTAAAAATATTACTAATTTATACACAATAAAGTAATAGAAATGCAAAAAATATTCAAAATATAAATATAGTCCTCTTCAAAAAATATATTTTACAAATAAAATAAATACTGTCTTTCGATATGATTCACACACAGATAAAAAATAAAATAACTTAGGATTTCTCAATCACGAAACATTTGTAGGAATTTATTCGCATATTCCCCATCAGTGGTATCAATACAATCGTAAGTACACCACTAAAATACATGAAAATATTGATTATGTTTGAAAATAATGTTATGAAAAAGTTCAATGGAAACTTTGATACATTTCACAAATCGTATGCATCATGCAAGAATTGTCATTGTACGGACAAATTTCACACACGAGGTCTAACTGCATCGGGACTGCAAATTATAGTAGATTCTGAGACACTAAAAACATCCACGGCCGAGATAGGAATCGAACTCACAACCTGTTGAACTGTAAACCACAGCGGCAACTGTTCATCTAATAGATTGATTATATTTATGAGAATATAGTTAGTTTGTCGTTCAATGGTCATTTTATGCACACGGGGGCTAATTAAATCAAGACCAACGGTTCAAAGCGGATTTCAAATCACTAAAAACGTCCAAACTCAAGGCAAGATTCGAGCCCACGAACTGTTCAACTGAAAGCAAGAGTGCTAATAATATGGGTACCAGCTTGGCTTTATTTATGAGGTAGCATTCACTTCCATGAAATATTGAAAGATCATTATCCACTTTATATTTTAAGTAAAGGAAACCATAATTTCCCACAAATTGATCGTGTTAAAATTTCCTAAACAACACAAATGCTATTTTATCAAATGAATGAGAAAAACTAATAGATGGAAAGACTAACGAAAGCGTAAACGAGGAGAAAATATCACTTGTCATTAAAGGTAGTGAAAACTCGACCAATCCCCGCCCATTGGATAACGACTGCATAAAATACAATAAGTAGATCATACCTTACTCCGATGACTAAGATATGATCTTACTGTAATACCATCAGGTGAATACATTTTGAAACAAAGTTGGTATATTTTGCACGCGAATGATCTACCATTGTAGGACGTAATATAGTACGATAATAGGGAACAGATTCTTCGGAAGGCGATAGGCAAATTTTGCCTTCTACAAAAAATAAAAATGCGGTACCAATATTCAACACGATCCAAACAGAACTATTTCTTATATTTGGTCGTTTACTGGAAGACATTTTAGATCTTCTCATCTGACAGTCTTCTGGTCACTCTGTCCATTTTTAATGGATCATATCTGATGTTATGGTCGACAGAAATGAAAGCGCCGACAGCTGCTGAGCAGGGGGTGGCCCTCGTGCGGTCAGTGGCCCATAGTCAGTTGGATTTTAAAAAGGATGAGGTCTTTCAGGATCTCTTATTTTTTCTAGACTTTTTGTATACTTTTGGATTTACGGAGATTGCCTAGCTTTCGAATTAGAAACAATAACAGCTCCTATAAATGACTAAAAAGATAACCAACGAAAACAATGTTTATAAAAATGAGAAATTCATGCTACATATTCTCAGAGAATTTCCATATTTCCGAGAAATGATGTCCCTTTGACGCCCTCCTGAATCATCTGCCAGACCATCTTTTCTTTCCAACTTATAAGTCGAAACTCATTCCCTTGAAAAGCAATGTTTTAAAAATAAATTTCCGATTTGGAGGAGTGGAAAAAAGGGCGGGGGAGGCAAAAGAAGAAATTACCATTCATAAAAATTAAACTACCTTTATTTGTAGGGATGCAATTGGGAAAAATCCGGAAATTTTCCAAATGATATTAAGTATTCAAATCTCATCAGAAAACAACATAATGGATGGCAGGGCGAGCGGTTTTAATAGAAAACGCTCCGGTGGAGAAGGGGGCGGGGGAGGACGGGAAAGGCAGATTCGGCCTTGATTGAATTTCGAATTTCAGATTTCCAAATCAAACCGAAACAAATAAATAATTCCATTCAACAAATTTCTCGAATTGCAAAATCTCTTCCTGGAATTAAAACGAATTTTTTTTTTCTTCTTTTTTCCCTTTTCCCGCTGGTCACAAATAATAAAAAAGAAAACCTCATTAAAAAAGGAAGGTCATTATTATTTTTTTTTATTTTATAAAAATAAGAGAGAATAAATAAATAGAATGAAATAAAGTTCACTCAACAAATGAAAATTCTGATGGAGAAAAAAAAAATTAAATGAAGAACGGAGAAGAAGAAAAAAAAAATTGTAAATAAATTAAAGTGAAAAAGAAAAAAACAAATGTGCGTCTATAACATGATTGGTTGAGAAATACTTCGCAAGTAATTTTCAAAAGATGGCAAATTAATCGTTATTGATTTAGACAAAAATAAATGAAAAAAAGATGATCGCAGCTGTTTAAATATTCGTTAAAACATTTTAAAAACGATTAAATATAATGCACATTCAGGAAGTTAACTGCTTGCTATAAAATTTCACTCTTAAATGTCGTAATTAACCGCTAGAGGGCAGTCAAATCTTAATTTTACACAGCTATACATATTTTTCCCCTTCTCGCACCATTAAAAAAGAGGAAATGTGTTTTAATAATGCAGGGAATAAGTTGATTTGGAGAAGAAATTGAGCTCCTCCACCCCCCTTCCCAGAGTTAGATAGTAAGAATGAAAGTGCAGGGTAGGGGAGGGAGATAAGCAAATTTATTATTATCAATCTTTATCAACCCATTTATTTTTCTTATTATGCGCATTGTTCTGAAAATGATTAAAATACTTTTTTCCTCATAGTAAAAAATAATTTTTTTTAATCGTTGCGCTTTTCCGCTGGTTTAAATAACTGTATTAAATAAAATATGAGTTGAAAATGAAACTCGATCTAAAAAATGTATGCAAATGATGAAAAGCATTCATAGACAAATTTTTTATAGTTAGATTTTATTTTGAATAAAAAATGACCTTTTTAAATGATCTTACACAAAAGGAAGGTTTTTGTTGATTTTTTGTATGATTAAATAAAATGCAACTCCAACTTAAGATTTGATTCTCATTTGTAAATCCGAAGTCGATATTATAAAAAAGTATATAATAGATTTGAGGAGTGCTCATTCCGCCTAACCTGTCTAGTGGTCAGCGCGCCTGACTGCGGATAGGGAGGTCCTGGGTTCGAATCCTGCATGTATTTTCGGGCATGCATGTACTTTCTCTCTCTCTCTCTCTCTCTCTCCTGTCTTTATCCTTTTCTTGTTGAATGGTTGAATACCTTATAAACGGGTACCTATGGCATGTGTGTACGGAGGAATTCGGACTCCATTCCAAATTACGGTTCAGTTGGGAAAGTGAAGCACCTCATATTATCAGCCTTGCTGGCACAAGACAACAACGAGTGCTCAGAAATATATCAATATTTTAACTAAAAATACATCGTTACAAAACATGTCAAGTTGCTCTAATTTTACTAACAGAATTGTTAATCTTAAA
This sequence comes from Latrodectus hesperus, assembly GCA_037975125.1. Taxonomy (NCBI): domain Eukaryota; kingdom Metazoa; phylum Arthropoda; class Arachnida; order Araneae; family Theridiidae; genus Latrodectus; species Latrodectus hesperus. The sequence goes on along the minus strand of CM075862.1, from coordinate 13,176,904 downwards.
TTTCAAATTGCTAATTTTAGTTCCATAAGCACCGCTTAATACATTTTTCGTATACTTGCTTGTCGATAGAAGCATGAAGGACTATTATGATGAGCTGCACACAATACAAGAAGAGGCTAAAATTACCAAACATATAAAAAGAATTTTACAAAATTTTTATATTTAATTCACGTGGATAAACTCTACAAAATACTTTTTAATTCGATTAATAGACTTAGTAATGTATTTTAGGAGAAATTTAGTTAATGAAGTTGGTTTTAAGAATTAATTTTCATTATTCATTACAAAACTATATTTAAAAGAACACATAATTCGAATTAAGTATTTTACTTTACCCAAAGATGGGCAGTGGATAACTGTCACTTCGTCACAACAAAGCCAGAAACTACAAAATTTATCGTTACCCGGTAGCCACCTGTGAACCAAGTCAAGGAAGAGCAACCCACGCCGCCACCCGTTTATAGGGTAGGCCACAATCATTCATCTTCTCAGAAGGAAGAACAGAGGAACAAAGTGAAAGAATCATCCATGCCTGAACCGGGATTCGAACCCAGGGACCAACAGCTTGAGAGTCAATACTAAACACTCAGACATCGCCCGTACAAATTAAATATTTTCTTAAATTTACTACATTTTTTCCACTGTGAATCGCTGTATCAGCCTCATAGTGCAGATTTGTCACAGTATTATACTTACTAAAGTGTTTCATTAAGAAATAAGCAACTTAAAAAAAAAAATTTAACATCTATAAACACTTGCAGCGTGATTCAATGCCACTCACCTGGAAAGATGAGTCCCAAGAAAGGCAATTGTCAGTTCTGTCGCTCCAAATCATGGGAGACACCGACTCAGGGCTAGGGAAAATAGCCCTGAGTTTTCTCTTTCCCTAGCCCTGCACCGACTGAGGTACAACCTAATCAATGCGTCCACCCCTCTCACGAAACTAGCGAACTTTTCGTCCAGCCAAGCACCAAAAGCACAAAGGGATAAATTATTCAGCCCCATACAAACGCGCGACTTCATTGTTAAGCTGGGAGAAAATCGCTCCTATCCATCATTGCCGGGTAATTGCGCCACTGCTCCAGGCAAGGACATGTGTTTTCTCGGGGTCTGTCTCCGTGCGCCCACCGGGGCATTGTTTTGATGGATCAGCTCACTGCGATGGCCGCTCCGAGACTCGTGTCAAGGTGGCATCCTTTTTTTATCGCTTCCTACATGCTAATTGTTTTAAAATCGAAACAATGGTAACTTCCGAAAGAAGCGTTGATTTTTTTCAAGACACTCATTTTCTCCGAATGCATCGCATTTCTTAGACCTATTTTACATCAATTACAGAATGGATTTTATGCAAAAATGTTGCAATTTTTTAAGCTTCCGGAAAATGAACTACTAAAGTAGTAGATGAATCAAATTTCAGATAGCAAAAATCGCTGGCAAACTATGAGATTCATTCATTTAAATAATAAGTAAAATGAATCTACAAAGGAAAACTTCCATAAAATTGACTACGACAAATGGGGAATGCTATCAGAAAATAAAGCAACCCATCATCTCTTTGAAATGGAAAAAATCTTATAAAAATCCTAAGTTTTTACCATCATCAGCGAGGGAAAAAATTAATAAAATACAAATGAAAATTTAAAAATATGTAAGAGTTTTTTTTTATATCACAAAATGTAATAATTTAATGTATAGACATATAGACATGTATAGACATAGACATAAGCGAGGGAGCACCGGAACCTCAGGTTATCATGCAATATATATGATTGAGACAGAATTGTTAGGAATTTTGAAAACAAAATTACAATATTGTATATCAGTAAATCTCTTACGTTCGAAATTATAAATTAGACAGAACTAAAATATCATCGACAAAACATTTACGAAACTCCCATTATGGGTAATGACACAAGGTAAAATATTGCACAAAAAATTTTAAACATAGGTTATTCTTTAAAAATCCAAATAATCATGGCTACACAAAAATCTGTATTAGTTATCTTGATCTTGGTTATAATAGATGATGTAAGCAGGCTATTACATATGTATACAGACAATACAACTATGTTTATCCAGAAGGATATGAAAAATAGAAAATAAATATGATTGATTTACAATACCAAAGACCCGCATTGTTTATACGCAGATAATTAAGCTGACAATATGCATGTGAATGGTATAAAACTGAACATTTAACATTTGCTGCAGGTGATAAACTGTAGACTATTTAAAAGTATTACAAACTGCAATGGGTTGATTCAAATCAATATTTTGCAGCAGATCAGTCTGCGCAACTGTAGTCATCACGATTCAGTAAATTATTGAACAAAAAATATAATACAATAAATAGTAAAACTGCTTCAAAAAAGCCAAAAAATAATATGACAAAATATTTTTACAGCTTTCTGATATTAAAAGAAATAATATTGTAAACATATTGCTCTAAGATTGCTAAACAGAGTATTTCTAACGACTCAAAGCAATCTTGATCGTAAACACCCAGATATATAATGGTTAAATAGAATAAAATTATAAAATGATGTACTATAATAATCTGAATAAAAAAAGAAATTCACGGAGATCTTCCAATCATAAAGCAAAAAGTAAATAAACTTTCAATTTGTAACGCTAAAATGGGCAGCTGTTGTACAAAGTATAAATTCCATGAAAATAGGCCAGCGGAATAATTTCAGACACGGTTAAAGTTTCAATTGCAGGTAATATACATCGGGATTCCAATCCAGAAGTAAGAGTTTAAATCATGCGTCAGTGAACATCCCAACACTAGTTTGCAGTGGACACTAACAATCACTTTTTGTAATCAGACCACGTTTAGTTTATAGTTTTGTCTTTTGCACACCAGGGCTAATCAGACCGGGTCCTAAGGTTTAAAAATGGATTCCGGGCCACTACAAACATTTAAGTCCAAGGTGGGATTTGAATTCACAAACAATCAAGCCGAAAGCAAAAGCGCTAACCATTTGGCTACTACCAAGGCTATTATAGACTAGGACCTAAAGCTTAAAACAGTCTCAGAATCACTATCTTTTACGTCACCAGAAGCTGCAGCTAGTAAAATGTATCTTGCAATCAACCAAGACAAAACAAAATACATGACCACCGAAAATTATAGCACTCCCTATCTAGAGGTAGGAAACTATAAGTTTGAAACTGTTTACAACATTAAATATTTGGGATCTGAATTGAATGCATCGAACGACATCGCACCTGAGATCCGCAGCAGGGTTACAGCTGCTAACCGATGCTTTTTCGGCTTAAAAAAATACCTAAAATCTACTTTCGTCTGTCGAAAAACAAAAATTTTGATATACAAATGCTTGATTCGGCCAATCTCCAAGAAACCATCTCCAAGAAGCAAGCATATTTGGTGGAATAAAACGTGAGAATACATGGCGAAGAAGAACTCATTCTGAGCTCTATAAACTATATAAAGAACCAGATATTGTTAAATTTATCTCAATGCAGAGATTAAAATGGGCAGGACATTTGAGCCGGATGAACAACAATCGGATGGCATAATAAAATTTTTCTTGGCTCGTCCCGTGGGCACCAGAAAAAGAGGACGACCGAAACTCCGATGGCGTGACTGCCTTGAAAACGACCTAAAAACACTAAAAGTGACAAACTGGATGACCTTGTCCAAAAATAGGGGGTCCTGGTATGCACTTCTGAGGAAGGCAAAGGCCCACCCTGAAGAAGAAGAATCACTATCAGCATCCCACTCCAAAGCGGGTATCGAATTTGGGAGCTTTTGAACTGAGGGCTACAGTGCTGACTCAGCTGTAAAAAATATTGATGACTAAAAAAAAATTGAAAAATATAAAATATTAAAATTTAAAACATTTCTTCACAGATTCTATATAATATTTTCATACTGTGATGGAAAGACGAAATTTTTCCTTTTAAATGTTATCGGGGCGTTTCCACCGCATGTGAGTGAACGTTCCAAGACGTCATGACAACAAATGTGCATCATCAGGATCCGGGAGTCCAGAGCAAATACCGCAAAGAGCCCGTTGCTGCAGAGACACCCTTCGCAGGCAAACCAGGGGGCGATATCGCCGCAGGACACTCACCCCAACAGAAAATTGACGTTTCCATCTTTTCGGTCGGGGTTTAATATTCAAGTCTCGCATCGAGGGGTGCGGGTGGGGCTCCAAATCCCCCGATAAGGTGTTCGGAAGTGCTCGTGCGATATCCAACCCGTTATTAGGATCGTAGGAAAACGAATTGATACTTCAAGACTTTTCGGGAAAAGAGGCTCCGATTATCATAAGCCTTTCATTAACTTCGCCCGCGCGAACAAAGCGAAATTACCACATCGATAATAATTAGGTCATTAGGCTTTCAATGCGTACCTCTACAATTTTAAAACTAGGGGCAGTGGGAAGGGGGGGAGGTAAGACTCTTCAATGCAGAAGGGAATCCCAAAATATTTTGATAATTAACGTTAGACAAACTGAATAGATTGAATATTTTAATCGGTTATTCCCAATCATAATTCCGGATCAGAAGTTCTCGGAAACATTCATCATATTTTTTATTTATAGGTTGATGTCAGGAGCACTTGAGGATAGGCTGAAGTGGGATTTTTATTTTCAAAGTCACTGCAAAAAATGGAATATGAGAGTCACAATATTTTTTTTAAAAAAAATCAACCAGTTAAGCAGTGAATTATGAAATACTGTCATATTGTTTAGTTCGATTATATCGATAGCAACCTTTATATTTACTCACAAATGCTAACTGGATCAGGAGCTACAGTTTTAAATGTGTATTTCGGCTAATAAATATTTCCACTCTAGGGGAGAATCGAACCCACAAACTACAGCCAGAAGCACTTAACATTCAATTGATATCTCCGAGACATTATTTAGATGAAATGTGTATTTATGAAGTGTTAATACTTCATTATACAACCAAGCAAAATGCATAAAATAAATTAATTTCATAATAAACGCGCAGAAAAAGCGCAAAGGAAAAGTTTGGATTGCTTTTATCGCTCAACAGTCATTTCTGGACATAAAAGCCAATTAGATTGGACCTACAATTTAAAGAGATTCTGAACTCAAGTCCCCAAATTGGGATTCAAACCCATGAGTAGCTGAATCGAAAATTAAAGTTGCAACACATTCGATTGCAAGCTTGAACAAAAGAAAGATGTAACTGAATTTTGATATCTTGTGCACCAAAAATAAGTATTTGAACTTTTATAAGACAAGATTTATTCTTTATTCATTAAAAATAAGCTATCAAATATTCATATAAGCAAGGGAATATAATTTCATAGAAAAAAAAGTATTTCATAATAAAAAATGTAAAGTACTTTAATGATTAGAATCTCCAGCTTAGAGTTCCATTTGTGTGAATGATTCTTAGAATGACAATAACTCCTCAACGTGATAAACAATGAAAAATACCGTTTGTTTTCAAGAAAAGTTGGTATCACAAGTAGAAGACCGTTATTTTGTGAAGGAGGGGTCCACTGCTATAGCCACACCAAACAAAAAATATACCATAATTAGTCTTCGGCAACATTCCCAACTTCTCTTATCCAGACTTAATTCCAATCGCGATGGATTATGGGTCCTATGTGACGTCAGCAAGATAAGACTTTTCCCGCCAAAGTCCGAGAAGGGAAGAAGAAAAAAAAATAAAGCCAGGAAAATAAAATAAGTCGATAAACAACTAAACAAGCAAGTAAATAATAAGGAAGAGAAAAAGGCTTACCAGAGATTAAGATCATTTGAAGCAGAAGCAAAAAGAGGATCGGGGAAAAGTAAGAATTCCGGAGAGATGGCAACACTGCTTATCAGCTAGCGGCGGACCCTCAAACAATTGGGCACACAGGGATTATGGCAATCACTAGGGGGACATTATTCCCCACATTTTTCCCTCTCCGCGCGGCAACTTCTTTTTAGTTATTTTTATATACATTCGCATCTCCTGGTATAAAAGGGAAAACTTTCCGAGAAGAGCCTGATGACATTTATTCCTGGATCACAAAATACTCACAAGAGCCGAAGATAAAAATAATCCCAAATAGTGAGACAATTACCTGACGCAAAGACTGAGAGTCACCTATTGGGTATTTAGAATGGATGCTCTCTCCCGGTCCAGGTGGGCAAAATGGAAATATTTTACTACTAAAGAATTAGCAGCTATTGTTTCCATTTGGCATGAAAAAGGAAATCAATAACATCGTACTTGTAAAGCAAGGTAATTCATAATTTTCAAATTTAATCCTATTTGACTTTAAACGCAATTAGGCAAAATGGAAACTTACAATTTAATGCAGATTCCGCGAAAAATAGCAAATGTACAAACCATAAATAAGATAAGCTCATAAGCTGTTGAACTCGAAGATTTAACATTCATATACTTTTCAAGATAAAATTTCTTCTAAAAGTATTCGGCATTTTTTTTAATAATTTATACTGTGGATAGGAAAAAATTAGTATGTACCTACATAAATTCGGTTGTAATAAGTCTTCCGGCACTGCTAATATCGTCTGACCAAACAGATTACGTTGGTGTGTTTGTTTATATTTTGTCAGACGAATTTTGGTACTTGAAAGGAGATATGCTTTACTGCACTGTGAAATCCATAAAAACATAACGTTATCACCAAATATAAAATGCCTAATAGGGAATTCAGATGCTACCAGATGAGAAACATAATTCACTTCCACTTTTGTTACAAAAAATCATTGACAAAATGTCAACAAAACATTGTATAGCTTTAAGTACGACTGTTGTATCATGTGATACTGAAGTTTAATGGCGAAAGTTCCAAAAAAGAACTATGGTATTAAAGAAGACTAAGATATTCAACGGTCTGGTCAGCCTTCTAAAGTCACCTTACGAGAACTTGTGGAAGAATTCAACCATTCGAGAGCTAGCAAAGGAATGGGACGTTAGGGATGGGTCCATTAGTCGCGCGCTATGCATCGGATAAACTTGGCGTACAAGTTCAGGGCCATGGTAGCCTAGAGGTTAGGGCATCAGCCTTCCGTCCGGAAGTGCTGGGTTCGATTCCCAAAAGCCACCCAAAACTCACCGAGTACACGCGATATAAGTGCTCGTTAAATCTGTAGAATCGAAAGTCCTGCGATCAGTCGTTGAGTAGTTACCAAGGGTGTAATGCCTAGTGCATCGGCTTTCTGTACATAAGAGCAGGGTTTGATTCCCAATGCCGCCAAAGACCCACCTAATGCATACGATAAACGTGCTGGTTAAATCTGTAGAATCGAAAGTCCTGCGATCAGTCGTTGAGTAGTTACCAAGGGTGTAATGCCTAGTGCATCGGCCTTCTGTACATAAGGGCAGGGTGATTCCCAATGCCGCCAAAGACCCACCTAATGCATACGATAAACGTGCTCGTTAAATCTGAGGAATCTAAAGTCCTGTGGTCAGTCGTTGAGCAGTTACCAAGGGTGTAATGGTCTCCAGAAAATTTCCTCTCCCTCCAGATCAGAGTCAAAATTGAGGGAGTGGATCCTCTGGTGGTGCCATCTATCGGACGATTCTTAAAGCAAAGACGTACTTTCCCCTTCGTGGTGCTCTCGTTAAACAAAAGACGCACCCTTTTGATTTAATTTCGCAGAGCCAGAGGCATAGCAAGCTTGGCTTGCCCAAGTGTCATAAATAACCACAACAGGCTCAGGGTGGCTTATGATGTATTAGTATTAGATGTTATTTTCGTATTTCATTTTAGGGTAAATCATTTTAGGTAATTTCGATTATAGATCTCGTAATTTTAGGGCAGCTTTTTTTATTTTATTTTGATGAAAGAGTGGATTGCTCTAAATCTATACTTTATTTAATTATATTTGTGTAATTATTAATCTTGCATTTCATACTATTTCTAATTTGCTAATATATACATATATAGCTCATAAAACATGTTATACAATAAATAATATAATAAAGTATTATTCTCAGGCCTCTTTTTTTATTGTGTCACAATGAATATTAGTTATATGCGTGTAGGAATTACAATTAACACTTCAAATAGTTGGTGTTAGGTAAGAGATTTCGTAATTCTCACAATGTATTTTCATAAGTGATTCTTTCTAGAAGAGGTGACGAAGCAATAAATAAATTTGCAGCCTATTTAGAAACACGAGGCAATACACGCGCGTCGCAGAAAGAAATACACCGACTTCCGTAGAACATTCTCAGTTTGTTTCAAAATAATTTTCCAGTGTATGTTCTTCTGATGACTCTAAGCAAAATCAATTGACTCATCATCATCAAACAGTAAAAGAAATTTTATCTCCATTACGATTAAAATTGTAATATTATGGGAGTCTTCATTTTTCCTGCATAAGCAGAATTAAAGACAGTTTTACTGTTTTTCACAAGCAATTAAAAAGAAGTTTTGTCGTAATTTACACATTAAAAACAAAAATTCAAACAGATTTTCATCACTTAAATTGAATATGATTTCAGATATTAAAATAAACAGTATTAAATATATATGTGAAATTTTCTTTATATTTTCATCAATAGTTGATTTTCCTTCCATATTTTTACATCCTTTTTTTTTATCGTTCACACTATTAGCTTAAAACAAAGATAAAAACAAAATTTTTTAATATTGAGCTAACAATTAACTACAGTAAATGCAGCAATTAATTAATTTTCCAGGAGAAACAAATTCTTGATGTTTAAAATTATTTATTTAAAAGACAAAATCGAAAAAAATTCATAAAGTGAAAATTAAAAATTTAAGATAAATTTTCACGGGCCAATAAAACTTTGAAGCATTTATGCTGGAGGCTCGCAATAGCTGTAGGTACTTGAATCTATTTCTAAATAGGAATGTATGTACATTTCTATAAGTAACATAAACAGAACTAATGAAAGCAATATTAAAAAGCAAAATAAAAAACAATCATTTTCGGCCAATATTAGAGAAATTTTAATTTTTCAAATTGACTTTATACAATTTATAACCGAAAATATTTTTTTAAAAAATATATTAATTACAAATAGTTTTCATAAACAATAAAATCGAAATAAAAGGAAATACACAACACACAGGAAAAGTTAGACACTAAAGCTTTTCTAAGAGGAAAATTATAATAAACAAAGGACCCGTTATAAAAAAAGAAGCAAGCCGTTAAAAGAGACGTCGAGGGCCACGCCTCATACGCTACACCATTCGTCATCATCACACGCCACCTGTGACCCAAACAGACATCTCGTGTCAGTGCAGCCAATTAGAGCAAATGGATGGGAAACACTACCACTTGATTGGCACAACAAACGAAACAAGGCGGCGGTTTCCGAATGGATTAAAATTATTTTGCACCGGTTGTGCATCAAAAGGCGCTTTGACAGGCCACCACGTCTTCAGGGGGCCTCCATCTCGCCTTGTTCAAACATGTGACCCAACCACGGGCTGATGGGTTGAACACAATTCCAACTATTTACAGAGAAGAATGCGTTTCAAATAAATCAATGTATACAACTATTAAAAAAGTCATATTTAAAGAAAAATTAATTTTTCAGCTAAGGCATAAAAATTAGGTGATAAGAAAATGAAGAGAGCAATCTGACATTTTAAAAATTTTATAATGAAAACAGTGAACAACTGCTCTAAAAGAATAACCCAAAACACCTTTGTGGAGCACATAAAGTAAACATGATATAGTAACATAGACCAAGCAATCAAAACTTCTGTTCAAACAAGCCTTAGAAAAATTATTTTAACTACGCATGATTTTCCCAATCTATAAAAAAATATTTATTTATTCTTAGAGTAACATTTTTCTCGCCTCCGTGACTTGGTTCACAGGTGCCCACCGGGTAACGATAAATGAACAGTAGTTTCCGGCTCTGTAGTGGCCAAGGGTTATCCAACTGCTGTTATTAAAAAAATTAGTTTTTCTCTGACTGAAACGAAATGGTTTATAAAAATTTTAATATTTATTCACCTTACATAATCTAAGCTCGAATCCAGAGAACATTCAGGATTACTGATATCAGATACAGTAGTAATATATATAGAGACAGATTTAATTATCCTGAAGAAATGCATATTAAGAGAATAAAAATTTTTTTAAAGATAGTTTTACAGATATACTGCTTCAGACAAAGACATTTAAAATTTACATATTTAATTTTATACAATATAAAATTATATATATATATATATATATGATATATATATATATATATATATATATATATATATATATATATATATATATATATATATATATGATGAATAGGCATCAAAATGTAAGACTTAAGGACAAATATAAAACTTGGTATGAGTAAAGTAACCATTTTCCCAAAATTATAGTACTCTGATTTAATAAATCATAAAAATTGTTTCATATGTAATATTATTTCTCACCCCTGAACAATAATATTGTTTTTAATCCTTTTACTTTAGTTTACGAAATTTATCTAAGAAATATAAACAACTTTTAATTTTATTACATAAATTGTTCAAAACAATAAAATCGTCAAACGCAGCTATCTTTAGGAAAGTAACTTCACGAATTTTCGAATCTTTTACCTTAGATTGTAGAAGCAGTTTTAAGTATCAGCAAAAAAATTTTCTAAAAATTATTTCCAAAGCTTCTATATTTCAGTCTCTAATTATATAAGGTGTAATTTTGGCACACGGTAAATTTTGAACAAAAGTTTTTTCGCTTGTATGATTTCCAATTCATTCCACTGTCTAAAATCAAAACACACAGTGATGTTTTCATCTTTTATTAAATCAAAGCCCTTACCTAATATCGTATCACAGATAAAATAGATAACAGATATTTACAAATAACAAGCATAAACGGTCACAAAAAAACTTCGCAAAAGATATATCTATTTGCTTATAGCGAACGCCAGAAGAAAAGGCTATTTTTGTCGAGCCAAAAAGCACAGAGCATTACGGAACGGATGAATAAAATAATTAGCGAAAAGAATGCTGGCAACAGAAAAATGCGTCACAATTCCAACAAATAGCTAATAATTTAATTACAGTAAAAGAAAGAAATGATAAAAACCTTGGGGCGAAAACTGATACAGAATCAGTTTAAGGAGTAACATTTTCTTCCTTGTATATTTTGCATCTTAATCAACACTAAAGTTTCAAGTGGCTCGATAAAAACATATCTAATATCAATGGAATATCGACGGTAAAAAAAAGTTACATTTTTGTATTATTTATTTTATTTGAATATTTTTAGAAGTAATCTAAGTATGTTTAGAAATATTTTAGAAAATTTCTACACTTTTTCAAAACTGATTTAATCGTATGATTTTAAAAATTATTTCTAAGAAATTTAATAAATTATTTAATCATTTTACTCTAAGAAATTTAAATAATCATCTAAGGAATTTCATTGATATATGTAATATTTCCAAGTGGACTGCGCATTAATACTTATTTAACGCCCATGAAATTAACTATGATGTATTTTAATAAAAGTAAAGATTAAAGTCATAGAAAATATATTTTAATGACCTTTAATAGAAATTTATTGGCTTCGTAAATATTATTTTTAAAACTTTTTTTATTCTTGAAATTTATTCTTTATTTGCTTAAAAATTTGCCTGTAAAAACTAAATACTAAGCGGCATCCAGAAATAGGGTGTTCCTGTTTTCTGAAAGTTGAGGAGTAATTCCTAAAAACCAGGCAGACAAAGGGTGGGCCCCACTAGTATTCAAACAGATTAAAATGAAATACAAAAAACAACCTATTATAATAAGGTTTTAAATAGTGAATGAAATGATCGAGCTAAAATTATGTTTGGATGATATCAGCACGAGTTCCATTGTTATAAATGTTTATCATATTAATTCCTACAAATTAAATTATTAAAATAAATTCTGCGTAATGTTTTTCACCCATCATATAAAAGGAATAAAACCATTCAGGTAAATTTCAGATGTTGCCATTTGGTCTGAAATACATTAAAAATTAATTAAAAATGTCACCGAACTATAAAAATTATGGTGAACAATAAAAATAGAGTTTTGTTATAAATACTACAAATCCGATTACTCTAACCAAAAAAAAAAAACACATTTAATGTATGTGAAAAATAAAAGTTTACATAGAAGTATATTTGAATGGAACACAATTTTTAATTGGAAAAAAAAAATCAAAACATTAATGGAAAATTTCAAGTGTAAACAGTAATGCAAAACAAAAGCACGGTGCAATATAAATATCGCAAAATCAGATAAAAAAAAATATATTAAATAAAATAAACAGTAATAACACAAAAGTGCGATTATATACATGTTTAATTTTTTTTACCCCAATATGAAATAATTTAATAAAGTTTAATGGAAAATGTAATTTTTTTTCCGTTTTGTTTTTAAGGAAAAACATCTCTCTTAAAAACACCCTGATTTCTTTTATGTGTTCTTAAATTAAATATGGAACACTTCTGCATTTTATATTTCAGACATAAAATTTGACAGTGCTCAATATTCCGGTTAAAAGCATTATGAACCAGGAAAATATTACTTTTCTAACATAAAAAAAAAGTTTAAATTCTGTTCTTTCTTCACCGTTTTTATTATAATTTTACTCTAATATATATAAAAAATATCATTTCGATATATTAACATTCATGTCGATTTTCAAAATTTTTCACACCAAAATAAAAATAATACATATTTTATTAAATGCGAGCTGAGTAACAAGGGGGGAAATTAGCAGTTGAGCACTTGATTTTATAAACACGCGTATTATTTACAAGTAAAAATTGGATTAATTATTTAAAAAGACAGCAAGGTACAAAAGAAACAAGACAGAAAGAACTCGTAGAAAGTAATTATCGGTAGCCAGCAGTCACTTGGAGCTAAAGAGGCCATTTAAAATCACTCCCTAACCACGCCAAAGTATTAAAATTTTAGGACACGTGGCGGTCCATAAGAATATCGATCAGTCCCTAACCTCGGGGTATCGCTCGTCCAATACTTAAAGCGATCTCCGACGAGCAGGCGAATTCATTCATTAATATGCAAATTAATGACGTCACAGGCGATAAATTTTCGCGCCCGAAATCTTGATAATTTATCATTCGGTTTTCTCGTAAGGAGAGGGAGATGGCCCCAATTACGGGTCGAACAGGGGCTGCCAACCCCTTTTGACACCCGCATTCGAAGGGGCGCGCCCCCTTGTTGCAGCATCGAAAAGTCGGCTCGGCCCCCTTTTCGTCGTAAGGAGTGAAAAATTAACATCCCCTGAAATAGAGAGATGTTACCTGTTATTTGGGCTGAAAGGTTCTTTACCATTCTAATTGCCCTGTTCGACAATATTTCTTATTCGGGGAAGGGTTTCTTTTCTTTTTCTTTCTTTTTTTTTTTTAATCGCAAACAGCCAAATGATTTAACTAAACTTATAATCCATAGTATATATTTATTACAAACTTATTTAAAGCATAGATTACATATTTTGAGTACTACCTTACATTTTACGATATTTTACATTTCATATTTAGTAGTAGTTTGTATATGTTTATTGGTTATTAAACACATGTTGAAGACACTTTTCATTCATTTAAATTCTATTAAACATTAAGAAATAAAATGTAAATCAACTCTCAACTTTCATTCATTAGATTCCACCCACAACAATCGAAATATATGAAGTGGAGCAGTAAAACACAAATAATAAATATCAGCAGAAACTATTTACTTCACAAAACACAATGCAATATGACTACAGAAAGATACAAAATGGAGTTAACAATTTTAAGTCCTATTCAAAGAAGGCAAAATGCTTTGCTGCATATAGCTGTATGAAATTATTATTCGATGGTTGAGTATTAGATCCTCTAATTTTAAGTGCGTAGCAAAAAGTACAAAGGGATTTGCAGATGATTTCCCAAGACTCGATTCAGATAATTTTGTTAACATAAACAAAATCATCTGTTCTACTCGAGTTCTTTTTATGGAGTTATTCATTTATTTTGCCATTACATTAAATCTAAGCATACATTAATGTTTTTCAGTAATTGTATAAATACAAATATATGCATTTTTGATCTAACAAATAGCTAGTTGATAGCATTTCTGACCATTGAGAAAGTCATTTAATATTAGTCGTTAAGGAACAACTTAATTCTTTTGGTTCATGAATAAAAATAAACATATTTCGCTCTTAAGAGTCAATTAATAATCCAATTAATACAATGCACATATATCGTTTAAATATGCTTTTGATTCAGTAAGCTTATACGTAATTACAAGTTCATAAATTTTTCCCGTTTAATATAATATAACATAAAAGACAATATTCAACAGACAACTTTTTATTCAATTGTCCAATTGGAGTACTATACCAGAAATATTTTATCAATTTTTTATGATAACAAGAATTTGTCATCGAGTGTCAACAAGAGTAGCAAAGTGAGTGAATAAAATATATAGATTCTGAGTGAATTAAATATTAATTATTTGTGTTCCATAATTTTGTAGCTGTTTTTGTGCAGTGTTCTGTTATTGTGAATGTTAAAATAAATGATTTTCAGGACAAACGGGGATTGCTCTTTCATTCCAAGAACAGTTATACTATCATGTAAATCAAATAATTTATAAATGGAATACATCGGATAACAAAATTATGGGAGAAGCTTACATTTTGAGGCACCAATTTCTGAATTTTTAATCATTACAATCAAAGCAAAAAATATTAAAAATGTTTATGAAAATTTAGAAAAAAGTAACAAACATTATACTTATTAAAGAAAAATAATTTCTTAACACTGGATCATAAGCAAAGTGGGAAAAAAATTTCAACTTACGTCGACATTTTTTTTAAGGGAAGGGTGGCAGATAAGATTCTAACAGCCGAACAAAAATGTACAGCAAATGTCGGAAAATACAATCGCATGCAAGTTTGAATACACTTGGGTTCACCGCGCTGCATAGTATCTACTTTTGCCATCCCCTAACGACATAATGCTGTTGTTAGTCATTTTAACGACCACTGTGTTTTTGCCCTTCCAGGATAAGTTTTCATAGACGAGGCAAGGAAAGAAACCTGGGAAACTCCCAAGCACCCATCACACAGACATGCATGTTATCAGGCAGAAACGCAACACCCATCTCCCATTGTTCAACAATTGCTATGATCGAACTTGGGACCGTTCGATTTGAAAATAAGTGTCCTACCACTTGGCCACGGATGGGACCTTAATAGCAGATTTGGATGGCTCGGCAACCATTTTGTGGGAAGGGGGTTGGTAAGAGGGTTATTTACACTAGGATCTTCTGAAGTGATTTAGATAGATTCTTAAAACGGAAGACCCTGGGTTCGATCCCAATCACTACTGAACAATGGGAAATAAATAAGGATCAAACTCAGTAACCACTGAACCGAACGCAGCAGGATATTAAAGGCACATAATCTAAGCTGCAAAGAATTCACGAAAAATATAAATCCATCCAAATTTAAATAATCGATGGTTGTAAATAATAACAGACAAGGAATTTGAAATTTAGTTATTAATAATAACTATTAAAAACAAAAACGGGAATTTCCGGAAACACAGTCCAGTTTTCACACAACAGTCATCGTAAGAAGTTGGAGAGTACAAAACTATCAAACCCACGTGAATCGCATTGTGGGTGGGTGGAATGAAAGTGGGGGTGTGGAGGGTTGCATTCGACATCTATTTGTTTCGGCGAATAACGATCCAATACGTCAGAAACAATGCGTTTGCTACAGAATCACATAAATACATGAAGGGAGAAGAGGAAGAAAAAAAAATAAAACAGAAAT
Source organism: Latrodectus hesperus (assembly GCA_037975125.1). Taxonomy (NCBI): domain Eukaryota; kingdom Metazoa; phylum Arthropoda; class Arachnida; order Araneae; family Theridiidae; genus Latrodectus; species Latrodectus hesperus. The sequence goes on along the minus strand of CM075862.1, from coordinate 13,161,119 downwards.
AGGTCGATTTCTGGAAAATAATAAAATACTAATACTAATAATGGTCAGGAAACAAAGGGGGTCCGTTCAATGCGTAATTACGGGAGAGGGAGTTTATATGAGTGTTCAATGATCTCGCGGCTATAACTCTGGGCCGGGACAGTTATGGTCCTTGTAATTGCTCAATAAATGTCAGAACCTTTTAATAAATGTCTCCTTCTCCTTCGAGGGCTTCATTTATGGCACTCCTTCTGTTCGATCGGTGGGGGGGGGGCTGCGACATCGGAAGTCGGGCAGGTATTTTTGGATACTGAGGACAGGAAGGGGAAAAAAAGGGCGATCACGACGGAGAGGCATATCAGAGCGAAGAGTAAGACGTCTCCTTGACAGACGGACCTGAACGAGTGGACGACTGAGCTGGCCAGGGGAAACACTGCGCAGGTCAAGAGGAAATTGATTTCATTTAAAAATAAAAATTCAAATTTCAAGAAACGTTTAAAATATTGGATTGTCTTATTTTATAAAAAGGTAATAAAAGTAAGGCAAAAATAATTAATAAGGATTCTGTGCTTCTCAGGAAAGAACAAGTCCGTAGAACGCATACGTGACGCAGAATTACGTTATAAGGCACCTGACGTAACAGATCAGCCACTAATGTTAAAGAAAAGATTGCAATATTATAATTTAGAAGAGCTCTAACGTTCCGTTACAAAAAAAGTTTGAAATTCTATGCATGTTTTGTTTTATTGTTGTACTATTTATTTATTAACCATTAAGTGGTTACTTCTTTCATTCGAGTCGAAATCCTGAGCATTCCACTTTATTACGATTCTCATTGGTTTAAAATATCCACGAAGTCAGACAACGTTTCAGTTACGTCACGTCGTATTGTGACGGCGTTGTCAATCTGACTTGTCGACGAATTTGCTGCTTGCCTTCATTCGTCGAGCGGCAGCAAACAAGGCGAAGTTCACCATCAAATGTCTGAGAATAGTGTCGAAGTTCATTTTGTTAATAAAACGGTTTCTTATATAAGGAGTAAAACATTGGTTTGAGAAGCCGTTTTCCATTGATTCAAGCCATTAACACTCGGACAATAAAACATCAGAAAAAGTAAAATGAAAAAGACATGACAAAACATGTACCTTATAACTAATTTAAATAAGCAAGGACGATTTAAATTTAAAAAAATTATTTGATAGAATTCTAAATTAATAATTACAATATTTGTAAATAATCTCTTTTGAATCTTAAGACTATTGCCTTGCTTAAGCCAATATTAAATTATTCTTTTAATTAATATAGCTGAAATAATGAAAAGCAGATTTGTAAAACATGGGCTCAAAAAGTTTGTTAAATTTCTTAAAATTGTTTTTAATTATTTATTTAAGTAAATAAATAGTACAACAATAACAAAACCTTTATAGAATTTCAAACCATATAAGAAAGGGTACTAGAGATATATGCACTAAACTTTTGCAAAATCTGGTATTCCTGGAAATGCGATGCAATATTGTCAACAAAAATCCACTTATAAATAGAATAAATAATTATTAATGATATATACCTGCTCTATGTAAAAATGCATTCCTTCAGTATTCAGTACCAAATGTAGTATTAAAAATCTACGTTAAATTACAATTTATTAACTTTAAAAAACATTTATATAGAATTTTAGACATTTATATTAATAGTTTCTAAAATGAAAAACTATGCTCGAATATTTAAGGTATTGCAAAATGAATTGTACTGACTCGATCAATATTTTGCAGCAGGTGAATTTGCGCAAATATAGGTATCACTATTATGAGAATTTTATAAAAGACATAATTAATGCAATTTCAAATAGTTGAAGAGACTAATGGGTCACTGAACGTTAAAGCTGTTCTGCCGGATCAGATCAAACTCAATATACTCATTTAAACACCAAATTGACGATGACTCTCTGAAAGATTCAGATTTGGTAAGAGGAAAAGTGTTCATTCCTTCCTTCGGGGTATTGAAAGACTGGCCCCAGTGAAATGCAGGAAAGGATCACAATCACAGGAGCTGCAGACAGACAGGCCCACTTTGACCAGGAATTACTGGAATGGAGGGCAGCACTTCCCACAATTGATGGGAGTTTTTCGAGTGGTCTTCCAACTCGGAAGTGAAGTTGATGAGTGATGGAGGCCACCTGTGGGAATGATCCGATGCAGCAAGTGTCCATTCATCATCCCGATCCATTTCATCAGGAATGTATTTCCTAGTTCCGTCTCAGATCCCATGGGCACCCCTCCACTTAAATGAAAGAGACAAAGGATCTGTTGTGACTGGAAAATCTCTATTGTAATACTTATGTTTGGATCCAGTCAGTCATACGAATGGCGGGCAAATTCTCCCGAAATTCACTCCGAACAGCAACTACAAACATCTTCCTTCAACAAATAGTTTTTTATCCATGCCAATTCTTACAGGGTATGAAGTGGAAAAAATGTGCAAGTTTACAATCTATACATTGTTTACTAACCTGACCCTTAGAAGAATCTGAAGCAACGCGCAAGGAATAAGAGATGAAAGATTGTGGGGGAGGGGAGAACTGCCTCCAGTTTTCCAAGAAAGACTGCAGTGGCTCTATTCAGAGGACAGATTGGACATGACTGCTTACAGGACCATCCCAATAGAATTAGAGAGTGTTAGATTTTCCAAACTGTATTGTGTGAGACTCTAATCAACGCATGACTTTTGAACATTTAAATTATTGTACCGTACTTTCTCAGTATGAGGACATTGTCAAGAAAGTATTGGAGAATCCGTGAATTAATGGCTTAAGGGCTTATGTTCAACATTTGTAAAATCAATAACATTCTATACATTAATTAACGAATCGAATGATGAAACTTTAACCGACAACCGTTGGTTGGCAACAAAAAATAATGTCCTCAAAAAAAATTTAAGATCATATAATGTATAAATAAATAGGAGTGATTATGTGTGTTTACAGTTTAATCGTCATTTTTTGCCCATAGTGCTAACCATTCGGTAGCAAGTTTGGCAAAAGAAGAACTGAATACGCAACTATTAGATCCAATAAACTTCAAAAAATTATCTTTTCCTAATTTATAATAAAATTTATTCTTCATTTTAAAAGTAGTATATGTGAGTATATATACTGCGTTTATAATCTATTACAGAGTCGTACACACAGATGTGCCTAACAATTTTCATATTTAAAATAATTATCATAACAAAATTCCAAATGGATGGGCATTAAAAACTTAGATACACAAAAAAATAAATAAATGCGCAAATGAATACATAGATATGTAAGGAGAGCAACTATTCCAACGACTACCTAGAACAAAATCGGATATCTTTTATTTCACACAAGTTAGAACAAATTCGATCAATAAACAAATATCTAATACGCACACAGCATCATTCCAAATAAACAAAAGATATATTTTTTGTGAAGAAAAGCGAAAGGCCAGCCTGCAAAGGAGGGGGGAAGGTAGGCATAAAAATGAAAACCGCTAAAAGTAGAATGTTAGCCTCATTCAAAGCCAATCAAATCATATACATGGAGAGGAGAGGAGAACGAGGAGGGTGGTGGAAGAACTACATGCAGAGGAGAAAGCGGTTGCGTGAGGGCGACAGCATCTGTTCATCTCCCGCATCCCTTTTGCTCTGCATCCTCTCTCCATCGCTCCCAGCCATGCGAGTTCTCCTCCCCCACTCGATCCCTTTAAGCGAGGGGAATCAAATTACTCGCCCACCTCCACTCTCTGATTACCGATAATTATCATTGATCGCGCGATTCTGCTGCTTCCCCCACTCCTTGGAACAGAAGGGGGTGGTGCAAGAGCGAATGTGCATGTTGGGAACTCGGAGGTTCCTTCTCGGTCATGCATAGGACACTTTCGACTTGAAAGGAGGGAGAGAGAGAGAGAGAGAAATACAAAAATGACCAAAAATATCAGCAGAAAATAAAATCCAACGAAAATCATTTGACAAAATGAAATTCTCTATCACGAATTAGAAATGGAGTTCACCGTGGAAGCTGACAGAATTATTAGCAAATTTCCATCATAACCTTATTCCTACGGTATATATATATATAAAAATTATATTTTTAATACCATTCTAACAGATACATTTTCCTATATATATTTCAGCAACTATTAAAAACATATCATAGGAAAAACTAAATAAATCGCATTTTTCGACAGTCCTTTTTTAAAAGTTCATTGCCATAACTAATACCAGTTCATTTTTTCAAATCAAACATAAATATTAATGCGATGATTAATGAAGTAAATTGCCACTGCAATGAACAACAGTAAATTGAATTGCAGAAATATTTACTTATTAGTATGTGAGTAATTACTTTTTATTCATCATAACTCATCAATTTGAACATCAAAATACTTAATAATATTCAAAATAACGCAAAGATTCATGATAAAACTTTTTTATTGAATCGTCACAGTTAAATATTCTGCTCAATAATTTTGAGGGCCTAAGTAAGTAAAACATTCGTCACAAGACCACTCCGATAAAACATACGTTCGATTTTATTTTCTTTCTTCATAGCTCAGTACATAATCCAGAATTGACAGTTAATTTTCAACATTATTCAATTTCAATTTAAATGATAAATGGATTTCCATTTTAATTATAGCTTTCCAATTATTAGTAGGATTTTAAATATAGAAGTTATAAGGAAAGTCTATTATGCAAATTATGGTTTCGAATCTGCGCATTAACGCGATTCTCTCAAGCTATTCAAGAGTAGTGAAAGCAGAGAATAATAAAGTTTCATCTTAAGCATAATGAAGCTCTACCTTTTAAAAAAAAAATCTCTGAATGCTGAGTAACAAATCCTTCAATGAATAAATTGAAGTTGTATAAATATAGTTCCAGATATTAAACCTGCAACGGAATACTCAAAATCAACCACCAAATTGAAGGCAATCTTAATTATCTATATTTTGTAAATGTTTTAAAATAATTTAAAATAAAAAAATAATTAATAAATTCAAAAATACAGTATAAAATTTTTTTAATATTTTTCTTTATTTATAACTAAAATTTCTTAACAAATGCAGAGTACACATTTCACTAATGAATTTTTTATCAGAAAGGTTGGTACTAACTCATTGACCATGAGGATTTCGAATATATAGATACCGTCAACGTAACTCTAATGATTACTAGCATGGCTTGGTCATTGCCGAATGTAGAAATCGAACCCATGAAATGCTGAACTGAAAATCGAGGTCACATTCATTCAGTTGTCATCTTAGCTTAATTATTTAGCTCTCGGGCGACGATCTTTTTTTTTTGTACGAGAGGGATAATTCTGCCGACACCAATGTCTTAAAGACTAAACTGAATTATTACAAACACTCACGCTTGAGGTGGGAATCGAACCCACGACCTGATGAACCGAATGCCAAAAGCCTAATCATTCAGCTGCTGGTAACACTCAGCTAACTGAGATGCACATCTTACGCAACTGCTGTGTTCTGAAGATCAGAAGGGTCCAGAAATATGAAGGCTCTTCAGATTTTTAAGTAATATATTTCACAAATATATAACATAGTTGAATATTTTACTTATTATAATATCCTCAAGTACAGAAAAAGCTTTGAAAACAAACTGTTAGGAAAACTGCAGGTCAAGGGTTGTGAAACAAGGTTGCAAGTACTCGAATTTCATGTGGCCAGATAAGAGATTACAAAAAGAAAAACTGAGTCCAGTGACTAGCAAACATCTGATTCGATACCCGATCGCCTCTCAAGATTCGCTCATCCTGAATTGTGCTTTTGGATGCCAACTCTAGTCGAGTAATGAAGCATGCGCTCAATGAAGAAAATATCTTTTAAAGAAGTAAACTTTGAGACGAAGCAGAAGAAAACCACTGAGAGAAAAAAATCAAGAAAATATATATCAAAAAAGGATAAAAACAAAGACCAAGTTCTTGGCGGAAGTGGTGGCCGGTTCCGTTTAACACGTCATTTCCTCCCGGTTCCGAAAGTGATCAGTTAATGGGGCCTCACCGGTTCTTTCTGGTTCGTCATCTGGTCTTGACAGACATGAGATTGATCCAGGGTAAAGTTCTTCTTTCCCTTCTTTTTCTACTTTTTTTCCACCACGGTTAATCCGAATATTTTTTCGTATTGTATTAGGTACTTTTTTCTGTTGCCACAACGGAAGAAAAATGCCTATATAAAGAATGAAAAGTAAATGTTCAGCAGGAAATTTTGTTTCCAGGCAGAAATATAAGAAAAAAAGCTTCTGTTTCATTCGAATAGGAGCTCAGTTTTTTACGGCGCATATTTCCAAATACATATTTTTTTTTTCAAATTAAATAATGGTTAGAAAAAGCTACAGGGAAAATAGGATGAATACACAATCGTAAAAATTAATAAAAATCCTCGTTCAATATTTAATTTTGTCGAATTTTAATAAGAAATATCCACTTAATTTACATCATGGAAACAAGGGTTTGATATATATATATACCATCATCACTTAGGAATTCGAGATTTACAAATCAATGACGCGAAATGGAAAACATTACGATAAACACAACTTTGTATCGATTAAAAACTACTATTGCTTCATATCAGTTTTAAATGCAGAGAATGCACGAATAAAATTAATTAAATAGCACATAAGATAAAATTTTCTGTATATAATGCTTCATAGTTTAGAAGATAGTAATTTCTTTCTTAATCACTCTTATCTTAATGCATAACCAATCTAAAAATACCTAGGACAAAGGCGTAATTATTAAGAATACATAAAAATTCTGAAAGACTTTAAATGAGTGTAGAAAATTATTAATAAAGTTAATACAAAAAGATTAATATTGATAAAAATGAAATTGGTTTGTTTGTCACTAAACAATATTTTTTGGGATACGAGGTCCAATTAGGACGGGACCAAGAATCTAAAGTAGATTCCAAAATACTGCAAATAGCTTATGGCGGAGATGGGATTCGAACCTAAACCTGACGAACCGAAGGCAGGACGCTAGATGAGCATAAGTCATCAAAATAAAGAAAAAACACTAATTATTCTCACCTTAAATTTTTTGTAAGGAAAACAAAAAAATTACTCAACTTAAAATGATTTCTGATTTGAAATTCAAATAAAATAATTTATTACATATTATTTACAGATTTAATAGGATAAAATAAACTTAATAGAACACAGTAAAAGTCTATCTTGAACAAAGAATAAAATTCATATTTTTCAGAAACTAGGAAAAAAATCATTTAAGGAATAAAATAAAAACAGAATTTTAATATGTTTGTTTAACCAGAAAATTTTCAGCAATACTTTCCTGAAAGAAAAGAAAAATATGAATGTACTTGTTATTTCAAGACTTCTCTTTAAAAAAAATCCTAAACTAGTAAAAGAAATTAAATGAAAAATAAAAACAAATTTTCATAGATGTTTTTAGATATAAGCGTTCGCTTTAGCAAATTACACTGAAATAGGTTAGAAAATATCTATTATTAAAAATATCTCCCCCAATTTTGAAAACAATTTTCCATTTTTAAAGCTAATGTTTCCTAATTTAAATGGATTTCAAGAAGGTAAAGTACAAAATCTAAATTATTATCTCATAAGACAAGATCTAACACATAAATTAATTTAAAAACAACTTTACATGTTATTTTCTTCATGCACATCAATAATAACATTTTCTTTTAAATAATTTCACTTTAAACATTGATGATATAGACAACAGAAAAATTCTGTAAGGCCTTAGCAACCCAAAGGATCTTAGATCATTATAAAGAGCCTTTTTATATTCATTTTTACATTAAACAATATTAACAAAAAATATTAAACTTTTTCATCGACTAAAAGAATATATTAATGTCAGAAAATATGATTTTTGTTTGACAACGAGCTCTAAGCGGAAATTAAATGTTAAATTATAAATTTAAATTATACATAAATTAAATTTGGCAACGAATGTACACAACTCTTTACCGGGTGAATCCGAAAATGCGGCATAGAATTGTTTTTAATCTCATTCATTAAAATAATACAAAACTCAGTATAGAAGTTATAAAAGTATTCAAAAAAATGAGTAAACCATATATTTTTGAAAATTCAGATAACACTAATCACACACTATTCAAATAAACTCACAAACACTTCTGTTTAATTTAAATGACTCATTCATACTTATAAAAGGCTAATGATGAGTGAACGCCAAGAACAGGGAAATTTGGCGATACTCTACTAGCTAAAGCGCCAAAGTTTGACAGTAAGTTAAATGCATGAATTATAGCAAAAGTTACGAGAAAGAAAAACAATACCTTGTCACATATTTAACAAATACAGCATATCAAAATGTTCATACCTGAAAAAAAGGAAAGAAAATTTTAATTGATAAAATTAATACAATAAAATATAAAAAGAGCATTTTTAAAAATACTTAAGCAATATGATTTTTAATACATTACTATGAAAAAATTTTGCACATTCAAAATGATATTCAAACAAATGTACAGAAGACTTTTAGTAACGAAATCATCATTAAGAAAATTTCTCTCTTAAACAAAATTTTTAATCTAAATAAAATTAATTTTTAATTACACTGGAAATATTCCGCATTTGATGAAGAAGCGGTTTAACACATGTTTCAGCACAAGGTATTTAGCAATATATTAATTCAAAAGCATTCAATTCTAAAAATTAAATTTCTTTATTAAAAGAACTCTTAAAATTTATCATAAATGCATATTATATACATATATATATATATATATATATATATATATATATATATATATATATATATATATATATATATATATAACCTAAAATTAGTAATCACAGTAGAAAACCACGACCACGTAACATATATGGTTGTGAAAGAATTGAAACGAATTTTAAAAACAGAATTACATCAGTATATTTCAGAAGAGTTCTAATGTTCGATTTACAAATTTGAGAGAAATAAAATATCATCGACAAAACATTTGCAGAATTTGCATTATGAGAAATGACTATTTGATAGGGCACTTATTACGTGTAAAAGATAGATGTAAAAGACTAGATATATTCCTAATAACTCCAAGTAACCTTGGTTATAAAAGTCTATATTAATTATCTTGATCTTGGTTATATAACATATGATATAAACAGAATTTAGCATATATACAGGCAATACAATTATGTATTATCCAGAAAGGTATGAAAAATAGCAAATAAATATGATAGATTTACAATACCAAAGATCCGTATTGTTTATACGCAGATAATTAAGCTGACAATATGCATGTGAATGGTATAAAACTGAACATTTAACATTTGCTGCAGGTGATAAACTGTAGAATATTTAAAAGTATTACAAACTGCAATGGGTTGATTCAGTTCAATATTTTGCAGCAGCTCAGTCTGCGCAACTGTAGACATCACGATTCAGTAAATTATTGAACAAAAAATATAATTATAATACAATAAATAGAAAAACTGCTTCAAAAAAGCTAACGAAAAAAAATATAACAAAATATTTTTACCAATTAATTTAACAAAATCTTTTTCAAACATTATAAGAAATAATATTGGAAATATATATTGCTCTAAGATTGCTAAATAGTGTATTTCTGAAGACTCAAAACAATCTTGATTATAAATCAGAATAAATCAAGTTTAGGATTTTTTTTTAAGGTTTTGGTGGATAATACACGCTTTTAAAAGATCAGTATTACAGTTTTAAATTTAAAAAAAAAATGTCTCTCCTTGCCTCAACTTGTAATACAAAAAAAAAGAAAGAAAGAATGAGAATTCATATGCCTGAAGAAAACCGACATTTTTGTGCAGAATAAAATTGCAATTCCCCGAATTTGGATGAAGTTAAATGAGGGTTGCAAATTTTATTTTTCTGCTTATTAAGTTTAATGTAATAATATAGAACTTCATACATTGTTCTTACGTGATTCTCAAGTTCAAAAAGGAAAAGAAAACCTTAGTTAGATGGAGGACAAACATTTCCAATATTACAGAAAACTTCCATTTCTTTCGAATATAAGATAACTGAAACAGAATATATTTCATATATATATATATATATATATATATATATATATATATATATATATATATATATATATATATATATATATATATATATTTCAAATATAATAGAAATTATATATTTTAAGCCCGGCAGCGTAGTTCAGGCACAAATCCCCGGTTCTCACGACACAAATCCCCGGTTCGATCCTTGGGCTCGGATTCCATCCCTTTAAAGGGGCGATAAAAAGAGTACTAAGCATACTTGAGAATTGAACAGTGGGGTTAACCACTTAATTGGGAGATATGCTTCACACCCCAGGGCCCTTGGTCAAAGAAATAGATATAGGCATTGTATGTCTTGGCCCCCATATGAGTTACTGTGCCACTGAGTTATTATATATTTCAAATACATAAAAATTATATTAACTTTAAAAGGAATTACTTCAAAAAATAAAGTTAGTTTCATTTTTATTTAAATTTTCAATAAGAAATACAAGAATTAAGTTTAAAAAAGAGAGAAAAAGAAAAACCTAGAAAAAATACGCTTAAAGTTTTAATAACAATAATGGCAAAAGCTCGCGAATTATATTTCCGACAATAATCTCATGTAAGCCAATTCATATTTCATCACTATAAATGCATAAAAAAAAAATCAACGCCAGACACAAAAGCAAACGACTGCTGCTTTTCCACTTAATGACCAAGTGCTCAACCAGCGCGGGGCATATTCCAGGCCACCGTGCGAGAAATTAAGCGGAGGAGCAACAGGCTACGGTTAAAGTGACTTCCTGGACATTTGCATGGGGCCATAAAAATAAAAGCGGCGGGAGAGTTACGCAAATCACCGCTGATAGCAGTGACAAGAGTTACTTTTATGCGCGCTGTCGGAGAAGTAAAAAACGAGCAGCAGTTGATCGCCTTTTCACACACCGCAATTTGCACTGCTAATAAAACACTGCTTCAAATCCACTGGATTGCTGCTTTCTAAGTAATGAAAGGCTCCTTTCGGAAGGGCAAGACTTTTGAAAAACCGCTATGTACGCCATGCTTTTAAAAAAATGCATTAGCATCTTTTTTTTAAAAGTAATTTATTTTTAAATTTTCACAATCTGATTCATAAATGACATCATTTAACTTTTAAAAAAATATTGTGTCATATTTATATGCCAATTACATTATTTCATTCATAAAAATGGACATCATTTAACTTGAAATCGCATTAACATCTTCATGTAACACTATAATCACAACGTTTAAGCTTCTTTTTATGGATCCAGTCTACAACCTTCTAAATGTTGTTGTTGTTGTTGTCGTGTGCCAGCTAGGCAGGCAATATGCTCCGCGTTCGCTTTTGTGCTGCTCCACTTTTCCAACTGAACCATATTTAGGTGTGGAGTCCGACTTTCTCAGTACACACTTGCCATAGGGACCTGTTTACAACACATTCATTTACAACACATTCATTAGGGAACAATTTACAACACATTCATACACACAAAGGACAAAGACAGGATAGATAGAGGGAAATAGTACATCCATGCCCGAACAGGGATTCGAACCCAGGACCTCCCTATATGTAGTCAGGGACTCTGACCACTAGACAGGGCGGGCGGCAACCTTCTATATAACAGCATCTATTTAGTTTGCATAATTCTAACGGTTAATGCATTTTATAACTATGCTCATTGTTACGATTTCCGCATTAGGTATTCCACTAATACAATATTAACAATAACCACTAATATGGTTACTGTTGAATTAATTTCGAAGCTATCACTTACATTTTCCCGTACATCTATATTTTTTCCACGCATACGTTACACTACTACTAAAAAAACACATTCAATATTACAGAAAAGATCGATAAATTAAAAATAAATGGTCATTCAGGAATATATAAAGGTAATTAATATTTCGTGAGAACAAAATTTAATCATGTATTTCTTCGAAGTTTACAATACAAACAATGAGGCAACTATAATACATTTTGAAAGAAATATTGTAATAAAAATTAAAGTGTTTTCTCATAGCACTTATTACCTATTAAAATTTTAATATATTCATACAAATAATCAAAATTACAACTATCTTCAATCTGCTTTATTATCATCTCAAATGCTCATTTTTATCTTTGAAATTTAAAGATATATCTAACTAAAAGCAGGATCAGAAGGGCTTGATGCAGATATTTTTAGGTAAACAGAAACATCGACCACTTTGAAAAAGCAAACCAGGAAGCAGAAATGATACAAACAACAGAAAGGAGAGCGTGCACAGAGAGAGGGGGAGGGAGAAGGTTGGGCAATCACCCCCCAAACCTATCTGAAAGCGTCCCACCACCTTAATCTTCCCACAGCACACTAAGATGAAGTCTCCCCAGGGGAAAGGGTACCGCCACTACTACCAGATTAAAGCATCGACCTTCGTATGCCCACTATTAGGACCACGAGCAGCGGTCGAATGGTTCCAATACGGGCACAATACAATAACAACGCGGGCCAGAGTTGGGTTGGCAGCGGTTATCCGCAAAATTGATCGAAATCCCACAGCTGCTGGATCTATCCCTCCCCCACCACCCGGCAGAAAAGGGTTTAAGCATCACTGCTTCCGAGATGCGATTGTGGGGGAGGGCCTTGGATGTGTGGGTCAGTGGTGATGTAATTAGTATAGCGCAAGATGGAGGGAGCGCTCCCCAATCCTCTTTGCTCGCCGGAGATCTAGGTAATAGGGAAAGGATTGCGGGGGAGGCTAAGATGGAAGCCTGATGGAACTTCTTTTTGGAGCATGCATGTTTCAATCGGCCTTTCCCGGAAGCCCCCTTCTGAGGCAAATGTAATATTATTTACTCAATGCACCGAGATATCGAAGCCAATCAGACAAAAGACAGTTGAGACATTTCTTCAAACAATGATCAGATACTATATGTACTGAAGGAAAAAATTCTTTAGGAAAGGCCATATTTGTTTAAGAATTTCGAATCGTAGATATTCAGATGAACACCTAAATCTCCATTACCCAAATATTTCACAGCAGTAAAATAAATGCCGCAAAAAATGTCCGTTTAGTTATCAATCACCAAACAATAGCTAATTTTTTTATAATTATTTTCGTATGTGCGTAAAATCCTGTAAAAAAAGGAAAAATCACGTGAAATAACCCAATTTTCAACTACTGAAAACAATATACCAAATTTATCATTGTTTAATTTGATTCGATAAACCCTTTGTGTTTCTTTAAACATACTGAAAAATTCAGTTTTAATAGTTTTATTTCTCTTCTTCTACATCTTACTTATTTAAGCGAATTTATAAGGTATCATCATAACGACTTATTGAAAACAATTTTTGCAGCCACTTTGATTTTTTTTTTAGGTTTTCTACTTAAAAAGCTTTATTTTAATTGTTATTAAATTAACACATTTTATTATATTACTGAATATACTTAATGGAAAATATTCAATACCAGTTCCAAAATGCCCCCCTCCCCCAAAAAAAATACTTTTGCAGCTAATGTTATTTTTTGAGGGATTTTCCAATTAAAAAGCTTAATATTGCTTTTTATTTAATGCGTGAATTTGAAGTACTTTTATAGATTTTAATTCTTAATAAATAAGCACTGGAGAATAATATAAATGACTTGGCGTTGATACGGAGCCAACTTTTCTGCTAGACGGAATTTTATACACATATTCTTTCTTTTTGATATGACAAAGAGAAATTGTATTCCCTCTCACAAATTTAAATAATTTAATATCAACAGGTCAATTGCTTCACGCGGGTTCCCATACGAGGTGACGATCGATAAGTGGTTGTTTTCAAAACAATACAGGATGAAGATAACTATCTTCCTGAGCGCTTTTTTCTTTACCCCGCTTCGCTCACCCCTTTTCATCCGTCACAATCTCGACAGCACAAAAGAGTGAAACGCTCGGGTCTCTCGGCAACCTCATCTATTCCAATAGGATTTCATTTCCTTGGGGGTGGGAAAACGATGGGGGGGGAGAGAGAAACTGAAAGTGGTGGGCAGCGCGAGCAGAAGAAAAGAGAAACCCGGTTTGATGGATTACAGGTTGTCATCCGAAAAACGCTGGTCGCGGATGGGCAATCTGGAGGACACATTTATCGGCACGTCTATAAAATAAAAAATAAACGCACAGATAGTGGAAGAGCGCACGCATAAGACACTGCAATTGAGCAAGAAATCAGGCTCCAGTGAACCGTGGAAAACCTGGAAAAAAGGAAAAATTAAATATGATTTCAGAATTCTCAATTGCCGACTTGGCGTCGAAAGAGCGGGCGATAGCATCTCCATGTCACAGTCCCGAAGTGAACAGAATCCAAACACAGTCATACTGTTGTTCCGCTTTGTCCAAATCGAGGCATGTTAATAAAGGATTACGTAATGTGTTGAAAAAATCGCTTTCCACTCGCCCGAATGAAGAAACGACAAAAAAAGCAACGTTATACGCTTGACAAATTCTTTTCAGTACGACGTTACACAGAATCAATATCACACCCTTCATTTGCGATGAAATTTTAAGGCAATCTTTTTGATTACTTACTGTATGTAAAATATCTTACTGTTGTGAGAAGTACATTACTTCAAAAAGATTAAAGAAAATATTTAAGCAGACCCAACTTAGCCTAATTGGAGCCCAGGGCAAAAACTTCTTTGGGGCCCCCACCTGCACCACAACAACAAACTGTTTGCTCGATTTGGCAAACGATTCTATTCGTTTGAGAACATAAAATAAACTTTCTATTTGATTTGGGGGCCCCTCTGAAGTGGGAGCACAGGACAACTGCCCCATTATGCCCTTGCTTCAGTCAGGGTCTGTATTTAAGCATTATTTTTCAGAAAAAATTTCCAAAATGCAATTAAACAGCTTCGATATAATTTACAATAAATATATTTGAAAAAAAAGTGGACATTATATTTATATTTTTTTCTATGATTAACAAATTATTGCACACAATCACACTTTTTATTATGAATTATCATAATTGTATTTTTAATGAAATTTAAAATAATTCATGCAGCATAACATTATTACAAAAATCATTAATAATTTGACTTTTGTAAATGCAAAATATTTTGGAAACCGCAAAATGCAAGAAATCATGTAGCAGCTCAATTCCTTTTTAAACTATCGGTATACAAAAATCATCAAAATAACAATCTATCTTCCACTCAAGAATCAACTAATCAAATCTTTTGAAATAATCCCGCCAACTTTGAATCAAAATAAGAGTATGACGCCATGCTGACGTAATCAGTGAAAGTTTGGTGTAAGTCTGTGAACTACGCAAGTTACAAAAAAATTGTCTCTCAAAAAAATAATCCATCATAAAGTTTTTTATATATAAGTTATACAATTTTTAACTACAATTTTTTTCAGTAATTTTTCACTATACAATATCTTAGAAGAGATGAAACTTAGGACATTTAAATTTTATCATGGAACATATATTCAATTTCTCACAAATTTAAATTAATGAAATAAAATATTAATAAAATCATTTATAACCTAAATCAAAAATCGTAAAATAATCCAATTTCTCTAATTGCAAAGTATTTTGGAAATAGTAACAAAATATTACCTTGCATCGTTAAATATATCGATACATAAATGTCACCAAAACCACTATCGATTTTGCGCCAAAAGATGGATTAATCACATTGTTTGAAATAAGCCCGCCAATTTTAAATCAAAATAAGAAAATGAATATGGCGACAGAATGAAGTTACCTGTGAAAGCTTGGAATAAGTCTGTAAACAACATAATTTTCCTAAATCATGAAAAAAAGAATTTTTAACTATGCAATTACTTTTTCAATAATTCTCCTTCAAACGATATTTTAGATTTATTTTAGAACACTTAAATAAAATTCAAAAAAGCATATTTCATACTTCTGTTTTCAGTTTTTTTTTCTGCTTGAAATGCCTCTAAAAAGATAACATTCTATTCCACAGCAAAAAAAGTCTGGAAGAAAATAATGATCAAGAGAAAGAAAATTCTCCAGAAAAATCATAACAATGATGAATATATAAAAAAAAATGGAGGAGTTAAAGATAAAAGAAAAGGGGCGATGAAGAATTCCATGTGAAGACGAGACTTGACGAGATCTCGCACCATCTCAAGCGAAATAACGAGATCGGGGGACCAGAAAGCCCCTTTCTTTTCTGCTGATCGGTCAGAAAAGTTGTTTTTCGGGAACGCATTTATCTTTTGATCGTTTTTCACTTTTTTTTCGCCTTCCTCTTATTCTTCTCCAGAACGGGGGGCAGCAAAAGAACACTGACCACTGGTCAAAAGCTCCCCTGACTTCTCTCCCACGCCCTTCCATGTGACAAAAGTGCGACGTAAGAACTTTGGGAAGAGGGAAAGGAAAAAGAGTAAGAAAATGGTGGAGAGCGAAAAAAAAAAAGGAAAGAAATGGAGGCGAAAAGGAATTCTGGGAGATTAGGGGGAGTTCAGGAAAGAGGGGGGATGTGCGCGAACATTTCAGAATCCACTTTCATCCGCATTTTACTGGTCGAGTGAAATCTATTTTAAAAGCGAGCAACGGGAAAATAGAATTAAAGTTAACATTGGTTATCTAACACAGTTAAAAGATTCATTTAATTTTGAAATATTTAGCTTTTTAATGTGAATAATAAACAAAGAGGCAAAAGTAATATGAAGGGAAACAAGCAGTCTAAACATTTTAGAGTAAGCAAATATTATAATAAAATTGGAAACTAGTTCGTCGCTCCATGACTATCTGTTTGCACACGAGTTCTTTTGAAATTACCAAGAGCTTACGGTGCATTTCGAACGCGACAATAAATATTCAAATTCATAGTGCAAATCAAACCTCTAAACTGTTGAAACCAATGCCGAGTATTTAATAATTGGCAAAATGTTTTCATAATATAATCGGAGTGAATTTAAAGAAAATAAGACATTGTTTATTATAGTAATAGTCAATAAATTTAAAAAAACATTATATGTAAACACATATTAAATTATACTATAACCTTGATTTAACATAAATTTCGATTCAATACAGTTTATTAACAAATTCAATATATTTACAATGTAAGAGCCGCTGTGGCCTGGTTGGTTAGAGCGTCGTCTTCATTATTGGAAGGTAGCGAGTTCGAATCCCGGCCGACCGAAGATCCGTCGTATTCGCAATGTCTTCCAAGTGAAATGATACCTCAGGGGGTAGAAGGCCAACTGTTTGGTCCCTACTTCACAATCACAAAGACTCAATCCGGCTGTTTCTATCTAACTGGTAGAACCCAACTCAGGGCTAGGTAGGTACAAGGAAACATGCTGGCGCATCATCAATATATATATATATATATATATATATATATATATATATATATATATATATATATATATATATAGCTTATATTTTTACAATTGTTTTTAAGTTGTAATACATCAGTTATGCAGCCTCATCATCAATATGAAACAAAGTTACCCCATTCCTTACTCTATAATCAAAAATATATAGTGAATCTTTTAAAAATGTAAATGATTTAAAATTAACCCTGTTGACTCGTATAAAGTTTTTATAAACTATATATATAAATTGATCAATATTTATTATGATGTTCACCAAAATGAACGGATATATTTGGTGATTAAGCTGCATTCAAAGTTATTTTAGATGTTTTTCTCACAATTTATATAAATTACGAGAATTTTACATATATTTCTGGTGTAAGAGTTTTTCAAACATTTAGAAAAAATTATTTTATTTATGATGAGTAGCCCATGGCGCACTCACTGGGTGCCTTACTATATGAGATGCCATTCTTCGTCCCTTATAGAGCTGAGTAGGGCAAAGGCCTAAGGGCAGCCGGGCATTAGAAAAAGTAAAAAAGGATGAGCAGCCCGGTGGCGTACGGGTAGCTCTTGCTGCTCCCAAGGCGTCGGTTCGATCCTCGGGTCTGCCAAGGTCAACTCAACTCTTTCATCCGTTCCGTGGGTCCACAGAATTAAGTACCAAGCAAGCTTGGGAACTAAACATTGGGGTTTTCGCGTTAGGCTGATTACCTAACCACTGCTTTGTCCCTTAGAGCCCTCTATCACGAAAACAGATATGAGCACCGCAGGCCTTGGCCCCCGTATGGGCTGTCATGCCACTGAGTTCAGTTTTATTTATTATGAGCATTAATTAAACGAAACCAATATACTTGCCGCTTAAATCCCTTAATTCATATAAGAAATTTCCTTACATTTTGTATATTTATGAGAATTTTATATTAAATTCCTGGTTTATATTAATTTCAAAAATTGATATAATTAAGAAAAAATACACACACCTGTATTTTTGCTATTGATATTAATCAGAATAGATAAAAAAAAATATTTTGCCCTTAAATCTACATGCAATTTATTTATATACTTGTATCATCTCTATATTTTTATTTAATGTTTTGTATATTTATGAGAATCCTGGTTTACTTGAGATGTGTCACAAACTGACAAAACGTACCCGCATTTACGATTGGTCATCATCAGAAATAACAGAAACAGGGTTGACGTATATGCTGAGTTCGTTACAAAAGCGGTCCGAACGGTGGGCATTTACCCGCAAAAAGCCGAAACATTGCTACTAAAGAGTAAAATCAGAAAGTGAGGGTGGGAGGAAATAGCATTTGGGACGCATGCGGAATACACAGGAAGAGGTTATAGAGAAGTTCAGAGAGATACTGGACATCCACACACACATATGAACGCAAATTTTTCTCTTTTTTTTCCCCCAAGCCAGGAATTCGAAATATTAAAATCATTTCCATAAAGAAATGCGAAAATTATACTCCGTGCACATACGGGTCCTTTTTTCCCTGCCTCCAGCGGGAGAGAGAGAAAAAAAAATGAGTGGAGGCGGGGGAGGAGGATTCAAATCTCTCTCGTCCAATTCCCGACAATAGAGGTTTTCTCTTGAAACGAGTCGTCCCGCTGCCACGTTCCACGCCAAATGTAACTTCGCCAAGTTATGTATTTCCTTTCACGACTCGCTTCCACACGTTATAGAGAGAGAAAGATATACTTTACAAGGCTGCACGCAAGACGGGGAAATAAAAATGGGCTACGCCAGGCTATTACCGCATAAAAGCCCCCGAGGAAGCACCAATGCATACAAATGTATGCAGATGCAGCCTAACCTCCCCAACCCCTGCGCTTATTGGAATTGTCGGGAAAGGATGCAGGCTTATTCGCCATGCGATTTCCTTTTTTTCTATCCCCTCTTTTCAGAACGCTATGCTTATTCCGAAATAAATTTTTTCGCTTCTTTTCGATTACATGTTTAAGCGGCACAGGTGAGTGCTATTGGGACACACTGGAATCTAAGGAATCACTGAGTATTGGAAAAAACAGAGATAAGTGAATGGATGTTTCAAAAAAGAATAAATTGAGACACGTAAATTCTAATGTTGGTCAATGAAATAATTTTCATTGTTGCACATCTTCGGTTTTAGAAACGCTATAAACCTGGTCTATGAAATTTATCACTCCAAGTAAATCAAACAAAGAATTAAGTCTGAAAATAATCAATACTAGAAAGCTCCAAACAATGTAGAATAGGGTCAGGACTGGCCTGATGGTCAGCACACTTTAAACAGGCTGGGAAAAGCTTTTTCCATGAGAATAGGACATAGGTCAAAAGCCCAGAGGCTTAGTGGTAGCGTTTCACAATCCAAAGTAACAGGTCCGAGGTTCGATCCTCGGACTGGGAAGGTCGACTCAGCCTTTCATTCCTTCAGTGGGTCGATAAAATGAGTATCAAGCATGCTTGGGAACTAAACACTGGGAATTTCGCGTAAGGCTGACCATCTACTCTGGATATATGTTTCGCACCAAAGGGTCTCTCGGTCAGGAAACAAAGATGGACACAGTAGGCCTTGGCCCACATGGGATGTCATGCCACTACAGAGTTTAATACTATAGGACACACATCTCTCTGACATCACTCTGACAAATGTATATGTAGAAAGCCAACCAACCCCAGGTGTTCAGTGTCTGGGATCAACCCAGGAACCTTACACATAGAAAGCAAGTTTTTACCACTTGGTCTCTGTTTATTCAACCACACATTATCCTACCTATAAGATCTGCACATCTTCAATATTCTTCGGATGTAATGTCTCACTGCTTGCATGAAGTGAAGAAGAACACGTCTGTAAAAGAATCGAATGCTCGTGTTTTCACATACAAATCATCAACTAAGTATCTCTTGTTTACAGATGGCGCTCTCAGCGCTGCGATGGGATTATTTCCCAGCGTCAACAACTGAGTTCGTGAATTAGGCAACGATTCCAAATCAAGATCTCAACAATTTGGCGCTAATCATCTTGACTCGTGGGTCTGCACTTGTGTTTTTAGCATGTACTGTTCAGAAATATTAAAAGACCAGAGAAGTAATGGTGTCAAAGCCACCTTTCTGGGTATTGGTAGTAAATTAATAAATACAACGATTCAAAATAAAGCAACATTTTATGTAGGTTGGATTTCACTCAGAGTAGCGTAGGATTTCAAAGCAACGTATCACGTAGTAAGGGCTTTTCAATGTACTTCTAAAGTTGTACATCGGCTTGTTTACGGATCAACAGTTATTGTTTAGCACGCTAAGGTTAATTTGAAAGGGCATTCAAATTAAAGTGGATTCTGGATCACTAGAATCACCCAGACCCAAGATGGGAATCGAACTCACTAGCTCTCGAACAAAAGGCAAGAAGGGATCGCTTCTAAGCAAGAGTTGAATTGGTAAAGGTAGACAGAAATTCTACACAAAATAAGTGATTCATCGCCTTTGTAGGCACAACTGTCCAAAGTGGATCTTAGCCATAACGCTCCAGACAGTTCTGTCCCCAATCTCCCAGTTGGAGACCTTTAAAGGTCGTTCAAGACATCCTCCAGCACATGCAAGATCTTAACCACTCGGTTGAATGACTCGTACATCTATGAAATGCATCACTTTTCAGGAACATATCATAGCAGACTGGTTTACAGATGAAACTTGTTGAAAAAATTAGAGTTAGGTAAAAATTCGTTTACCATCACTTCGATTTTTAGCTCCACAAACCGAAAAAATTACATTTTCACGATTTAACAAATCTGACTAATAATCTCGGCAGACGACGTGATCTCCCGCTGATTCCCTTAGAAACAATCCCTGGCCCACCCCCACTGAAAAAGATTTTTACGTGACATGAATAGAGTGCAGACGACTCTCATTCTTGGTGCATGGGCACGTTCCAAGCGACTCATTAGCGCGCGTGCACGTGGAAGGGACGCGAAAGAAAAACAATGCATCAGGCGGAAGCAGAAAGCCCCCCCCCCACTTTCTGAGCAACATTAAGCAGCGAGCACTCAAGTCTTCAAAAGCTTTCAAAGGGAAAGAGAAAAATCTTTTAACCCTTTACGACCACGATTCCTCTGTTAAAATACCAACCGTAATTAAATAAAAATCCCTTATTTTTCCCTTTTCTCCTTCCAAGCCGATTGTAGGGATCTCCCTTTATTACTTTGCAAGGATTCTTCCGAGATCTTCTCCGGGTTAATGGCAAAAGCGCGCCAAACAAAACCGCCATTTTTAAAAGTTTTCCCGCGAGTGCGTTCCTGGGGGAGAGGGGGGGGGTAAATACAAGCGCCACTTTTGATGTTTTGTTTTCCCTCTTTTGGGGAAAACCTGTTATAATTGAGTTTTATTGCGCAGAAACCAAAAATGGAGAAAAGCATTCTCACAGTCGTTAAAAGGAACGAAAATTTTTCTGGGAAAAGGTGGAGGAAAACGCATAACGGTTATGAGTTTTCCCAAAAATGGAAATGTCTTCCGCAAGACAATGCCGACGGCATTCCCCCTGCCTCCTTGAGAGAAAAATTGAAGAATTCCCTCTTAAGTGATAATGGGTTTTCAAAAACTTTTGTAATTGCGCGGGTGGGGGTGTTCTGGAAAACGGAGTTTTTATTTCAATGATTTCTATGCAATAAAACGCAGTTAAAACCTCTTCCAGCTCTGCGGGCATTGTGTGTTCCGAGGTTAAATGCCAGTCGAGCGCCCGCTTATTTTGTTCCTCGGTTTCATATTTTATTTCGTAACGATCCTTTGCAAACACATTTTCCAATCCGTACATTTAATTGCTCGAAAAAGATTCCAAAAGCGCTTTTAGGGGGTAGGGGGTATCCAAAATCCGCATATTTCCACGAGCTGGATAAATGTCATTGTTTTCGAACACAACCGTGTCCTCCTCCACAAAGATACAAAAGAAATCGAATGTTTGCCAGCGTCCATTAAAAGTCGAATGGTGAGAGAGGAAATGGAATGGTTTATTAACGCATAATGTTTCGCTTTTATTTTAACTGCTGCGGGAAATTATATTGAAAACAAGCACTCACAATGACAATGTGACTTCCTCCACACATCGCCAACTTGGCAGGAAAATCCAAACAATCTGTCTATAAATGACAACAAGCTACATTAAAACAAAACATTAATTTTAATTAACAAAATGACTTCAATGTGCAAAAAGTTTAAAACGCCATTCATAACACATTTTATAGAAGCTTAAAATTTCCAATGAGAAAAGCAACACGCCAAATGTCGTTAAAACTCTTTAAATGTAGCATTATAATGAGTTATGTCATTTTTTAGAGAAACATATTTAACCAATAAATATTTATTTAAATTCTTAATATCTTCATTTCTTAGAGTCACTTTCAAACAAATCTTATGTGTGTGCAAAGCTTTTAGAATATATCTTCCGGATATATTGTAAAAATTATTCTTATTAAAAAGGAAAAAAATTCAATAATTTGCTATAATATTTTATTTTTTTTAAAGAAATTTCAAAAAAAAATTGTTAAAATTTGGAATTTACTGTAAAATAGAAGAAAAGGTAGCAAATTTGTAATATAGAAATAAAAATTTAAGATAAAAAAAAGAGTAAAAATATTTGGGCCTTTAATGTAAAGTTAGAACTAAGCAATGTATAAAAATCAGTTTAATTGGTCTGAGATGAACATAGATACAACATTTTAACTTAATTCTTGCAAGGAAGGAAACCTAGAAAACTCTTTAAAAAACAACTCTACTAGAGCGACATGTAGAAATACAACATTTACTTTTTTGGCTTCTGCTCTCATGTTATATAGGTATACATAAACTGCCTAATAAAAGCTTTAGAACAACTTTCAACAATTTGGTATTTTGGCATTACTTTGTGAATAACCAATCTCCCGTAGCTCCACATTCACTGAATTCGAATTCGTGACCTTCCATTCTAAAGAGAGCTGTTTTACCATTAAGTGTATGCGAGTCTTAACTAAAGATTAATCATAACCCTTAGGAAAATTAATTAAGAATTGATATGGAGACATAGCAAAATGAAATCCCTTGTCAATAAATTTCAAACCAATGCCGTATGTGTAGGTTTGGTTTGGTTTGTTGGTCGCTCAACGGTCATTTTTTGCACACAAGGGCTAATTAGACCGGGACCTACGGCTTAAAGTGGATTCCGAACCACTACAAACATCCATGCCCAAGGTGGGATTCGAACCCACGAACTGTTGAACCGAAGGCAAGAGCGCTAACCATTCGGCTGCCGTATGTGTATGTTAACTAATTATTTTAAATGACGGTAATTGATACAGTGCAAAAAATAAAAAACTAAAGGGTTTCGATTTGTGTTATTTTGATCTTGTTCGATTTGTATTATTTTAATTTTGATAACTGTGTAGGGATTTTTTTTAAATGTATATTAGTCGATGTAAGTGCTCAGGAGTATTCCAGATTTTCTTTTTTGAAACACGTAATTACGACACACTAAGAAAAGTCTTCCTTGAAAGCGAAAATGAGGTGGGTGTTCAAATTCCTTACCAAAGACCTCTGTTGTTAATTACCCATGTTGTGTCAAATACATGTTGGTTATCTATGCAATTTATATAAATTAATTTACACTATTGTTTTATTTAACATATAAATTACATTTGATTATAAGATTCTTTAGTTCGCGATTTCGTAGGTTCGTAACAGAGTTACTGGATCAATACGAGCCAATTGTATGCATATCAACGATATATTGCATTTGTATAATTAACTCTGCCTATTGCAAACGATTCCAGTATGCAACTGGAAACCTGCTCCAGCCCGAGAGAGGGGCCACGAATGCACTTTTCTCAGAATTTTGAAGAGAGCGCACCTCCCTCAGATAGAGTCAGGACGCGCTTTTCCTATCCACTCAATATGCCCAGAGAGCGCGCCTTCATTGGATGACGAAGAGCACGTGACGAGAGCGCGAAAGGCGGGGGAGTCAAGGGGGTGCTCCTGGCGAGATAAAAGGGAGAGGAGAAAAAGAACGAATAATGTTAATAAAAAACTTCCAACCATCGTTCTATTGATCTCTGTCAGTGAGTGGGTCTCCATGTATGTATATTGTCATCTTTGAGACATTAATGCCCTACTCGATAATGGCTCCCACTTCACGGCTTCAAATTCGCTTTTTAAAAATCGTTTGCGGTCTCTCCACTTTTATCGTCTGTCTGTTCGCTCTTTTTCAATGAAACACCCTCTTTCGGCGTCATTCCTTTTCTCTGGATCGCTTCTTGCTTTTTCCGTTAGATCGTCTCTCTCTCTCTATTTGAGTGGGAGGGAGGCTCAAGAGCAGGAGGACGGGGAGGAAGAGGGATCAAATTTTCAGACCATTTCACCTTTCGAAGGGAACTGGAATTTTCTAGAATTTCTCTTTTTTATTTTTTATTCTATTATTATCCTCGATTCGTTCGCTCGCGCGAAGATGATGCTCTGAGTTCAGGTTACTGCACGCTGAGCAACAAGCTCGACTGCATTTCAACGAAAAGCAAAGAGGAAGAAAAAGAAAAAAGAAAGAAAGAGACGAAACGTGCCATGCTTAGCATTGCATTCCACAACCTGCGACTGGGTCAGAATATTTCTTTCGCAGTTAAAGTAACAGTGAATTATTCTTGAGACAAAATATAATCGCAATACTCGGTGCCGTCACTTACATGTCCACACTTGAAGAGAGACAATCAGATGTGGAAGAGAGTTTAAAGGTGGCCACTTCAAATTCTTCAACACTTAACGTCAATAACTTCCTTTGCAAAATATAAACCGATATAAGAAAATACATTTCAACTTGCTTAATTTAAGACATGATTCAATAGGACACTATCGCCACTGAACACTGAAAATCGAGCAAAATATCTAATTTGAGTAGAACATATTGTTTAATGTGAAGTTTGTGTCACTACAAACACCCACACCTAAAAAGAAAGAATAGAATCTAAAAACTGTACAGTTGTAAACCATGATTTGGATTGTGTCTCAATGATAAATTTTGCATATGAGGCCTAATTAGACAAAGAGCTGTAGTTTAAAGTTTATTCCGAACCATTATCAATATCCAAGACTAAGGTGAGGGAATCAAACCCACGAACTACTGAATCGTAAGCCGGGTCGCTAACTATTTGGCTTCCTGTTTAGCGTTATCAATCATGGAAACATGAATTAAATCTGTGATAAAATAGAATTTTCGACATTTCGAGAAGAACTTGTGAACATGATAAACAAATTCATAAAAAAATAAACAGGAAAATTTAAATCACCCATCGTTTAATAAACCATCATGAAAATATAACGTTCACAGTTACACACAAAATTCATAAAAAAATAAACTATTTACAAGCAAAATGAAGAGCCCAGTCACATATCGCTTTCAGTTATAAAATTATGACCTGACGCAGCACCTGTTTTCTGCGGGATTTTCAAGCTCTTACAGTAAAAGTTACATTCAATAAATGTTGGATTATGCAATGAAAATCATCGCTGTAGAAATCTACATAATACATTCAGTTTACACAACGACTTTCGAAAACTCAAGTACATGTGTTCACTTTTCTGTGAATAACATTTTTTTTTAATTAATTTTACATAAAATGTGAAAATGACGAGTAAAAATTCGAATATATTTCTTGAGCCTCGATGCACGCGTGAATGATTTCCAAACATTCTTCTTCCTTAACGTATAAATCTTGAAAAACCTTTCCCTGACTTAACTGTCAGCCGGAAATTGTGTTGGCCCCAGTGCAGGAAATTCCAAGTAATTCTTCACCGACCCTCTCGCACGTAGACAGATAAACTTTTTACCACGATGTGAAAGAAATCTTTAGGGTTTAACAATACACCAGGTCACGCCACAATTTTTTCACATTTTCATCAATTCATATTTTATTATTTTAGTGAAACAATACTTCTCAATAGATATCCGATCATACACTAATATGGTTATAATATCCACCTAAATTCAATGTCCATTTCAATAATTTTTTTAAAAAAAATTGATTGAAGTTTAATATTATATTTGTAGAACAGTGAAGAGTTTACTAGGTTATTTAATAGAAGTTACAATTTTTTTTTCTTTTAGTGGGGAGAAAAAGGAAGGAAATGGGCAACATAGAATAGGTAAGTGAAAGTAGAAGTTATTGATTTGCGAGTTAGTTAATTTTATTCACTATTGGTGGTGGGGTCAACACATAATTTTATATTTTATACTACAACCTACGCAATTTTTATTATTTTCCGTAATTAAATTAGATAAAAAATGAATAAAGTTATTTTATTTTGGAATTCTGATTTTTAAGATGGGAGAAAAAAATGTTTACACTTTAAATTTCTCGACATTGAAAAATTAAATATCGTTTAGCTAATTCCAATTTTATCACTTAAAATTAAACAAGAATGAATACTCAAATCAATAACAAGATTCAGATTTAATTTAATACATGTTTCTGTTTAAAAAGGAACAAATCATAAAACTAGAGTTACTCAAAAATTCGGGTTGATAACACCTACGATACTTTTCTTAATGAATGTCATTGCCCTCTCTATATTTAGTCACAAAAAAAAAATTCTGACCTTGATATAAAATTTACGATTTTCATGACTAGCATATAATCACCAGTCACGTTGCAAACGTAGAATTTTTTTATCATTTCTTCGCCATCCCCTCCCCCAAAATCCTTTTAGAGTGTACTTTCTGGTGAGAACCACATCGATCGCGCCAATTTGCAGCACCAGACAATTTCGCTGCGCAACAAATTAAGTAATAAACAAGCGAAAGCAATCATAGCTGGAAAGGTGCTCCATCGCACATTTTGGTTGGAACAAATACGCTGATGGAAGAAGAAGAGGTAAGAAGGTCAACCACATCCAAGAAGACTCAAAGAAAGAAAGAAGAAAAAAAGAGATTTTTCCTGAAGTGCGTGACTTGAAAGAAATGTGAAAGTTCTGTCAAACTGAATGTTGTGTTTTTACAAATGCCAGCTCGGGCTGTTTAATTTATCATTTATGCATCATCGCGGAATGCTTATCAAATATTACTGAGCAATAAAACTTCAACTGAAACCCGTTCCTCTTATCTGGTTGGGAAAAGTAACTGGCCAACGCGATCAGATTAAAGGCGTGCAATTCTAATCAGCTAACCAAAGACATGTGTACGCGAGCATAATATTCGATTTAAAGACTCACTTTTTTGAATTCATGAAAACAGCTTGCATGCCAAATTGCCCGATGGCTGAGGTAACGTTATAAATATCCCTCCCTCCTTTTCTAAAAGAAAACGTGATTTTTTTTTTTTTTACACTGTGGAAAATTATGAGAAGGCTTTCAGTCTAAAGAGGACTCCAAACCACTACATACAAACACCAAGTCTGATAAGAAAATCCAACCTGCACACCAGTTAAACTGAAAGCCAGAACACTTAACCATTTGATTGGCAGAGTAAAAAAAACGATAGGATGGCTCTGAAAATTATGTATTTCAATATCCCAAGTAAGAAAACACAAGATAACAGTTACAAAATTATACAAGAGGACAAAACAGAATAATTACAATTTAATTTCAAAATGCGGAAATTTCACTAATACACATTTGGAGTTCCAAGTCCCTTCATGTCGCTTTTGTTGCCACTCGATAAGAACGAAATTCCGATTGTCACTAGAAGTTTAAGAAAATAATTCCGTATTACCCTAGCAAAAGAAAGACCATTTAACAGGGTCTTCTAATGCAAGGGAGGGGGGAAGCGTCCAACGCAATTGGGCTGAGTTATTCCGAGGAAAGAGCGTGCAGATCCACAAAAGCTCAGCAGTCGAAAGAAAGCAATCTCTTCCACAAGTGCCCTTGCCAGATAGCGAGAAAAAGTCTGGCACAATTTACTGATAAAAACAGATCAACCGCTTAATACAGCCGAAAGAAAAAAAAAAGAGGACGATGTTTAGGAAATAGGGTGGAAGTCGAAGTTCCAGGACCATGTGCTTCACAGGAAAGGTAGCATGAACATGGAGTCCATGATAACGCGGGTGGATATCCCAGAAAACCGTGTTTACATGGGAAACAATAGCTTTCCTCTCTCATTGATATGCTAGTCCCACAGAATTGGACAGGGGGCGCTGGGGTGCAGGGGATGGAAAAACCCATTAGGATTTTCTACCGGTTCATCTGTTTTGCATGTTATCGCGAAGACTCTGGGTTCTTGTCCTCTAGGGCAAATAATAGAGAGTGGAAGTTTTCTTTTCTTTTTCCACTCTCTTGCTTCTTTATCTCTTTCTTCGCTTCATCTTCTTTCATCTCATCTTATTTCACGTGGCCCCCAACTTGGACCACAAAGAAAGAAACCCAAGATGCGTTTTTCGAGTTTTGATTGCAAGCGAGTTTTTTTTTTTCCCCCTTCCCTTTTTATTCCTATTATTTATTTTTATCAGCTCTCCCTCTTTCCTCTCCGTGTATCTAAGGGTTAAGACCAGTCTTCCAAAACGGTCGAGACGAAAGTAGTTCCTTTGGATCAATCTTTTTTTTCTTTTTATACCCCCTCCTTACTCCATCGAGTGGAAAAGGGGGTAGAGTGACGGTGGACAGGGAGTTATTATAAAGTCAAATAGTGCCACTTGCCAATCTTCTTTGCAAGATAAGGCACTTGTATTAGGGGGCTCCATGTTCAGGAATAATACCCTAAGAAAGAAAATACGAAGAAATGTTCTCCACCGTCAATGGAATCTCAAGGATAGGGAAGATGTCTCGGGACAAAAGCCCTTCGACTCGTATAGCGATGTAATAACAGTGGCGTATTTAGAGGCGGTTATGGAGCTGGAGTACCTACCTATAAATTTCATCTTATTATTGCACATAAAAGAAAATGAAAATCCAACGTATGCTATGAGTCTAAGTTGCGAGCACCATTCGCAAAAACTGACAATATTATTTTGAAAGCTATAATACAGACGCAAGTTGAAAGCTAGAAATGTAAACAGAGGAGCTTTGGCATTCTTGAGCGACAACATGACTCGCAAAGGCCCCGATCGGATAGCTCCCGCCGAATTTTTGCTTTTTTCTTTCCCTAAGCCCCCAAAAGAAAAAAGCCACACGATTTTTTTTCACCCTTGGTCTACTAACGAGGTCTCTCGCTTCCAAGGGTTGGTAATCCATCATGCATCTTCCACATGGCGGCGACAGCACTCACCATCCGGTTGAACCAAATCTCCCGTCCAGGGCCTCCAGACTGGAAATAGTTTCAAGCAAGATGGCACCCGCAAAATACTCCAACTTAAATATACAATTAGAACATGCTTCATAATAAGCTACCATTTTTAATTTAGCTAATAATTTAATAGACGTATAATTAGAAAATACAAATGCGCTAGACATAAAAAATATAAATCAAAGCAAAGATTACACAATAATCAACCGTTTCACTAGTAATTTAAAACGTATTATTGTGGTTGTAAAAATAGATTTGCTATAATTCAATAACATTTTTTTTTTCGGAAGGGACAAAAGAAAAAATTTAAATCATATCTGTTTTATATTTACATTAATCATAAAACAGAAGTATGAATTTAGGATAAAATATATAATTTTAGTAAAACAACTAGAATACAGCCAGAAAATTTCGCATCTTTTCCACATGTATAGATAAATTAGTTGGGGCAGTATCAATTAAATATTTCCTTCATTATAATTGAATAAATATAAAACTAAATTTCTACATATAATTATAAAAAAAATATTATAACCCAAAGAACTTTAAAAGTAGAAACCACAATAAAACGTTAAAAATTATTAGTATGATAAAAATCCACAGCTGTTTTACAAATTCATATTGCGCATATTTTAATGAACTGATAACAAAAAATGATTAAAAGATTAAAAAATTTTTGAGTAAAATTTTATATAAAATATTCATTTAAGCACTTAATAAACATGGGTAAATTGAATATAAATTGCTTATACTGTTAATTACTAGCTTTCAAGACTCATCATTAATCGAATCTTTTATTTCTTAATGTGTTACACATAAAATAAAATAAAAATTCCATTAATTTATTATTTCTAAAAGATTTTTACAATTTTTTTAAAAATCAAAACAAAAAAAAATTATTCTATAATTATTTTAATCCTGAAACACAGGACTATCCTAACTTTTTTAACATCGGACAAGCATTTTCCTAATTATTTTTATCCCAAGACATAAGATTATCCATATTATTTTATACTAAAACAAGAGATTATCTTAATTTTTCTTATCTAAAAGACAGCAAAGTTGTAGTAGATCTTTTTTTAACCATGGCTGGTATTTTTTTGTTTTGTAATTTTCATTGATTAAGGATAATTTTAATTAAGAATTTCATTATAAATGATGGCAATGGCTCGCATTTAGTATTTCCCCAGATTTAACTTCAGTAATAAACAGAGCTCTCGTTTACATAAAAAATAAATTTTGAAAAATGTTATAACTTTGGTTAGTTAGTGCATTTTAAGATATCAATTGATATTGTATTTTCTGGAGATAGGCCGATGAACTTGAAAGACAGATTTAAGTCATTAACGAGATACACTTTCATAAAACAGCAGCGGCTCCAATAATACGGGTTTCCTTCCTTCCAACCAACCAAACAGTTGGTGGAAAAATATTCTTTTAAAAGAACCTAAGGCCGACAGCAAAAATAATAACGACGAAAAGACATCTGCTTTAATTACACAGCCAAACAATGCCTTGGAACAATAATTGCGCTGACAGTGTAAACCAAAAGCCCCATTGTCAGCCGGAAAATTTTCCCTCGCAAACAAGGACACACGACAACAAAGAAATGCCGCCATTCGAAGGGGTCCGTCCACGACACCATCGCCCCCTGCAGGGACAAACACACACCAAGGGGATGGTGGGCTCTTCTTTTCTGCAGTGCTCGGAAAAGCACACTTCCTGTGACTGAGAAAAGACAAAACTCCACAGCGCCAATCTTCAGAAAAGTTCTGCTGAGCGCCAAAGACAAATGATTTCTTAAGAAAATCATGCAAAATTTTCCAGGGCGACAATTTTTCCTTGGGAGACCTTCCACTATAACTCATCTCAGCTTCACTGAACCTATTATACGTGGTTTTGAGCGTTTGATTCGGTTCCGTTTACAGAGACTTGGCGAAGGGGCGCCAGAAAATGCAAAACGGGCGAAACATTTTTGTTTTTAGCAGGCATGGGTGATGAGACAAAAGGAAAGGCGGCACAAAGCATTGAAGGGGGCGCTCCAAGCACAATTAAGAAGCCACAATGTGAGTATTTCCCTGTTTATGGTGATGTTTTTACTGAGGTCGAAACTTAGTGAAATAACGAAATAAATTTTTAAAAGCTATTCATTAATTTAACAAACAGTTAGTCACATTTTAAAAATCAAATATAAATTCAGTACTTGAATGCCAAACTCACCAGGGCTTTCAAGGTTTCAAGCATTCGCGCACTGTTTATTACAATCAAAGGAAGCGATATTTACATGCCAATGTCTGTTGAATGATGATAAACATCATTTTTAATTATCATAATCACTTGCATTTTATACAATGAAATCAAAAATTTCTTTTCTAAAAACAAATTTGGAGGAGTACATTAAACCGAAAATAAAAATCTAAAATATATGTAGACGCAATAAACACTGCCACATTAAAGTTTTAACAATAATCGAGGGACATTATTTTTAACGACAGCTTTCAATAGAAATGAAAGCTTGATTAGGGCTTCTTTATCAGGATAATGATTAATATCCTATGTTAACATGACAAATACGCATGGTTTAAGTAATAAGATACAAAATTAACAAGCTTTAATGCTTTTGTGAAGACTAAAAGAACAGAACTGTTCTTCAATTAACTGTTATTAAGAGCAGTTATTAAGTTTAAAAAAAAACTGTAATTAATCAACAAAGCGAAAATACATATGAGTTTGAACTAGTCATAAATATTGAGATACTATGTTGATACTTGCAAAATAAAAGATGATTTATTTGAGAATTAATCATTTCTCTAAGGAAGCCACTTGCCTTATTTAACAGATCTTCGCTTGTCGCCTGGTCAATAAATTCACTTGTAGATTCCACGTTTCCCTATCATAGTTAATCACGTGTTCGAAAGCACTACTTTTCCCTAACGACCCATGAAAGTTTTCTTACATTTTGAAAAATCAAACACGACCCTTTAGGGAAATTTTCATGTCGACGATCAACATTATCAGATTATTATTTTTTAAAAAAAAAATAAGAAAGAAATTACACAGACAGATTTTTAAAATTCGAAATTTGTAAGCCACATTTAAGAACAATAAAAAATAATCTGTAGTATTCAAGTGACACAATATAATATGATACACGCAAATGTGATACACCAAAAATAGTATTTTTAAGAATATGCATTAAAAATAACCTCATATTCTTAAATGTTTGTTTTAAAATTATTTCAAAATAAAATATAGCAAAATAATATTTATTTAAGTAACTTTATAGTTAAAAAAGTTTAAAAAAATTTATTATATATATATATATATATATATATATATATATATATATATATTGCGCATAATTCGAAAGTAAGATTAAAATTCGGTTTCTTTGTAAGATTTGTCGTCGCATTTAAATTTCCTGAGACACCACAATCGAAGGGAAGTTGTTGCCAGCTCATTTTCCTTTAATCGCCAGCAACCATTTAATGATAGCTTCGTTTGTAGATTCAATCGTTTGTTTCAGATTTGCTTTCTGAGAAAAGTCAATTTAATATCTTAGTAACAATCTAATATCCTAAAACAATTTTATCTTTATGTAAATATATTTGCCTTCTGATGTGTGAAAGTGTATTAAACCAAAACCAATATAAAACCTTTTGGAATTTAGATCGAAAGGTTAAAATTAATTTCTTTCGTTAAGCATTTTTCTATTCATTTTGATAGTTTTATTACATGCTTCAGTTTAAGCAATCAAATATAAATATTAAAAATAAATAAATAATGATTTAAATTTTATTCAGTGGGCTCGCTTGCTTACAATTTGCTATATCACAAATATTATGTCCTTCAGTGTAGTTTCGGTAATATTTAATTATATTGCTATTTATTAAATATTATTGAGGATTAATTTCTCCCATTTTCCTGCTATTCTTTAGTTCTAAAGAGCTGTCTGTGAAAAGTAAAATTTTAATGCGAAATTAAAACCCAAGAGAGAACAATACATCCAAATATATATTAAAAATCTATTGTACTTAAATTAAAAACTTAAAAAATATAAAAACCAAATATATATTAAATAGCAATTGTACTCTTAATACGAATCACAAGTGTTTTTCCTACTGTAAATCTCATTTCAAAAATTTTTTCGCACTCGAGCCATGTATTATTACATTCTCTCAAAATATAGTTATAAACGCAGCATAATTTAATACATTTCACAATTCAACCTCAACCAGAATAATTATTCAAAGCTAACAATATTTTTTAAAACTGGTTTTCTTTTCATTAATTTCTGTGAAATCATATGAAAATAAATTTTTGATATTTTATTTACATTAATTTGATATTTTATTAATTAATAATAATTAATCCAATATTTATCAATTTAAGGTGATGAAAATTATAAGATTATTCATGATCTAAAATAATCGATTATTCAGAGATGATTAATCACTGAAAGGGTTTCTTGTCAAATAAAGATAAAAAAAATTTATAAAACTCAATGAGTATTTTCATCGATGAAATATTTGAAAATCGATTTTCAATAAATGTTATCACACTGAAAGGAATGTAATAACCATTTAACGATATTTTACTATCACAACCATAAAAAAAATTTTCATGTCATTTAATTCATCAGTTATGGAGCACTGCCGATACTCAATCTCAATGGCTTTTTTATTTTAAAATTATTTTTTTAACTATTTGAAATAAAATAATATTTGCTAATTGCGATGTTTTTAATAGAATATTTGTAATTATATTTTTAGAAGGGTTAAAATTATTCTCAATCAACCATGAAAAATTTTAAGTGGTAAAAGAAAATTGTTCGTTTCAGTAATAAGTAGAAAAATACATTTTAAAATTTTCATATTTTCAAATCTACTATTTGTATGTAGCAGTGTGATGCCCCTGGTTCGAGAACACCCAAACCCGAATTATTTAGAAGCTTACCATGCCCAAGTGGTCTCTCCAGAGAGGAAAGGCCTAACTCATTTTGGACACACAAGAGATAACAATCCAAACTTTGGTTCAGACAAGCAAGTTTAGTAAGAAAAATAAAGCTGTTCTCAATTACTAACATTTTCCAAACAACTGTTTTTTTTTTTTTTTTTTAAACTACATACCAACTGAAATGCAAAAAGGAAAGTTCTACCTTACAATTCAAGAACCCGTTCAGATAATATTAATAGAAAGTTTCTCATAAATTTCACTATGGATCTGCGGTACAGATACAGAAGTTATCAAAATGGGAGTAAAGGTACTAAGCGTAAAAAGTCAATAAGAAATAATACATCTCGAATGCATCGTTTCTTGAGTGAGTGCATTGCTTTTGGTATTATTATCATGACTTGTGACATTACTTTTTAATTATTAGAAGACACTTAAATAAAACAATATCTTCTGCTGGTTGAATGAATAATTGAACAAATAAAAAACCTAAATCTGGTAAAAGCTGTCAAGAAAGATAACTTCGTTGTGATGCAAGGACCTTTGAAATGGCTAGAAGGTTCACCCAAATAATATTTAAGTTTAATTCTCCTGATTCTGGCAACATTTGTTATGCTGGAGGACATTTTTTTTTTCATAAGTTAAAGGATGAAAAATCTGGCTCACTCTATAGTTAGCGATAACTAAAGATGTACTTAGGGGCGACATGTTGCCGACCCTTCGGTGCCACCTTACACCAAGAGAGTGCCATCCTATCCCCCTCCCCATCCAATAGCATGCCATCTGATGTGTCACACTTATTAAAGACGTCAGTTACAATAGATGGCAGATCGCACATCGAGGGGGGGGGGAGATGGTCGGAGCCATGCTTCAATTACAGCAGCAACCTCTGCAGCAGCAGCAGCAGGTCAGAACCTGGGTTGGAAGGTGTCAACCAAGGTGCCGAAGAGAAGTTCTTTATATCTTCTTTAAGGCTGTCATATCAGCCACCCCCATATCACGTGGGGGGAGGGAATGAATATGCGGCAGCCGAAAGGTATAGGGGTCGGCCGAGGGAAAAAGTCACTGTTTAATAAAATAAAGGAAGTATCCATAAAGAAAAACCAGCTTCGACAGACATTAAAACTGAGCATCGATCTTCTTCTAAGAGAGAACGCCATATCGAGAAGTTTTTATTCAAAGAAATGTTTCTAAAATGAACACCATCTTACTGAAAGCAGGCATTGACTTTTAAATTCATCTTCCCATTCAAATTAATTAAATGACTGAAACAAAGCTGATGAAGAAGTATTAATTATGACAAAATTATTTAAGAATTATCAAGAAGGAACACGATGTGCTTTACAGATAAAAAGCAGAATTATAACTCTAAAGAAGCATCGACCCCAGACTGCTTTAATTATTCTTTATATAAATATATATATTATATAACACTATTTTATAATGACAGATAAAATAAACTCCAAAAGATCTTGATAGCGATAAATTTATTAAAATATGAGTCAAATTATAAAAGAGCAAGATTGAGTCATTCTTTAGGATCTCAAAATTGCTCTGCAATATTAATATTATGGATTATTTAGTAGTTTTTTAATACACAATGCATTTTATAAATATGCAAAGATTGACTCACTTTTTGAAAATTTTATAATATTTGGGAAAATTCATTTCAATAGTTTCCTATATCACAGTAAAGATCAAATAGTTTAAGCACATT
Organism: Latrodectus hesperus; assembly: GCA_037975125.1. Taxonomy (NCBI): domain Eukaryota; kingdom Metazoa; phylum Arthropoda; class Arachnida; order Araneae; family Theridiidae; genus Latrodectus; species Latrodectus hesperus. Next base: position 13,124,890 of record CM075862.1, on the reverse strand, counting down.
ATATTTAATTTAAACAATATCAAATAATTTATACACTAAAAAAACAATTCAAATTTCATTTATATACTTACTTTTCAAATTATTCAAATAATAAAATTTAATTATTAAATCAATGTTACATAATAAATATTAAATAAAGATGAACATTGAAAAAAATAACTATTAACTGTTTCATAAATTAAAAAAAATTGTTTTAACTTAAATCTTCTAGTTAATGTTTACTAAGCGGCTAACTTGATTGTAACATGTATTCAACTATTAGCGTTGTCACAAACGACAGTATAATATATACAAGAGCAATAATTCAAAAAATGCACCAAGCTTTAAAAATAACTTCAGCAAAGATTAAAAATCGAGAAAGACAGAAGAAAGGATTTAAAATTAAATGAAGTAGTTCAAGATAAGACATAAACACAAATTTATCTTGTATTCAAACATACAAATTGTTCTAACACATATATTGTCAGTAAATTTTCGGTTACCTTCAGAAAAGCATCAATTTTCTACAACTGCATTATTATTAGTAGAATTATAATTAACACAAAGAATGAAAGTATATTTTATCTTTATTGAAAAAATAACTATTTCCTTCCTTTGGTTCTTCTAAGCAGTGATTTTCATAATAAACGAATTATAAATATTTGCACTAGCTAAAATAAATTTCTTTTTTGAATTATTAAAAAAATAAAACAAAAAATAAAATTTAATTTTAGATCCAATAAAACTATTTTGTATCATAGATTAGAGATATAAATTAATTTTGATTCCCATGCTAAAGAAAAAGTTTTTAAACAGAAAAATATTTTACTATTGTGGAACACTTTCGTTCATATATATATATATATATATATATATATATATATATATATATATATATATATATATATATATATATATATTATTTGTATATATATATACATACATATATATATACACATATATGTATACATATATATATATATATATCTTCTTCTTCTTCACAAGCTCAACAGCCTATTGCAGGCCAAGGCTGACTCGCTGATATTCTTCCAGCTGACTCTATTAGCCGCAACAGCCCTCCATCGGTTGACTTCCATTATTTTGAGGTCTTTTTCAACATCGTCCAGCCACCGCGTGGGTGGACGTCCTCTACGACGAATCCCTTCGATTTTTGAGAATGTCACTTTTTTGGTGGGAAAAGCATCGGTGCATCTGTACAGGTGGCCCAACCACCTTATTACATATATATATATATATATACACACACACACACACATATATATATATATATACATACATACATACATACATATATATATATACATACATACACACACACACACACATACATAGATACATATATATATGAGGACGATACTAAGAAAAGTGTGGAAAATAAATGCGCAACCGGAGACAAGTCGAATGAAAGAGAAGACAAGATGGCACACATTTATATTCCCGGGGAAACACTTCCTTCATGAAACAAAAAGAAAAAACACGATTTCTGAAATAGCCGCGTGTCAGAAAACCGCCGTGCCAATCACTGCGGTGAAAAGGTGCAAATGCATGAAGATGGATGAGGCAAAATGCAAAAAACACTTTATATACCCGCTCCCTCCCACCAGCCTTCAATCTGGGAAGTTGACAGTACAACACGGAAAGGCAAACGCACACAACATTTAAATCAACTCACTGATAGACGCGTACGAAATAAAATACACACACAAAACAGAATCGTAAGGGTATTTAAGAGGAAAATTCTAAACCAAAAGGTTGGGATTTTTTCTCCCTTTTATTTAATGTACATCCCCAACAAAATGGAAGAAGTTCCTCAACAGAATTGTTCCACATTCGAATTTTTGTTTGTGTGTGTGTGCTCCAGACTTTTGCATTGTTTTATTATGATTTTGACGGGTGAAGCATTAGAGAAGTTGACGCATGCAGCCCAGCCGCCCCCCGAACAGCAAGGAAGCCTGACGAAGTACTTTGCATATTGCCGTTTGTCTCCGCCACTTAGCGTCAACTTCAAACTCAGGTAAAAGCACAGACGAAGAAAAAGAACTTCACAGCATTTGACGCGCATTTTCTTTTATTATTTTGTCTTCGCGCGGTTTGGCGGGCGAAAAGGGATGGAAGGCAGTCGCAACTTCTCATTTTCTGGTGAGGCATCGACTCAAATTAGCGCGTCTCCAGGCTCCCCGGCTTTGTTTTTACGCTATGGCATCACGCAAAAAGCTCAAAATACGATTCACTCTATAAAATGAAAAGCATAAAAACAAATAACAGTAGAAAATTTATATATGGTAACATGCTTCGCTTACACTTTTCAAAGGAGACTTGAATACTTTGGTACACAGTCGCAAAATAATGAACCACCATTGAAATTCAACAGCAACATTGTATTTCATAATATGTTAAGGAAATGAGTCTCATAAATACTTAAAATGCATCCAATCTGAATGAGTATCTCAAGAAATATTGATAACGTGAGAAAATAAAAGCTTTTTAGTACATACGACGCTTAAAAAGAGCAATATTAAGAAAAATATACTAAGTGTTTGAATATTTAACCATTCCAGTTTATTTAAAATGATCGCCCAAGCATATAAATCATAAAATATTACACTTTGTTTTTCCTAATAACTATTCATGTATGCATATTAAACACGGTTACATCACTTTTGTAAGAATATTATAGTATAAATTAACATACACTTAGTTTTTCATTCTTTTAATCATTCCTTCGAAATAGACAAAGATGCCTTCATTTATGAGTTAAAACTTTTAATGAATGGCATTTCATTGACAACAGTATATATTTAACATGATTATTTTTCCGTAAAGACGCTTCCGATTAATATTCGAACGATCTGAATATAAATTTTAATAAGTGTACAGGCGCAGATAAGCAAGATGATCAAATACGTTAAGCACTTAGCAGGACTTTAAGATTATCATTCATAGTAACCGTGTTACTCTTCCAATTAGAAGATCACAAGTTGGTTGTCCGAACGCTGTTTGAAGCGCGGTTTCGGTTTGTTTGTCGCTCAATGGTAATTTTTTTTTGGGGGGGGGACACGAGGGCTAATTAGACCGGTACCTATACGATTTAAAGTGGATTTCGAACCACAATGAACTCCAAGCTCAAGGTGTGAATCGAGGCTGTTAAAACGCGGGAAAGGTATGTCGCGTTTTCTGCTTGCTGACAGCAAACGTGTCTTCGTGAGGGTCGTGGAATTTTCCAAGTCATGAGTTAAATTTCAGAAGCTCGCAAAATCTGGAGTAAAATTAAATAATTTAAGGAAAACTACATAAACTTATTAAATTTATCAAAAGATATGATAACACCTTTAAAAATAACAAATGCTTTGTATAAAATTGCATCAATATAGCAAGCGCTGCTTAAATAATTAATCAAGCAAGGAAGGGAAATGAATCGCGCACTTACTTTCTTCATTACATAAGAGACAAATACACATAAAACGTACCCTCAATTCAATTAATATCGCCCGTTTAAAAGACTAAAATCAAAGCTCTTTTGTGTTTATCGTTATCCAGGTTATTTTTAAGGCAGTCAAGATTCACATGCAACAAAAGAGAAAATAAAACCCAAAAATACAGAATACTTGGTAGAGACGATGAGAATTGCGAAGGGAATCAGCACATGAATCGGGAACCGTCGAGGGTAGAGTTTGCGCATCATCTCAGAACCACACGTGATGCGGACGCCAGATTTCGGTTTGTGAAAGCATTGTGTTTTTAGAACTGAGCTTCATAAAAATATTCATAGAAAGTTAAAGGAAAAGAAGTATTGTTTTAAATGTTTCGAAGTGTTCGAATTTACTGAAACTCGTGTCATAGAAAATGGAATCCCAGATTTTATTTACGGTTTAATTATAATCGAAAACTTAAGACTTATTTTTCTATTTGTGGGGATAATATTCAAAAACTAACTGCGACCCTATACGGTTAAAATAAAACCATGTTCCTAAAAACTTAAACACAAAAAAATCCTCGAAAAAACGAAATTATTTTAAACTTTCGTATGATGAAAACATTCTATAGATGCCTAATGAGCAGTGATTGGTGGGGGCGACCACTTTCTCCTTCACTGGGATGCTGAACTGCGTGGGTTGGGGACGTGTCCACGTTCATCTGTGACATCCAAAGCCCTTCCGCTAGTGTGGTGTAGAAAGGAGGGTGCCAGCTCAGATATGACCTCGTCACCTGACCGTGGTTTAAAATGGCGAGACGCTTGTTGATGGGCGAGTATTCCGAAACTGTTAAGTACAGTCGCCAGCACCGCTATTTATGTATGGATGCCAAATAATCTACATTTACTGATAGATTAATTCAGATGGTGAGCAAATAATCTACATAAAGTTTTCAATTTATGTATCCACAAAGATTTATTTCGGGGTTGTAAGGAAAACGGGTGCACGGAATAGAATGAAAATTAATAATCAGGAGGTTGGTCTCCAGCTAACTTAGTAGATCGTCTGTGACACTTATTTCGAAATTTTAATTAGAGTTTGTAATAAATATAAATCATAATTAACGAACTTGCAGTAAAATTGTTTATGCTACAATGTACACCATTTCGGAATTCTGCTCGCCCCAACGGAAGTGTGTGGTTCTCCTATTTTTAAAATTGTCATCTATTTGTAATCGCTGTGACTAGATAAAAAAAAATGTGAACAGCACATCGGATATCCCTCATTATCTGCAAAAACTAAATAAGATAACGATTTTACTTTTATTTTTGAAAAAGTCTTGTTTTCGCCAATTATTACGAGCGTGCTTTTGGTTTGCCCAGTATAACGCCGATCGGAATGCATTATAGCATGGATCAGAAGAATTCTGACTTCGATATTTAATAATTTATTAACTAAAAGTTGTTTTTAAGGTTAAAATACCTCATTTCATTTATTTTTAACTCATGGTGGGAAACAACATTTTGTATGAAACAACAAATATTATTATTTTTCCTCACAAATTAATAAGTTTTCGTATGGAAGCAAAGGGGATAACGTGTTTGAAATATATTTTTTCAAAAATAAACGGAGGAAAAATTCGCAAATTTATGTACAGCAACCGTAAAAAAAGAAGCCAGGTGGCTTAGTGACACCGTTTCACGCTCCCATGACACAGGTCCGAGGTTCGATCCTCGGGCTGGGGAAGGTTGACTCAGCCTTTCATCCCTTCAGTGGGTCGATTAACTGAGTACCAAGCATGCTTAGGAACTAAACACTGGGGGTCTTACGTTAGGCTGACCACCTAACTGGGACATATGCTTCGCACCCTAGGGCCCTCGGTCATGAAAACAGTTATGGGCACTATAGGCCTTGGCCCACATGGGCTGTCGTGCCATGGAGTTTAGTTTAACTGTAAAAAAAAATTCAGTGAGTTAAAGTAATTTGGTAACTGCACACGAGAAAATTTATCAAAATTGTTCATGAAAAAGATTAACCGATTTCGTTTTAGGATATGTGAATTAAAATCTACAAAAACGTGTGCAAAGTAGAGAACGTCGAGCAGTTGATAACTCAAGCAAACCAGAAAAAACACTGCTAACATTCAATTAACCCCACATATCTACGTTTTCTTAACATAAACAATAAAACAAAATCGAATAAAAACTGGTATCACTCTTCCGTAAAGAAAAATTAAATATTAAATCTACAAAAAGAGTTTGAAAGGCGAACACAGAAACGCGTTTGTCATTAAGTACATAAAACCTCAGAGTCAACATTAAAACCAAACAGGTTCCAGTCAAATGTAATGCAATAAAAAAAATCTATAAATACATAAAAGCGGGGGGGTCTGAAACGGGCGTAAACCAGGTAGTCCGCGAGGACCTCGGACACAGCCTTTACCGGATTGCATACGCGTTTTTTCTTTCTTCTGACAAGCCTCCTTTTGCAGAATCTCTCTCCGGAAATGATTTCAGAGACTGTCTCGTTTCTTTCCTTCATTACCCAACTGCATGGAAGCGAACTACAATTGCTTTACTTTTATTAAAGTGGAGCTATCACCTCACTCTAGATCATGCTTTTAATTTATGTGATTGAAGACGCCATAAAATGGTTCGTATCTCTTCATACTTGTTTCATTTTTGGCAAGTCTTCAATTCCGCGTTTGCCAAGTTCTCCTATCGAAGTAATCACTTTGAACTGTGAATCATTTTAGAATTCGAATTATTGATATATTTCACTTCACATTAAATAATTCTTAAATTATTTTGTAGAAATTAAACGAATGTGGTTCATCGTCTTTTACTGAGTCGTACCACTTCAGCATTCCAGAACCTGATGAAATCATTTTTACTCAAATAGCCGGGATACAGAAGAATGGTAATAGTAGATAAAAATTGCCGGCTTTAGCTCAGTGGCGGTATTGCCTGATCCTGCTAATGACGTGAAACGTTTTCCTCTTGCAGTTTGATTCATTGGTTTTGATTTCTAAAACAAAATTTCAGTTTCCAAAATGGCAGCAATCTCATTCATAAAATTTAATATAACAAATCTTAAGTAGATAAATAAAATGGAAACGTGATATCTTGCTGATGTCCGCACGTGCTACATTGTTAAACTCTAAATGTTGCCATTCCACAAAATTAAAACTTTATACTGTTGCCAATCTAAAAAGCAGAACCTCGAAAAATCGAAAGTAACTGCTGGGAAAGCGAAACTAGTAAATCAAACAGCACGGGGAAAACAACTTACTTCATCAGTAGGTGGAAAACAACTCAACTTACCAGCGAAAGAAGACAACACAGCTATTGTGAATTAAACCCGACAAATATTATCTACAGGTAATTTGAATCTATGCTGCATGATAAATTGCCTACAGCTCAACGATGTATTTTTTTATATGATAATGGGCTTATTTAGGCATCACAAGAATGTAAATATGAATAGTTCCCAACTACCCCCCCAACACACAAATGTGTATCAACACCTATTTTGTATGAATTTTGAATAACAGGATACCATTCTCCAGTTATTCAAAATGGAGGACATCGAATTGTCCGTCCCTCGGAAATCGTGGTCCAAATGCTAGTTCATTGTGAACTTTCGCATTTACGCGTGGATAACTTGACAGCATCATACCAATTATTGTTTGTTGGATATTTATAATAGATATCATTTTTAGTTTCTTACCCAACTAGCTCGATTTTTAAGTACAGAAAGATCTATAGCTGTAGTTAAACATTTCATGTAACCATAGATGATAGGCGAAGTAATAATACGAATACGATACACTGAATTTCTTGTCAGCAAAATAAAACTGTATATGGGAAAATCAATCCTGAATGCTTTTAGAACATTAGGCTTAATATTTTAATTCGCAGCTTCATTGTGATTCCATTTTTTGCATTTTGTTCCGTATCTAGAAAAGTTTACCGCATAAATAAGTAGTATATTATTTAAATGCAGACACCTAGTCAGTGTAATTTCTGGCATGATTCATACATTCACAACATGTCATTATTAAGGAAAAGATCTCCACGGATAATGAATCGTATTCTAGTATCACAAAATTTAAAGACCCAAAACAGTTCCAACTATTAATTTTATAAATGCATCAATACAAAACAAAAACACAACAGTATTTAGTTCATTTAACCATGGATGGGTAAGCGCCGAACAAAAGATTCTTCACTTCGAATAGTGTAAGGACACCGTAAGACCACGGTATTCCCGGTAAATTGCCATTTGTGTAAATTCCCAAGAATTTTTAGTTCGTCGAAGGATTTGTGAAAAGTCATCAGTCTAAAAGTTACGAATCACTCATGTAATTTCATAACTACATTTCACTCCAACACTCATCCCAATACACACACACATTAATCTAGAAACCACTGGAATAACTATTAACTAAGGTAAAATTAGGGATCAAAAATAAAACCATTATGATACCTTCTCGTGAACAGTCAACAAAAAAAAATAAATAAAAAAAACAATGAGAATGTTTCCTTGCAATATCCGGGGTGACTTTAAATCATGGGTTACCAAACTTTTTTCTCGTGGACCACTTTCAAAGTTTTTCAATTTTCAGTAGACTTCCTACTGCTACATTTCTACTGTATTCCCAAAACTCCTAAAAAATGGGGGTGTTAAGAAAAAAAAGTAGCACATTTTCTTGTGTCCTGATGCTACCTGCCTAAACTGATAGGTAAATCCAAGTCAAAAGTTTTGTTCTTTATTATTTATTATGAAAACCAGAAAAATTTTCGTGGAACCCCACTTAAACTTGTGAACCCCTGTTTTCTTTACACGTCTACGTGGACCCTCGTGTGGTCTCCTATGCACCCCTGGGGGTCCACCTAGACCACTTTGGGAACCTATGCATTAACTCAAATAATGAACAATGAAAACAAATCCAAGTTCTTCCACTAGGGAAGGAATTACAGCACGAATGCACAGTGCATCACACTAAGATTCTGTTCACCTTGAGAAGGTAGTTGTGCTCCCCACGTGCAGCAACTACAACCGAGATGGTTTTGCTTAAAAACATCTTTATTTAATTTCTTGCACTTTTTGTTTCCTTGCACTTTTACTTATTAGATTTCCACTTGCTAACAAGTAACATGTTGTATGCCTCTATGATTTTTGAACATATTTTTAATGATTTTTAACAACTTCTTATGTCAAACTATGACATGTTCTTTGAACAAGGATGAATTTTGAGTGTTATGCCACAAAAATTCGCTCTTTTCCCGACTCAAAATACAGATTATTGACTATTATAGTGAATTAATTCAAAGTTTGTTTTGATTTGAATCCATCACATCAATTTCTTACACGATTGCTTAAAATTATTAATTTAATGACACAATAGAATGACAACGGAACTCATCGAGCTGCCAAAAATCATTCGTTGAAGTTTGTACTTTAAACTTGCAACTTTATCAAACGGGAAGGAAATAATGATCACCTTATTATTAGTTTTTTTTTTAATTTACATACTAATAAATGTTCAGTGTATAAACCATTGTGATATATTTTTGTAATAACCGAGGATTAAAATAGGAATTTTTTTCGAGGTATTTTAATTTAAGCACTTTCGATACAGAATCAACAGGATACGCGGAAATTTTCACATTATTGAGCTGAAATGAAGCTTTGCAAAAAGACAGAAATTACGAAAATGTCTATGTTCAACAACCACTCTATCCACATCAGAAATATAATTATCTGGTTTGTCACAATAGAGTAGCTTATATTTTCAGACATTCATAAGTCCATATACATTCACTCAATAGATTGCCCACTACTTGAATCTGCATCATACGTTGTTAAACAGTGCCTTGATTTTGGAACTCTTAAACTTTCCATTATGAAGAACACAACCAACCACTAGGACAGGGTGAACCTCAGCAGTCTCTAATCATAAATATATTTTGGAAAATATAACTGATCTGTACTACATTACTCTATTATTATTAGTTTTTCATATTGCTGTTCCTTAATAATAATATGAACAGGTGTTACAGCTTAATACTGAACTACAATTTTCTATAACAACATTCAAGTTCGAACTACAGAACTAAAGATCAGACAGTTCAGGCAATAATTCAAACAAATCTATAAAGATCCGTGATTCGATCTATTACAAGTGTATGAGAAAATGTTAAACATACCTTGAAATGTTTTCCATATCATGAAATTTGCATTTACCTTAGACGCGCACTTCGAAATTTAAATTTTGAAAATACATTAAAATTATAAATCCAATGTCAAAATGATGGCAGAAAAAGGTATCGTTAAAATATCAGGTCAACCTAATATTATTCGCTTTCATAAGGAGCTTCAACAAAAAGAATAAACACTCAGGAGGTGTTAAAACAACATCATAGCATTTCCGAAGCTTTTATAATACGTGACATAAATTAAAATTTAAACATTTTTTGCGAGGTAACCACAATAGTTAAAGGTTTTATCATGCATGTGTTATTAATCTCCACCGTTCTAGAAAGTTCCTAAGTAAATAATATTATATGTATAAATATATATATAAAATATCTTTCTTCTATATTATCTAGCTCTATTTCTAATTGAATATCGAATATTTTGTAAGTTCACTCGATTGGGCAGTAACGCCATCTCTTGTCAGTAGAGTTAATATATATATATATATATATATATATATATATATAATGAATGTAGTAGGTAAAATATTTGCATAAAAAGGAAACAGAAACAAAATTTTTACATTCACCGTATTTAACACAGAGATGTTTCATTGTGTCACGCCACACGTATCTGAAAAACAAAAAACGCCCACAAACAAACGCACCAAGTGAAATTTCCACACTCTTTCTTCGCACATTTGCATAAGGAAGTAAAGTTGATGGTTTCGAAATTTTACAAATTTTTTTTTCAAATGCATTGGTTTCTCCTCTTCATTCTTGATGATTATACAGGAGATAAAAATTAAACTTCCGAGCAGGCGCGCAGACTTTATCAATTCATTAGATAACCATTCTGAGTTGGATGTCACGAAAAGTTCAATCCTGCTAAACACCTACTTTGGCGGGAGAAATGGGCCTCGGCTAGCACAAGAAAATTTCATCAATCGCATTCCGTACCTACAGATATTCTCCTGCGAAAAACCACCAGAACAGCTAAGCGACGAAGATTCGGTTGGAAGCCCGCCAAAAAGGAAGAAAGAATAAAAAAAATAAAAAATAAAATAAATGCATATTCTGGCCACAAAGGTAGTTTCGTAAGATACTGGCAGACAGCCAATGAAATTCTCGGGCTACTCACAAAAAATAAAAAAGAATAAAAGTTAGGAACCATTCCATCCGATCTTCCATTTAATTTTCCTCCTGATTCGAATATATCTGCTATTCGAAAACAAAACAAAAATAAACGTCCAAAAAACCATAGTACCCTGTACCCCAGTGGAAATGAGTGTCGATTCGAAATCGAGCAGTGTTGTAATAAAATGGCAAATAAGTCTTTTGTTAAAAAGGAAAAAATAATAATAATATCCATTTCCACAGAAAATTTTCCCGAGACAAAGAATTTTGAAGCAAGGCACAACCAGTTAACAATACAATAGAAATTACTTCTACTGCGAACACAATGGACCCGAGGTGTTTCATTTCATTCCATATATCATTTTCTCCTCACAAATATTTTTGCTGTTTATCCCCTTCACATACCTCTAACAGTATTTACACCTAGGATAGTTTAATCTTGAATGCAGCATTCTATATACATTGTGATGGTAAAATGACGTAATAGCTCCTATCGAGCCGGATTCATTCTCTGTCAACTGCGAAGTAAAACAGAAAAAACTATTACATGGAGGTAATTTCAATTTTGCGGAGAACAAAACAAATAATGATGTGAAATGTTTTTCACAAGTTTGTGATCATTTTAGGGTTACCTGAAGTGTCTACAATACATTACTGGCGAAAATACCTAGTATGAAAATGCCAATAGTCAAACATACTGCACTTGTACTGACTACAATGCCATTAAAGGTGTAGGAAAAAACATATTTGCGATTATTGAGTTGATGAAACCTAAAAGTGTCGCCTATATTTTCTACTCAAACCAATGATCCATTTTTCATCAACCAATAAATGCAGATTCATTAAACTTTTTTAATTCAATCACAATATTGTTATTTTTTCCACTATCATGAAGATTTAAAGGCACTGATATCTTCTTGACCACGACGAAAATTACGCCAAGCTTCACGCCTTGTGTACAGCTTGCAATTCATTGGAAGTTTTTTTCGGATTGCAAGATACTCAATACTTTTAAAAAATCTCACAAGAGCTTAAATAAAATTTTCCCTACCTGGTGCCAAAAAAATAACGAAAATAGAAAATATTTCATTGCCTTTTCAAAATCATTGTTTTACATGATACACACACAAGCATGCAAATATTCTATATCACAGATTCAAGAAATTCTAGGTTTATAAAATAAATTACTCCGCATAAGATAAATATTTCATCTAGGTATATAACCTACGATGGACAATGTATGTCGATGAAAATATAAAAAAAAATAATATTTAAAAAATATTATTCAACATTATAGTAGCACAAAAAGTAGAATTCAACATTGCCAAAAATTTTTTTCAAACACGTGTTGAATTCAAAGGGGGGGGGGAGAAGCACAATAAAACTCATTCGCCAACAAGCATTCTCCAAAAGCTCAATTACATTAAACAAATATGAGCGGGAAATAAAAAGAAACGAAATCAAACAATGGAGTCGAGGAAGAAATTGTTCAGGTAACAGTAATAAAATCCCAATCTTCTGGATAGGTGCGCCGAGTGTGAAAATTAGAATAGGGAGGGAAGAAACAGAAAAAGGTGAAATAATCGAAAAGAGAGAGGTAGTCTTTTTAACCTCCCACCAACGGGAGCTTCGCAAATAAAAACTTTATATCCCGTAAAAAAAGTGGTTTACGGCATAGAGAGTAGGAGAAACAGTCTTTTTCCAGATACTTTGGGTCAAGTACTTCAGGTTGCCATCTTTGGCGACTACTCGCTCTTTTGTGATGGCTTTACAAGTTAAATACAGAATTCGGGCGATTAAAAAATGTGTCAGTTATAGATTAAAACCGAAAAATTAAGTATTTAAATATTTGTTGTAATTAACGATTTGCAAAAGGAAATTTTATTCCTACAAAAAGTATCTTGTTTGTAACTTCATGCACATTTTTTTTATTTCCTAAATGATTAATTTTCGAAATTTCGCAGTTGAAATACTTCAAAAAATCAAATTGTTATAAAAAAATATAATCGAAAATTAAGTCGTTGAAAAAAGTGAAAAAAAAACTTTATAAAACAAATTACTTCCTTACGAGTTTAAGAGTGCCAATAAAAAGGAATTTAGAATTTAAACAATTTATATAAAATTTTTTGTTCAAATATTTATTTTTATCAGAAAACATATTTTATTACATTTATAACATTAGTATTTCAATGAAAAAATTAATTAAGTCTCGAATAAACAAATCGGATATTTTTGCCATTCATATATTAACATTGCCGCAAAAGCAATCAGCAACGGGCAAAAAAGAAAAAAAAACTTAATAAATTAAAAAACAGAAAAGTGTTTTTTCATCACAAATAACGAGCTAAATTTGGAAGAACTTGTAGGTACATGTGAATCATGTGAAAGAAAATATAAGAGTTCGCACAAGAACAATGAAAACAATTAGCAGGATTTCCAGACTTTCATGCCAAAGAATATCATTGTCTGTCTATTGCAACATAATCTTCATTAAAAAATAAAAGACGTTTGTAGCAATACACTAGTAATTTCATGTAACAGTAAAAAAAACGTGAAATAGAAAACAATTGCTAATAAAAGAACTTTATACTAATAATATTTTATAAACAATTTTGTTGAAAAACATTTAAAACAAAAAAAAAGATATTTTTTCGAAGAAAAATCGAAATAATCCAAGTATATTTAAGTAGAAAAAAATTCCTCCAAATCGTTCAAAAAGATATTAAGACTGAAAAAAAATGATAGATATAAGGGGTAAAAAAAATGAAGTGCAGATGATTGTGCGAAAAGTTGGCGATAATATTCAGCGTAATTGCGCCAAATACAACTTGGCGACATGGATTTCATAGTGTGAGCACAGAAAGAACGAATTTTCAACAGCGGCACATGCAACAGAAACACCGAAGCGTTTTCAAATAGTGATCAGAAAGGAGAAGAAAACTAGAAAAATTCCTTTACAGATGCAACTTTAGGAAAGAAAAAAAAAGTGAGAGGACTGGCGGATCTTCTTAAAACATCACGTTTAAAACGTGACTTCTGCATCTTTTCCACCGGATTTCTTTGCCATACCACAATGATGGTGTGAGTGTAGTTTTAGAATACTTCAATGTCCTTTGACTACATTCTCTTTTCCCCTTTTCTTCCCTCGTACACCAAAAAAAGGAGAGGATTTTAAAATTTTAAGCAAATTCTTAGAATATTTAATAGATGGATAAAGAATGTTAAGCTGGAATTTTCATCGTCACATTATGCATACCGATTTTTTTTGGACCAAAACAAAAGTAGACATTTGGTATTTATTCTAACAGATATTTTTTAACCATCAAAGAACAAACGAACGAACTCTAAGATTCCGACAGCAAAGATATCGCCAACTACACATTATGATAAAATTCGCCAATAACGAATTTCATCATAAAAGTAATACAAATTGTATTCCCCGCAATTAAAAATATGCGTCTTAATCTCATCAAGTATATGAATTATTGAAACAGCAACAAAATCAGTTCTTTTGTA